>REGO01000533.1:556632-647975 GCA_010120015.1 Rhombomys opimus
AAAACAACAAAAAAAAAAAAACAAGCAAAACAAAAAAAAAGAAAGAAAAATGTAGATATGGGTGTGTCTGAATACTTGGTGACTACAAAGGTATAAATTCTAATTAATATGAGAAATTTACCAGAAAACATTAATAATATGGGCACTATAAAAAGTGGCATTCTTTGTATGTTAGAGGAAAACATCTTGTCTTCCAATTACAATTCTCCATTCTTATCCCCAGCTTTGTACACAACCACTCTCTTTGGGCCCTGCTTTCTCCATTCCTCTACTCTCAGGAGTCTACACACCACCCAAGACCACGTATCAGTACCAGAATCGTCCCAAGATCAAGTGTAAAAACCACAGTCAATAAAAACCAGGACAGAATATCTCTACTAAAGGCAAGCAACTCTGCTACAGTAGGTCTTGAGAAATGCAATATACCCGAGAGATATCACAAGGATTCCAATATAGCTGTCATCCATATCTTCAAGATCCATAAAGAAGACATAAATGAATCCACTATTGAAATCTATGGAAACACAAACAAACAGTGGAGTGAAATTAAATAATCATAGAAAGTGGATATAGAAATAATAATTATAATTATAATATAACACAATACCCAAACTGAGAAAAAGATGGAAATGAAGATTTTAGGAACTTGAACAGGAGTCTCAGAGGAAAGCAGTGCCAGAATCCTTATGGAAAATGAGGGAGATAGAAAGACCTGGAGGGTACAGGAACTCCACAAGGAGAGCAACAGAGCCAAAATACCTGGGCCCAGGGGGCCCTGCAGAGACTGATACTCTATCCAAGAACCATGCTTGAAGAGGACCTAGACTCCCTATTCAAAGAAAGTCCATAGGTTGCTCAGTTTCCAGGTGGTTTCCCTTATAATGGGTATAGGGACTGTCTCTGACATGAACACAGTGGCCAGCTCTTTGATCAACTCCCCCTGAGGGGTGCAGCCTTGCCAGGCCACTGAGGAAGATGATGTAGCCAGCCTTGATGAGACCTGATAGGCTAAGGTCAGACAGAAGGGGAGGAGGTGCTCCCTTATCAGGGGACTAGGGACAGGGCATAGGGGGAGAAGAGGGAGAGTGGGTGGGACTAGGAGGAGACGAAGGAGGGTGCTGCAGCAGGCATACAAAGTGAATAAATTTTAATAGACTAAAACGCTCAATCCCCATTCCGAAAGGCAAAGAGGATGGACATCAGAAGAAGTAGAAAACAGGAAACAACCTAGGAACCTGACACAGAGGGCCTATAAAAGGCTCTGCCCTGCAAACTATCAAAGCAGATGCTGAGACTTATGGCCGACTGTTGGGCAGAGTGCATGGAATAATATGTAAGAAGTGGGAAATAGTAAGATCTGGAGGGGAAAGGAACCCTACAAGGAGAGCAACAGAACCAGAAAATTTGAACACAGGGAACTTCCCAGAGACTCATACTCCAACCAAGTACCAGGCATGAAGATAACCTAGAACCCCTGCACAGATGTAGCCCATGGCACTTCAGTATCCAAGTGGGTTCCATAGTAATAGGAACAGGGACTGCTTCTGACACAATCTGATTGGCCTGCTCTTTGATCACCTCCCCCTGAGGGGGGAGCAGCCTTACCAGGCCACAGAAGATGACAATGCAGCCACTCCTGATGTGATCTGATAGACTAAGATCAGAAGGAAGGAGAAGAGGACCTCCCTATCAGTGGACTTGGGAGGGGACTGCGTGAAGAAGGGGGAGGGAGGGTGGAGCCGGGAGGGGAGGAGGAAGGAGCTTATGGGGGGATACAAAGTGAATAAAGTGTAATTAAAAAATTTTAAACAAAAAACAGGCCACAGGGGAAGACAAAGAAGCCAGTCGTCATGAGACCTGATAGACTAAGGTCAGATGGAAGGGGAGGAGGACCTCCCTATCATTGGAATAGGGGAGGGGCATAGGAGAAGAAGAGGGAGGGAGAGTGGGATTGAGAGGGAATGGAGGAGGGTGCTAGAGCTGGGATACAAAGTGAATAAACTGTAATAAAAATAAAAATTAAAAATTAAAAATGTTTATAAAAAAAGAAATATATAAATAAATGTAAATTTTCTTTTCTGGGATACCTCACTCAGGATAATTTTTTCTAGATCACCATTTGCCTGCAAAATTCATGATTTCCTTGTTTTTTTGTTATTATTAATTACACTTTATTCATTTTGTATCCCCCCATAAGCCCCTTTCTCCTCCCCTCCCGATCCCACCCTTCCTCCCCTTTCTGCGTGCATGCCCCTCCCCAAGTCCACTGATAGGGGAGGTCTTCCTCTCCTTCTTTCTGATCTTAGACAATCAGTTCTCATCAGAAGTGGCTGCATTGTCATCTTCTGTGGCCTGGTAAGGCTAAAAGAGATGGAAAAGAGAATTTCAGGCATTTAAGACAAGATAAAAGAATACCTCAGTCAAAGAAAATGTTAAAGCTACAAAAAAAAATTCATGGCACAAAACATTTATGAAATCTGAGACACTATGAAAATACCAAATATATGAATTATAGTAATAGAGGAAGGGGAAGAAATCTGGGTCAAAAGCACAGAAAATACTTTCAACAAAATCATAAAAGAAAATGTGCCTATACTAAAGAAGGAGGTGCTTATTAAGGTACAATAAAAATGTAGAACACCAAACATACTGTATCAGGAAAGAAATTCACAGTGGCACTTGATGAACAAAATGCTAAATGTGCAGGACAAATAAAACATTAAAAGCTTCAAAATAAAAAGATCAAGTAACATGCTTGGACCCTAAGCAAGTCTCAGCAGATACAAGAAAATTGAAATAACACTTCATTCTCTCAGTCTACCAAGGAGTAAAGCTAGGTATTAACCACAACAGAAACAGAAGAGACCTTCCAAACTCATGGGAATGAACAACTCACTACTGAATGAAAGCTGGGCCTAGACTGAAATAGGAAATTAGAAAGTTTCTAAAATTGAATGAAAATAAAAACACAACATACCTAAACTAATGGGTCATAATGTAGGCTCTTGTAAGAAGCAAGTTCATAGCATTAAGTGCCTACATCTTAAAAAATGGAGCTATCTCATATGAGTAATGTAACAGTATACCTGAAAGCTCTAGAAGAAAAAGAAGAAATAGCACCCAAAAGGAGAAGACATCAAAAGAATAAACTTGGGTCTGAAATCAATAAAATAAAAACAGCAAACAATACAGAGTCAATGAAACAAATAATTAGGTTGTTTCAAGAAAATCAGTAAGATTGACAATCCCTTAGCCAAATTAACTAAAAGAGAAAGATCTAAATTAACAAGCTTAGAGACAGAAAGTGGTACAAAACAAGAGACGGAGCAAATCCAGACAATCATAAGTGTATACTTTAAAAGAGAATATTAAAAACCACAACAAGGTTCTGTTTCCTGACAAAGTTAAAAAATTCAGTGCCAACCTGTAATTTCCAGAAAGGCAAGTCAAATTTTCAATCAGCCTGAGAAAAAGGGAATCTCTAAAATATCTTTGGTAGGGTGGCCATTTGTATTACATTAATCCTATAGATCCATGATCATGGGAGATCTTTCCCTCTTTGGATACCTTCTTCAGTGTCCTAATTTTTTTTTTATTATACACATCTTTTACTTGCCTGTTTAGAGTTACCCCAAGCTTTCCTCTCTACATTAACTGGCTTCTCTAGGAAGTGACAAGCCCTGTGGTTTCCTAGCCTAGCCATTGACATCAGCAACACAGTGATCAACTGAGCTTACAAGTCCTGTATTACCTCACCTGCCTTTTACCCAGATGTCAACCAGTAGATGAAGGGATAAAAGGGCCATGGTACGTTTGCATAATGAAATATTACTCAGCTGTTATAAAAATGAAATCATGACCCCAGCTTATCATGTCTCATCAAGGCCAGCTGCATCATTTTCCTCTGTGGCCTCAGATAGAAGGGGAGGAGGTCCTCCCCTATCAGGGGACTTGGGAAAGGGCATAGGCAGAGAAGAGGGAGGGTGGGTAGGACTGGGAGGAGATGAGGGAGGGGGCTACATCAGGGATACAAAGTGAACAAATTGTAATAAAGAAATATATAAATAAAATTAAATTAAAAAATAAAATTATGAAATTCACAGGTAAATTTATGGGGCTTGAAAAAGTCATCTGGAGTGAGGAAACCTAGACCAGAAAGACAAATAAGGCATTTATTTGCTTATATGTACATTTTAACTGTTAATTCATTGATAAACAAGCTATAATCCATACAATGCAGAGGTTAGCTAGAGGATAAGGGACTAGGGAGGAGAGATACATCTGCCTAGGCAGAGGAAATAAAATAAGTAGTTATGGACGGACAAGGGGACAATGCACTTGGGAGATCAACCAGGGAAGATAAGGGAAGAGGGGAGAATGGGAAAGAATTAGGAAAGGAAGGGACAGATAAAACAAACAGGTATTTGATACTTCCTATAGAAATATTATACAATAGATGCTTTCTAAAATATATAAATATATGAAAATGTCCTAAATGAAACTGCCAAATAAAGAGGTATAACCTATTCAACTAGGTAGCTCTCATCAGCAAATGAAATTCCAGTACTGGGAATTGATTATATCTAGTTGTGGTGTTGGCCCAAGGGGCCCAACCTAAATCACAAACAATCCAGGAAATTGCTGGCTCCCTGCAAACTGACAGTAAGGTCTTGTGGCTGATGACATCTATCCAATTCACTGAGCATGGGAAAAAAATCAAGCTGGTGCCTACCTAGAGCCTTCACGCCTAGAAAATAGTATTCATGATACTGGAAGGAATGTTATCAAAAAAGAAAGGCAAACAGCAACCTAAAAACTCTTCCATCTAGGAAGGGGAGGAGGATCTCCCCTATCAGTAGATGGGTAGAAAGGGGCAGGGAGGAGATGAGGGAGGGAAAGAGGGTGGGGTTGGGAGGGAATGAGCCAGCAGGCTACAGCTGGGATACAAAGTTAGTAATCTGTAACTAATAACAATAAAAATTTAGGTGTACAGATTATAGCAGGTTCATCCTATATTATATGTTTATATGAGTGAGTATATACTGTGTGCTTCTTTCTGATTCTGGGATAGCTCACTCAGGATGATCTTTTCCATATCCCACCATTTACCTGCAAATTTCATGATTTCCTTGTTTGTTATTGCTGAGTAATATTCCATTGTGTAGATGTACCACAATTTCTGTATCCATTCCTCCACTGAGGGGCATCTGGGCTGTTTCAATCTTCTGGCTATTACAAATAAGGCTGCTACAAACATGGTTGAGCAAATGTCCTTAAAATCTGTACACCTAAAGAAACTCTTGATAAAATGCTCAATTCCTATCCAGAAAGGCAAAGAGGATGGACATCAGGAGAAGGAGAAAAGAGGGAACAAGTCAGGAGCCTGACACAGAGGACCTGTGTGTGTATATATATATATATATATATATGTACATATAAAATAAAAGCACTAGAAATGTTGATGCAAGACTGCCTCTGTAGAGCCACTGACCTTTACTGTGTGACTTGGGGATTTTTGGTAAAACTCTATGATTCCGTTTTCTCATCTGGAGACAAAAAGTTATTGATTTTTTAATACTTATTTTTAGTTTTATTAATTACAGCTTATTCACTTTGTATCCCCCCTGTACCTCCCTCCCTCCTCCCCTCCCATCTCACCCTCCTTCTTCCCCACCCATGTCCCTCTCTTAGTCCACTGAAAAGGGAGGTCCTCCTTTCCTTCCCTCTGATCCTAGTCTATCAGGTCTCATCAGGAGTGGCTGCCTTGTCTTCTGTGGCCTGGTAAGGCTGCTGCCCCCTCAGGGGGAGGTGATCAAAGAGCAGGACAATCAGTTCATGACAGAGACAGTCCCTGTTCCATTACTATGGAGGCCATTTGTATACTGAACTGCCATAGGATACCTCTGTGCAGGGGTTCCAGGCCATCTAAATGAGGGATCCCTGGCTGAAGTATCAGTTTCAGAAAAGACCCCTGTGCTCAGACTTTTAGGATCTGTCTCTGTCCTTGTGGAGTTCCTGTCCTCTCCAGGTCTTATTATCTCCCACTTATTTTGTAAGATTCCCTGTACTCTGCCCAAAGTTTGGCTATGAGTCTCAACATCTGCCTCGATACCCTGCAGGGTAGAGCCTTTCAGAGGTCCTCTGTGGTAAGCTCCTGTTCCTGTTCCCTGTTTTCTCCCTCTTCCGATGTCCATCCTCTTTGCCTTTCTGAATGGGGATTGAGTATCTTAGCCAGAGTCCTCCTTCCTGATTAGCTTGCTTAGGTGTACAGATTTTAGTATGTTTATCCTATATTATATGTCTAGTATCCAGTTATGAGTGAGCATATACCAGAACACCAACAGCATAGGCTCTAAGAGTAACAATCAATAAATGGGATATCATGAAACTCAAAACTGACTGCAGTCAGACTGTATTCACTTTTTTTTTTTTTTTTTTTTTTTTGCTGATGCAAATTCTTCCCAGCTCTTCCAGCCTTTGTTCAGGCTCCACATGTGGCTTCTTACCTTGTCAGATGGAAGTCACTCTAAGCAAGCCTATCTCCCTAATCTACTTTTATCTGTAGGGTGGATTATAAAAGTTTTGAATAAAAGATATTATGTCAGAACATTCTGAATTGCATTGCACTAGCACTTAACTGTTTTGAAGGAAAGAACTCTATTCACAGAAGTATTCAAAAATAGACCTATATTTCAGCAAAGAAAAAATGAACGAGGCTGGGAGAAATTGGTTTTTCCTAGTAGGGGTTACCACACTTTTTATAGCATCTTAGTTGGTTAGTAAGGAGCTTTGAAACAATATCAGCATGTTCTTCCCTGTCAGCTGCTAGTTTAGGTCATTTTCAAAGAAACCCCCTATGTATCCCGGATCCTAACCAATTCTCAACCCCATGATTTTTTATTGTTGTGCCAGCCGCATCTGTAGCTCAGGCAGGGTTTATCTTCTCACCAGGCTACTTTTTAACTTTAATCATCTTAGTGCCTGGAGGTCAAAAGATTTTTTGATATTGAAAAAGAGTGAGCCTACTTGTCCAATTTTCTCAGCATTCTTTTTATCTAATTGCCCTGCTATCATTCCCCAAACTGTTACATCCAGTTTTACGTTCTCCATAGAACAAGTTTTCGACATCGACTTGCTGAGTTTTCTGCCTTTTCATTAAAGCAAGTTCAAGAGATTACCTTTTTTATCCCCTTCCTAAATGAAAGAAGAATGTTAAGGATAATTAAAACACCATTTAGTTTAGAAAACTTAGGATTTTTGTTCTGATTGATGCCTCAAAACTCTCAAAGTTTTCAAACTGGATTTTTATATACCACTGAAATAAGTCCACTGGAGATTAGCTGATATTGGGCTAATAATAGTTTTATATTAGTAGTATTCACTTACCTTTGCATAGTTTTATATTAATATTGTTTTCTTACCTTCACTTACTTTTGTGTCACCTGAGTACTGAATTTTTTCTTACCCAAATGTTGCACCCAAAATTGAGTGCTTCTTTAATGCCTTTATGATCACACTGTGGGGGCTAAAAAAATATATGAAAATTGACACTGAAAACAAAATAACACAAAGCAACATGAAGCTAGCTAGTGTTTTTATTTGCATTGACTAACTCAAAAATCAATGATAGAGATACTTTAGATAAATATGATTAGGGAACTAAGCAGGGTAATTACATATTGGGGCACATTTCTAGCAAAAGGTTATTGGGGAGGTTTTGCAATATTTAGTGATATTTTTATATAGACATATTTTGTGTTGGATTTTAAATGCCCTCCAATGAGCGGTTTACATACTAAATCATGATCTGAATCCTGAGGCACTGATGTGAAAAACAGGAGTTATTGGGAAGTATGAACTGATGGAAGAAAGTGTGATGGACCCTTTGAGAAAGACTGTTGATTGCTCTATTTTCTTTCTCTCTGCTTCCTAGCTGCCATGATGTGAGAAGCTTTCCTCTACCACACACTTTCTTCCATGGTATTCCACGTTTTTCCACTTCCCATCTAAAGGGGCTCATTGACCATTGACTGAGCACTTTGAGACCATGAGCCTTAGAGTTTAGTTTATGCTATGTTTCGTCACAACAGAAAAGTAACTGAGAAAAAATACAATGGCAGGATCAGGAATATAGGTCAGTGGTAGAATAATTGCCTAGCATACTCAAAACACTGAGATGCACAATGCAAGCAGGAAAACATCCACAGTTGTCACATAAATCCTTCCATGCTCACACTTCTCTTCCGGTTGGTGATAAACACGGAATTTGTTTATTGTCCACTACCATTTTCAATTTTCCTTCAGCTTAGTGTTTGTGGAGTAAGATAGGATGTGAAGGTGACACAAGGAAACCTTGGTGAATTTTATTCTTCTTTCTTACATGTGACATAATATTCTAAGCAGCAGTTTCAAAAACTAGTTGTGAATATCATTGCAAACCTGGCCCTTCATAAGAAGCATTTGTATGTAACTACGAGTCAAGAATTTCCTTTGTTTGATAATTCTCTGTTGTACTTATACAGTAAAGTGAGACTAATTATGAATTAGAATTTTAAATTACAAAGAATGGTATAAATAAGCTCATTTATGTAGAAAGTGGCTCTTGAAATTTGAGAGCAGAGATTCTTTAGTTATATATTTAATGATATTTTTCTTCCTTAGCAAATATTTCAGAAGAATTTACTAAAATTTTACATAATTATATCCATTTAGACTTTTTTCTTAATATTTGTTTTAATTTTCCTATTTATATTTTATTCTTTTTTTTTTATATATATATATATATATATATATATATATATATATATATATATTCAATACCTATCGTACTAAATATAATATATACTATATTATATATTATATTATATTTAATATATTATATTTAAGGTGAAGAAGTTGT
Organism: Rhombomys opimus; assembly: GCA_010120015.1. Taxonomy (NCBI): domain Eukaryota; kingdom Metazoa; phylum Chordata; class Mammalia; order Rodentia; family Muridae; genus Rhombomys; species Rhombomys opimus. The sequence goes on from REGO01000533.1 coordinate 565,532, forward strand.
TAAGTCTGGGAATGAACTGTAATTGAAATATCACTACAACTGAATTTATACGCCTCTTTAGTTCTTCCCATAGTTCATTTTTCTATCCTGTGCATATTAAGAACACTTGATATTTGTCTTCTTATATTTTTTCAGTTACTTTAATTATACCAGACTCTATTGTTAACTACAGATATTATATTATACAGCAATCTCTAAAATGTTTAGGTTATTTATTTTTGAGTACACTGTTTTATCTGACTGGTTTCAATAATTTTTGAAAGATATTAGCTCCTAGTGACTAGTCTATGAGAGTAAAGTTAAATTTCAAACTGAGGATCTTATTGCTTAATTTTTAAAGTAACATTATATGTTCAAAACATTGAGACATCTGACAGAGTCATAAATTCTGCTGAGCCTTTTCCAAAACATCTTAAAATAATCATCCTTTTTGGTTTTGACTTTAAAATATCCAGATGGATATTTATTTCTGATGTTGATCACAACAGAATTATTCATTCAAAAATATATAATTTATTTCTGATAGCACCTCATGTACATTTATCTCCTATGGAATGATATTTCTGTTTTATATACTTTGTTTTTAAAAGGTAATAAGACCTTATTTATTGACTGACTAGAACAGTACATTTAATTATTACTTCATTTTTATAAATATAATGGTAAATAAATTACTTTGTATTTGAATCAGTTATAAAATTAATATTTGCACATACAACTTCAACTAAGCTCTAATAAAAGAAAAATATCATAGAAAAAGTATTATATTGATTGCTTTTCAGCCAAATTTTACTGAAACATCTTTTAAAATTGAGTCTTAAATTTTTGTGTTAACGGGGCCAGAGAGATGACTCAGTGGTTAAGAGCAATGGCTGTTCTTCCAGAGGACCTGAGTTCATTTCCCAGCACCACATGGCAGCTCACAACTGGCTGTAACTCTAGTTCCAGAGGATCTGACACCTTCTCACAGATATACATGCAGGCAAAATGCCAATGCACATAAAACTAAATAACTCTTTTATAAAGTGGGATACATACAACCTTAATCGCCAATGGTCTAATTCTTCAACTTCTAAATTTTTTCTTGTACTTTTTCATAAAAAATGCATGATGAGAATCCAATCAAATTCACCCCACTCTATGACAATAAGAAGGCAACAATAAATCATTTCAATATCACAAATAATCCTACCAGGACCCTCACCTTTATTTAAACGTTTCTGTCATTACAAAGAATCAAATGCTACTGAACTAGAGGCGAATTTCTGAAGATAAATACTAAAGAAGATGCTGTGAGTATGTTTCAAAGTGCAGTCATGCAACTGAATATGCAATTATAATAGCTAACAAATTTTGGTTCTATATTGGGAAACAAAAATAAAAAGAGTTACATTTTGAAATTTCTTAAGATTCCTGCTACACATGCTACTTACCATCTATGTTGAGCAAGACTGATGATGTTCAGAACTTAATTAAATTCAAGCTCTCAACAACCCTCTGATTAAAGAGAGCCCAAGTCTCTCAGATGTCCGCACCTGCTACTTGTGTTTGACCAAGAATAATAAAATTAACTTCAGAAAACAAACAAACAAACAAACAAACAAAAAAAACTAAGTAGATTGCCAAAAGCAAACTGTGATCAGTGGGAATTGACCTATTGAGTAAAACAATTAGGAGAATGCTGTTATAAATATTCTACAGCCCTACAAATACTCAAATATCCTATTATCATGACAAGTATATATACATACGCACAACACAGGTATATATGGATGCATATACTCAGATTTACATGTACATTTTTACCTAAACACATATGTATATTTTCACAAACACATACAAATAAAATAGTAATGTATTCACAACAAAGTAAATAAAATTTTCAAAAAACTCTCTTCAAATCAACCTAATTTCACAGCAATTTAACAAAAAGGTGGTTTGTAACCTGGTTTCTTTTTCAGTGGAAAACTAACCAAATATATTGTGCATATTTTTCTACATTGAACACATAAACGTAGGATTCATTTCATCTCTTCTGAGTACATCTTTTCCTCTGATTTAATTTCACCCAGTAGTCATTCTAATATTTGGTACTGTCTGAAAGACAGTCCTAACATAGATGAGAGAATTAAGGGATTTATTCTGTTTTTATTTCTACATTTCTTGTCATGTTTCTCTATTGTGGCTGTACGAAATGAGAATGAGGACATCATGCCAGCCATGCTGTATTCGAAGGATCATATACTCAGTCATCCATGTAGATGTATCAGTAGTCATCACTTGATGAGAATGGCTTTATCAGGCCACATGCACCAGCCAGATAAGCTATATTCTCAGACTCCTGTGTAAACTCCTTACACTTGTGGACTGCATTAAATGTAGTCTCCCTTTGACAAAGAGACTATGACAACTTCCATGATTTCTTATCCTCACCTGACTACCATACATTTCTGTGATTTGATCAATAAAGAATTTCCTCCCTAATACATTCATTATAAAACAATATGCCTGTTATTTGCAGTTGCATTTTAGTCAGAGTAGGGACAATGATGTAAGCATTCAAAGTAATCTTAATCTTGATAACACCTTCTAGAAAACGTATTCTAAACAGGAATCACCACCAAAATAAAATAGTCAACTATTTGCAAGCATTGAAGTCGTGCTACTGATGCTTTATCTATGTAAATGTAAAAACATCTAGATGATTTGAAAGATACTGTCGATATTTCTCTAATATAAAAGTTTATTTTCTGCTTCCTTGACATCAAGCCTGCTCATGCCTATTCTGGTGCTTCTCACAGTAAGTGCAAACACATTAGCTCTACTCTACAATCATTTTTCATTTGGCTAATAAAGTAAGTAAAACCAGTCAGCATTCTCCTTATGCCATAATAAAGACACTGCTCTGAGCACGACTGCTGTGTCGATTTGCTCTTCCCAACTATAAGAACTCAAGGGCTTCAATTATTGTCTGGGACTTTCTTGTATGGATTCAAGAGAAGGAGTTTGACTGCTAGGTACCTAGTATGGTTGGTTCTTTATTTTGATAGGTCTTCTAGATTGTATTGGCCTTTCATTACAGTGTACATCTCTTTCCACAGTGTATTTTGTTTTAATCCCATGCATGCCAAATAGACATAACATTATTTTTAAGATACTAAACTGGAAGTCAAATATTATCTTTTAGATTTCATCAATGACTGCCTTGTGCCAGCTTCTGTATGTGTTTGAGAAGATCTATAATTACATTGTTAGGTAGCATTAATGTCTCATGATTATTATTAGAGCAACCCTAAACAAGATTACTAAAGTCCCTATTGCCTTGCTTGCAAGGTAAATTTATTCAGGAGTGAGAAGAAATCTGTGGCTGGATAAAGTACAAATAAAATGAAACATGCTATTTTGTGTGGCCCCTTAAGTGATATCTTCAACATTTAAAAAAAACGTAATAAAATGTTAAGATTGTGATGAAGGTGCATTGTGTCTAGTAAAATCTGTAGGTTACCTAGAATAATCAGCATTTTGACTTAGTGATTCTGTCAATTTCAATGCCATCATATGTGATAGATAACAAGATCATTTGAACCAACTGATGTAAGAAACAAGCCTTTGATATTTGTGTGATATCAACAGCCTGATGAGGCTTTGACAGTGGGGATGACACTATCCTTGGGTCTTGCCATGCTGGTGTCACTTTGGGTCTTTGTCAGATTACAGACATCACTATAGAGAGCCACAGTCATATATTATCGAAGAATTTCCTGGTTCATAATTAAGAAAGTTCTAGAGAGGTTCAAGAAGTGATGGCTTTCTTTCATGAAGCATAATCCTGGATCATCACATGGAATTTAATAGAAATCAGAATCAGACTCAGAATTAATAGGAATTTTTATTGCACACTTATGTTCTAAAAGTTGGGGAGCATGGTGAGGCACTGAGATATTGTCTTTCACCATTAGTAGAAATGCTTGACTTGTGAGTTCTCTACTAGTACACAATAGACCACAAACTACAGAAATCACCAATGACCTGAGAAGATACAAAAATGTAGTGTAGAAAACTCTTCCAATGGGCTTTCAGACTAAATATCATGCAAAAGTGGCATTTGATGCTTCAGTGCTCTGTGTATAGTTTTTGGTGTTCTGTGCTGACTTTGTTTTTGTTGTTGTTGTTAGGTATTTGTTACTATTATCATTTTTTTACAATTTATTCAGTTGTATCCCAGCTGTTGCTGCCTCCCTCATATCCTCCAATACCACCCTCCCTTCCTTTTCTCTTCCTATGCCACTCCCTTAGTCCAAAGATAAAGGAAGTCTTCCTCCCTTTCTAGCTGACCCTAGCCTATAAGGTCTCATCAAGACTGGTTGCATTGTCTTCCTCTGTGGCCTGGCAAGGTTGTACCCCACAGAGGGAGGAGACCAGAGAGCCTATCATTGAGTTCATGGCAGAGAACACCCCTGTTCCCCTACCAGGGAGCCCACTTGGAGACTGAGTCTATGGGTTACATAGGAGCCAGGGTTTTAGGTCCTCTCCATGCGTTGTCCTTGGTTAGGGTATCATTCTCCTTAGGGCCTCTAGGATCCAGTTTTTTTTGTCTATGTTGTTCTCCTTTTGGAGCTCTTGTCCTCTTCAAGTCATTCTATCTTCCCCTTCTTTCGTAAAATTTCATGTAGTGTGACTAAAGTTTGACAATGAGTTTCAGCTTCTGCTTCAATACTTCGATCAGTAGATTCTAAGACACATATGGTATATACTCACTCATAAGTGGTTATTAGACATATAATATAGGATAAACATACTAAAATCTATGCTCCTAAAGAAGCTAAACAACAAAGAAGAACACAGGGAAGATGCTCAATCCTCATTCAGAAGGTTAAACGCAATAGACATTGGAAGCAGGAGAAGACAGGGAATGAACAGGACAGGAGCCTACCACATAGAGGATTACAGTGACTCTAAAAATGAATGGTATGTATTTATTACTGAGCTACCACAGGCTACATCTGAGCAGAGGTTCTAGGTTATATCCATACATGGTCCTTGGTTGAATGTCAGTTTCAGAAAAGACCCTGTGCCCAGATATACTTGGTCCTTGTGGAGCTCCTATCCTTTCCCCATCAGACTAACTCCCCTTCTTTCTTATGATTCCCTGTACTCTGCCAAAGGTTTGGTCATGAGTCTTTGCTTTGAAAACACTGCTAGTTAGAGTCTTTCAGATGCCACATTTTTACAAACTGGGACCCACCCTGCATCAGACTACATGAGTTTAAAATGGCCTTACTTTACCTCTGAGAAAAAGCTAGGTTCTGTTAGAGAAGTGAATGAGCCTTTTCTGGCAGCACTGGGTTTTCTGCAAGAATTTTTAGGTAACCTCTGGCCTTTAGGAATCTGGATTGAGGAACTGTAATTAAAGGCCAAAGCAATACTGAATATATATCAACATAAAGAACAACTCATGCAATGTATCTAGCAAACAAACTCTTTTTCTTGAACCCATATAAAAAGTCCCACACAATAATCAAAGACCTTGAGTTTCTTTACTCAGGGGCAAATTGAAACAGCAGCCCTGTTTAGGACAACGTCTTTCTTATGACATAAGGAGAATACTGACCGGTATACTGGTTTTCATTTTTATTAGCCAAATGAAAAATGAACATAGAGCAGAGCCAAAGTGCTTTCCACCTACTGTGAGTAGCACCAGACTAGGCATGACCAGACCTGATGTCAAAGAAGCAGAAAATAAACTTCTCTACTAAAGAAATATCTACAGCATTTTCAAATTGTCTAGATGCTGTTACATTTGCATAGCATCAAAAACTCAGCTTCAACAGAGTGCTTAAAGCAAGGTATTGTATTTAAGAGAGAATAGAGAAAGGTAAAACAGTGCCATAATAGTTGCCTTATTGTGACCTTTTAAATTTTTTTTATTTTTGAGATTATAATTACATAATTTCTCCCTTCCTTCTTATCCCTCTAAATCCCTCCATCATAGCTCCTTTCAAATTCATGACTTTTTTCATTAATTTTTATTTATATGTACCTATACACATACAAACATATGATGCTCAGTCTGTATAACATTACTTCTGTGTATGTTTTCAATGCTGACACCTTGGTATTAGATATAATCAATCGGTGTGCTATTTCCTGAGGAATAGTATTTCTTCAGCTCTCAATATTCCTTAGTGCACTAGGTTTTCGTTTGTTTGTTTGTAGCTTTAAAACCTACAAAAGGCCTCCTGGCCTTTCCCTTGTTCTTCTTAGCATGTCTGTTGTGCCTGTCCTTGTTTATGTTTAAGCATCCATGTTGGTAAGACTCACTGGGCATTGCTGCTGACTTTAAAACAATCATACTGTGTTCTGACTCTAAGCAAAGAGGCATGTAATACGGGTGAAGAGCTCTCTGTACCACTCCATGAAATTATTGTTCATTTGTGGAATAGGAGATTGAATTCATGAGCTCATGAAAAACTAGGGAGGCAGGCTACGATTGCACCGCACTCTCCACACATTTGGAATTGAATAACATAAAATAAGCACATTGAAAGAATTACTTACAACTAATGGTCATCTGCTATGGGACAGGGGTTTATTTATGAAACCTCCCCAAAACCCAGGAGTCAGATATTGTTACTAGTCACATCTTGATAATGCAAAAACAGGCACAAAAACGTGTGCATATGTAAATAACCCAATGTATTGTGTTATTTAATTTTTAATTTTACATTTATAACACACCTTTAGGAGGAGTTAATGTAGGCTCGAATCGTGAAGGTCTAATTTATCATGGTTGAACAATCAGGGCTATGGGAACTGAGGTGGCTGGGCACCTTGCATCCACTGCTGAGAAAGAGAATGAAGAATGTCACTCCTCAGCTCCCTCTCTCCTGTTTAGACAGTCTGTGATCCCACCCCAGGGAATAGTGTTACCCATAGCTGGATAGCTATCCCACCGCAATTAACCTAATTAAGAGACTATCCCTCTGGCATTCCCAGAGACCCTTATCTCTCAGGAGATTGTAGAGCTTCCCTAGCTGAAAACTGAGATTAACCGTCACATGTATCATATCCAGTAGGTAAAAGATTTAAAAAAAAAAAAAGTCAGGGAATTTAAATCTCAATACAAAATTCAGTGGCTTTCTGTGTGTTCATTTAAACAACAATTTATTTTCTTCAAAATACCCACATCTGAATACTTTTGGTAAGATTGGAACAAGGGGAACTTATAATTATATTTGCAAGATGGATATGAAATGATAGACAGGAAGTGAGAAAGCTGATCATCGGGCTTTAGGTCATTTTGTAGGTGTCGGATGTGGTCTGTATTTTTGTGGACCTAAGACTATATGAGCCAGAGTTACCTAGTTTCTTTATGTTGAGGGTCAGACTTTTATGCAGGGTCAGGGTGGAGGGCCGTGGCTGCCTGGGGTGGTTACTGAGTTTATATTTCATTTCTGTTGCTGAGATAAAATACACATACAAAAGCGACTTAAACAAGGAAGTGTTTAATTTGGCTTGCGGTTTCTATTATGGTTGCAAAGACGCGGTTACTGGCAGGGAAAGCATGGTTTCGGAATCAGTAAGCTGAGTGACTACACTCTAGGAGTAGATAGCTAACAGGAAGTGAGAGGATGCATAGCCTTGAAGGTTGGCCCCTAGTGATGTAAGCCCTTCAGTCCACCTTCTAAAGGTCTCATAACCTTTCCAGACCATTGACTGGGGCTCAAGTCTTTAATAAGCACATGAGTAAACATGCAATTACTACTGATGAGAAAAATAAAGCAAGAGACAGACATGGCTTCTCATTTATATTTATAAACTTACAGTTTCTTTTTTAAAAATTCCTTTATCTACAGATTTTTTTCCCCCAAAATTGTTGTTCACCTGATCTTCAGTCACTCTCTTGGTGACCTAAGTGGAGAGGCAGTAATTTCTGCAGACACTGCTAATTCTTGCCTTTATTCCTCTTACTGATAGTATAGGATAAGATGTTTCTTGATGTTATGAGGTGAAAGCTCAATGTGATGAAAAGTGATTATAACTCACTGCAGTTAGTATTGATTATTGCATCATCCCCATTAAGTCTACTTCCCCTTTGAACAATTCACGAGTGTTTAAGCAACAAGAAAATATAAAGAAGACATGGTAGTAATATAAGAAATTTCAACTAGACATTGATGTTTTGTCTATATATTTAAAAGAGAAATTTCTTCACAAGTCTTCAAAGGATAAAGGATATTTGTACTTTTAATTCAAATGTTTTAGATACTTATGCCAATATTGTATCATATTTCTTCTTATTTATTTATTTATTTATTTATTTATTTGATAAGGTTTTTTTCTGTAGCCATGGCTGTCAAGGAGCTTACTTTGTAGACCAGACTGGCCTCAAACTCAGAAATCCATCTGCTTCTCCAAGTGCTGGCATTCAAAGCATGTGCCCCCACATGTGGCTTTATATTCCTTCTTTAGGCTTTCATTGACCTCCGCAATACCATGCAAGCCTCATAAGTCTGCTAACTTGAGTGTAAATTCTATTGTCCAGCTGTTTAATAGCCCTTTATATCTTTTACAATTCTGAAGACTTTGTTTAAACTCTGCTACCCAGACTGCTCCCAGGTGGCTAATAAAGTTTTAAATGCATGGAAATTTCTTGGGGGAACTATAGAGCAGTTGCTTTATACACCACTCTTGTTTTGACATTTCAGTGAGTCTATTTACATGTAGTAATTTCCCAGTACCAGTTAAAGCCAGAAAACGTGATTCATTGTAGCATTCTTGCAAAAAATGACAGATGGGCTCATTAGTCTTTTGATTCATAAAACTCATGATGTTGTTTTGCTTAAAATAAGAAGCAAAAAAATAAGCAAGTCCCTGATAGGTTGAATTCTGAGTCAGAGCTAAGTAAATTCAACTGGGTAGATTCATGTAAAGAACTGACAAAGGAACAGCAGGCGAAAAAAGACGACTGCGCAAATGAATGCATTGCACTTGGTGAGAAGTTATGAATTATAAGGTGGTAGTTAAAATAGAACTAAGAATCCAGAAGAGCTCGCACAGGAAATACAGGGAAAGAGCCATGAAGTTGCCAGTCATTTCTCACTGAAGTAGGAGAGAGAACAAAGAAATTAAATAAACAAGCAGTAAAAGAATGTTTTTACAAGAATGCTTGAGAGTTTACCGCAAAATAAACTCACCACCATTAGATGAATAATAGAATTCAGAAAGGTGCATATTCACAGAGGAGCCAAACCAAAAGGAAAGAAGGCTTCTTTTGGAATGTCAGCACCAAAAATCCCTCAAGTCCCAATTGAGAAGTTGTAAGCTTACCGTTATTGAAATTTTCACTCATATTGATTAAGCATTCATGTTTTTTTTCCCTTGCCATCAGCAAAAGTACTTTAAAAACAAAAAAAGAACTCTAGTCAAATCCACATTTAAAATTATAGACAATAACTTTTAAATCATATTGTCTGATTTGCATTTGGAAGCTGCTGGGAGATGTATCATGGGGCTTGCTGCATTTTTTATGTTATCTAAAATTAATGATAAAAGCACAAAGGGTTACTGATAAAGAAATTTCATAGCATAATAATTACTGCTCAAACCATTCACTGATTTATTAAAATCACCATTGCTGGAGAAAAATTCTCATGGTTAATGTCCATATCTGTCTGGCTTTTATAATTTGTGAATCATAAGTTATTTCTTAAACTCTGATGATTTAGGCAATTGTGCATGAAATAATTTCAAAAATTTAAGAATATAGTATGTCTTCCATCCAAGTACTAATTTAATCACCTCCCCCTGAGTGGGGAGCAGCATTACCAGGCCACAGAGGAAGACACTGCAGCCAATCCAGATGAGACCTGATAGGCTAGGGTCAGATGAAAGGAGAGGAGGACCTCCCCTATCAGTGGACTGGGAAAGGGGCATGGGAGGAAGTGTGGGAGGACGGGTGGAATGGGAGGGAGAGAGGGAGGGAGCTACAGCTGGGATACAAAGTGAATAAACTGTAATTAATTAAAAAATTAAAAAGGAAAAAGAATATAGTATGTATAAGACACTATAACAGTTTCAAAGGTTGTGAGCATTATCTTTATAAAAACCTTTTGTTTTATTCATATTAAAATTATTAAAGAAATCACACTCCAAAGATTTATACTTTGTTTAGATAATTTGATATTTCACATGGATCAGCATTCTGGTGTTCAGATAGGCTTGAAAGATACCTGATAAAACAGGATCAGATGAATGGGGGGAGGTCCCCCCATCAGTGGACTTGGAAAGGGGCACAGTGGTGATGAGGGAGGGAGGGAGGGACTGGGAGGGAATGAGGGTTCGGGGCACGGCTGGGATACAGAATTAATAAAATGTAACTGATAAAAATAAAATTAAAAAAAATGTTAAAAAAAAAAAGCCCTGCAGAATCTGAATGTAACATAACAAAAATACATTATTCAGTGAGAACTAAGAGAGACATTAACATTTACTTTGGGTTCAGTGCCAATGCAATGGTTTCTGCTTATTAATTTTAACAATATTCAAAAGGGTGTATTTTGATTCATGTTTAATACACTGTTTGATGATAAATATATTTTTATACTTCATGCAATTATTTGTAATAAATCTTTGTTTACATATAGTTCTTTTCATTTTTTTTTCATCTTTGGCGACCCCTCATTGCTTTATTTAACCATCCTGTGCTCAGCAATCTCTCCCACACAGTAATAACCACCCTACTAAGTAAACGGCATAGACACCACCTGTGACAGTTAATCTTGACTGTCAGCTTGCACCTCAAAGAGATTAAGAAAAGAAATACCTGGGCGATTCTATGTTCCAGGGCAATTAACTGAAAGGGAAGACTATTCACTGGAGTAGGAAGCACCTTCAGGTAGGAGTCCAATTATAGAGGACCCAGCACAAAGCAAGGACTCTTCTGCTAACTTTTACTTCTTCTTTTTTTTTTTTTCCTTCTTCTTCTTGATTAAGGCTTTTTATTTTTAGTGAAAACTAGGCATCACGATAGTCTACATTAAGTTTATCATGGCACAGTGCTTCAAGTATATTTGAGGCTATAAAATATAATTTTGTTGGTGTGTCTATTAAATACACAATTTATTTTTTGTTACTATAGCATATTTTTAATTTTAATTTTTTTTCACAATTTATTCATCATATATCCCAATTGAAGCCTCCTCCTTTAACTCCTCCCAGTCCCACCCTCCCTCCCTCTTCCCTCTAAACCCCTTCCCTTTGTCCTCTGTCATCTGCCCATAGAATATCAAGTCCCATCAGGACTGCCTGGCTCCTCTTCCTCTGTGGCCTGGTTACTTGCCCCTGGCAATGCGGCCTTAACTTTCACTTCTTGGTGCTTCCTTACTCTTCCTTACTCTGTCTATCCTTTGCTGGCCCCCAAACCCAGGTTGTTTGGCCTTCTTCAAGGGGCTGAAACAAGCAATCCTTCAGAAATCTTCCAGAGCTTTGGTGCTAAATCTTAACTCCTAAAGGGTCAGTTTTGTGGACCGAATCCTACTAGATTCTCAGGTTCTTCAGCATGTAAATGACCACTATACTACCCAACCTTTACTGTGCTAGGCAACACAGTGAATCCACTTTTGTTTTAAATTAAAGGTGACTTTTTATTCTTATTTTTTATTAATTGATTCAATTTGTCTTGGTCATAGTCCCATCCTTACTTTCCTCCCAATCCTACCCTCCCTGCTGTATCTTCTCTCTCCTATTCCTCAGAATAGGGGAGCCCACCTACCTAGATACCCCAGATCATCTATTCACATGAGGACTGAGTTCGTCTTCCTCCCTGTGGCCTTGTTGGGGAGAACCATGATCCCAATGGGGGCATTGATCAAAAAGAAAGCAACATAGTCAGTGTCAGAGATATCCCTCACTCCTTTAAGTAGAGGGCTGACACGAATCCTCAGATGTCCATCAGGCGTATCTTCTTGGGGTCTGTGTATTATAGTATGTCTATCCTGTACTATATGACTTTTAAACCTGCTTATACGTGGCTATATACCATGTGTTACCTCACAAAGGATGATCTTTTCCAGTTCCATCCATTTGCCTGAAAATGTCACGATTTTCTTGTTTTTAAAGACTGATTAGTATTCCACTGTGTAAATATACCACAATTTCGGTGGCCATTCTTCCATTGAGGGACATCTAGGTTGTTTCCAGATTCTGAGTATTATGAATAAAGCTGCTATGAACATAATTTGAGCAAATGTCCTTGTTGTTAAGGATGTTTTGGACATATGCCCAGGAGTGTTATAGCTGTGTCCTAAGGTAGAACTATTCCAAATTTTCTGAGATTTGATTGATTTCCAGAGAGGTTGTACAAGTTTTCATTTCTGCCAGCAATGGAGGAGGGTTCCCCTTTCTCCACATCCTTGCCAGCATGTTTTGTCACTTGAAGTTTTGATCTTTGTCGTTCTGACGGGTATAATAAAGAATCACAGAATATCTTGATTTGCATTTCTCTGATGAGAAAGGACATTGATCATTTTTCTAAGTGCATCTCCATCATTCAATATTTCTCTGTAGGGAATTCTCTGTTTAGTTTTGTATCCCACTTTTTAATTGGATTATTTGGTTTGTTGGTGTTTAATTTCTTGAGATCTTTATATTCTGTATAGTAGCCCTTTGTCAGATGTAGGAATTTTGAAGATCTTTTCTCTATCTGTAGATTGCCTTTTCATTCTATTGACAGTCTCCTTTGCTTTACAAAGCTTTTCAGTTTCAGGAGGTCCTGTTTATTAATTGTAGATCTTAGAACCTGAGTTGTCAGTTTTCTGTTAATGAAGTTGTCTCCTGTGTCAATGAGTTCAAGGTTCTTACCCATTATCTTTTCTAGCAGATTTAGTATATCTGGTTTTATGTTGAGGTCTTTTATCCACTGGACTTGAGTTTTGTGCAGGGTGATAAATATGGATCTATTTGCATTTTTCAACTTGTAGACATCAGTTAAGCCAGCACCATTTGTTGAAGACGCTGTCTTTTTTCCATTTTATAGTTTTGGTTCCCTTATCAAAACTCAGGTATGCATAGGTACATGGGTTTATTTCTGGGTCTTCAATTCCATTCCATTGATTAACCAGCCTATTTTTTTGTGCCAGTACCATGAAATTTTTATTACTATTGCTCTGTATTATAGCTTGAGGTCAGGTATGATGATGCCTCCAGAAGTTCTCTTGTTGTATAGGATTGTTTTTGCTATTCAGGACTTTTTGTTTTCCTGTATTAAACATAGAATTCTTCTTTCAATGTCTGTAAAGAATTGTGTTGGTATTTTGATGGGAATTGCATTGAATCAGTAGATTGCTTTTGGTAAGATGACCATTTTTATTATGTTAATCTTACTGATCCAGCACATGGGAGATCTTTCCATCTTCTGCTATCCTCCTCAATTTCTTTTTTTCAGAGACTTGAAGTTCTTGTAATACAGGCCTTTTACAACATACATTCCTTCCATAGCTCTGTTCCTTTTGGGAATCCTGACTGACACAGTACTGTACTCAGATGTGAAATGTATTATATAAACTAGGAATTAATTACACCTCCTCCGAGTGTTCTGAAAAAAAAATGTGAAGGAATAGAGAATTTAATGAATTTGCCAATTATTATTTAGCAAGTTAATGGTAGGTTATGATTCAACCTTAGACAGCTGAATTGGTCACTGATGATGGGCAGAGAGAGATTCTACTATGAGGAAAGGAACTCAGTGACTTTTAAAAAAATCTATTCTGATATAACCTAGAATCCCTGCTCGGATATAGCCCATGGTAGCTCAGTATCCAAGTGGGTTCCCTAGAAAGGGGAACAGGGACTATTTCTGACATGAACTTAATGGCTGGCTCTTTGATCTCTCCTCCAACCCCTGAGGGAGGAGCAGCTTTGCTAGACCACAGAGGAGGACATTGCAGCCAGCCCTGAAGATACCTGATAAGCTACGGTCAGATGGAAGGGGAGGAGGACCTCCCCTATCAGTGGACTTGGAGAGGGGCAGGGAGGAGATGAGGGAGGGAGGGTAAGATTGGGAGGGAATGAGGGAGGGGACTATACCTGGGATACAAAGTAAATAACCTATGATTAATATAAAAAATAAAAATTATTAAAAAATATTTTCTGGTTTAAAAAATATTAATAAGTCCTTATGGATAAATGAAGAATTTCAACACATTATTTCCCAGTTTAATGCTGTTTAGATTAGTCAAGGTTCTTTCCATTATAAAGTTATATAATTTCATTAATAACACTTTAAGATTAGGATCTAAAATATGTTTTCAACGGACCTATTAACTAAATTAATGAATGTATTTCAGTTCTTCCTGCTTGCTAGTGTGCCATAACCTGCTTCCTCATTTTATTCATGATCATTACAAAGGACTAGAACGACATCGGAAAATGATAGAAGTTTAGGAGGCGACTGGAGAGGAGAGAAAAATAGAAACTCTAGTGTTCACTCTTATTGGCCCGTGACCATGCAGCTGGGCTTTTCTAGCGTTGGCTTGTAAGGAATTGAGATGATACTGAGGCCTCATTTCCTTGCCATCTAGTGTGGTTACACAGTTATCTGGCTGCAAGCAGGTAGATGTTGAATGGATAAAGTTGGAGTTCATGTGTTGAAACCTATCTATCTGTCTGTCTGTCTGTCTATCAATCTATTTCAGTTTATTCATTTTGTATCCTTGTGCCCCTCCTTTGTTTCCTCCCAATCCTGTCTTCCCTCTCTCTTCTGCCCCTATACCCCTTCCCTTGTCCACTGATAGGGAGGTCCCTCTCTCCTTCTGAATGACCCTAGTCTATCAGGTCTCATCAGGACTGGTTGCGTCGTCTTCCTCTGTGACCTGGCAAGGATGAATCCCACAATGGGAGGTGATCAAAGAGTCAGCCACTGAATTAATGTCAGAGGCAGCCCCTGATACCATTAGTAGGGAACCCACTTAGAAATTTAATCCACATTGTAAGGTTGGAAATATTGGAAACTTGTTCTTACCATGTTGTTTAGAAGTGATGCCTTAGAGAGATGTGTAACATTAAAGTAAATGAATCCTTTGATCAACACTGATCCTATGTGAGAGTATGGAATAATCGAAATTGAATACTGTTAACTTTAAAAGAAGAGAGGCGAGAAGACACCACAAACACACAGGAATAAGAAACATAAACACACATACAAAACCTCAACATATACACTGAAATGCACATGCACACATATGAATGCAAAGATATAAATACACGCTTTCACAAATCACAGATCACAAATCAGAAACTCATGTACAGAAATACAAATATACACAAAAACACATACACCCACAAAACACAAGCACACAAGCTTATGCACACACACACACACACACACACACAAACATACACACACAGAGTTTCATGTCTATTTGTGTTACTTGTCAACCATATGGTTGAAGTTTCGTGGAAGAAGCTTCCTTGTCATTCCTAGGAGAAACAACTTCACAGCAGTTTTCATGGTTTCTAGGTTTTATAATCTTTCTGCCTCTCTTTTCATTATGCTCCTTGAACCTTAAGTAGAGAAGTTACAGATGTATGAGGACTGGGAACTCCTGGATCATTTGTTCTCTGCATTTTGTCCAGGTGTGTGCGTGAGTGTGCGTGAGTGTGTGTGTGTGTGTGTGTGTGTGTGTGTGTGTAATGATTCCCTTCTGTTGCAGACGGAAGCTTTTTTGGTGAGGAGCAAGGTCTGTCATTATCTGTGGGAGTAAGACATGTACTTAGAATGCAGGTAGTAGGAATTCTGCTGTTTAGAGGAGAAGTAGGTTCTCCTCTAAGATCCACCCCTGGCTATCCCTGTAGATTTGGCTACACTTCCAGGCCCAGGGATGGATTTACTCCTGTTGAGCTGCCCTTAAGTTCAATTATACAGCTGTGCGTTACTTCAAAAACACGAGTGCCACTATTTTACCCTTAGGGATATCTTGCCATACCGATTCGTCCTGTGGTTAATAGACATCAACAACTGGGCTGCTGTTCTTTACTTCTTTCCCTTGTTAGTTTGCACAGCACCTTCTGGTAGGCCATACTTTTGATATTGTTCAAATATTGCTCTTTATTTTTTTTTTCAGAGACGTTGAACACATTTTTCAAATGTTAAGCTCAAGCATACCTGCATTTCAATAACCTTAGAATGTATACCAGATTGGTTGTTACTGCAGCAGAACTGTTAAAACAAGTTATGAAGGTTCTATTGCAGACAAGTTGCTTGAATTTAACATCTATTCATAGAATGTCTACTGTGGCAATTAATTTTTGTGTTTTTTTATTGTTAACTATTATGAAACTTATTCTGGGTTATTATCAATATATAGTCTTCTATGTACTTTTCAGAAACTTTGAACATAGGCATGGTCATAATACTAAAACATACAAAACATTCAAAACCTCCAAATATTTGAGTTTGCTTTGGGAATGTTGTTAAAATGATACATTTAGAAAATATTCATTTTCAAACTCACACATCAAGGATTCTTATTAAATTAGCCTGGGGCATCTGATAAGGTGCTTTTAAATCAAATCAGACAATGTAATAAATGTGTACCTCGTTTCCAAGCATTCATGGATAGTGGCTTATGTATCAGAGAATGGGTCTACCTTAGAAGCTGTTCTAAGAGTGAGTCATTGCACATGCTAAGAGTTACCTGGAGTGAGAATTCAGCATCTCAGAGAACACTGTATTTACTACTCGTGAGCTCAGGGGTTTTAACAAACTTAATACTCTTTCTGCTGTATTCTCATTATCTGTCTCAGCATCTGGAAGCCATATCATCCTATGACTGATATTACTATTAGTTTTAAATGAATAAATAGAACAGAGAGTGAACACATAACTAAATACAATATTCTTACTACTGTTTCAAGAATTACATACATTCATACACAAACATACATACCACACACATAAAATGTATGTTAATCACACTCCTACCGCTACCTCTAATTCCTTCCAGAACCACTCCCACTTCCTACCCGTCTTAACTTCCTGTTTTCTTTGCAATTGATTGTGAGTTTTTGAACTTCCTTTTCCTTCTCTCCACTGTGCTCTGGTAAATAGCTGTCAGCATGGTAAGAAGTTCAGGCCACTTAAATGTTTCCTTAGCTGGTGGGAAAAAAATCCAACACAGCTTTAAATGTCAGCGTTATCTTAGAATCCCCTGGTGACACCCTCCAGTGTAAGACTGCCATGTGCAAATTTAAATTCCAGGCTTTTCAAATAAAATACTAGAAGTTATTATATCTGTCAGAGGAAACAGATAAATACAAGGCTGAAAATTCTTGACATTTTGTTACTTGCCCCTGATGAGGCAGCCTTGCCAGGCCATGGAGGAAGAGGGTCCAAGCAGTCCTGATGAGACTTAACAAGCTATGGGTAGATGGCAATGGTGGAGAACTCCCCCTTTCAGTGGACTAGGGGAAGAGGATGGAGGGAAGTGGAAGGGAAGGTGGAACTGGGAGGAGTTGAGGGAGGTGCTTCAATTGTGATATATAATGAATAAATTATGAAGAAAAGAAAAAATAAAAACAGGAACTTTATGGGCTTTTCTTACTGATCATAAAGTGAGCTTAAAGATACTGTGCTTTGTGTTACTTGCTGGCCTCTATCAAAGGACCCAAAGGATCTATTTGTACTTTTATTTAGTTCAACCAAAAGCTACACCATCTTATTGGATAAATACGCACGTTTTAAATTGTTAGAAAAGGAAATCTTGTTTGTTTTTTTTTTTTTTTTTTCTTTATAAGGAGCTTAACTGAATAAAATGATAGTGAAAAATTGTTACTAAAAAACTACCTTAGGGGCTAAAAAGATGGCTTAGCAGTCAAGAATATAATTTATCTTTTCTTTTAGAGGGCTCAGATTTGACACTCAGTACCCACATGTTTGCTCTCAAATATCTATGGTAATAAGTATAACTCCAGTTTTAGAGGATCTGACACCCTCTTATGGCCTCCTTGGGTACCAAATAATTCCATGGTGAGCATTCATACATACAAGACAAAACATATAAATAACTCTGAAGAGAAAAAAAAAACTACCTTAAATGTAAATTGATTTAATTATTCAATTAAAAGAGACAGAAAAAAACCAGAAAACAAAACAAAAACAACAACAACAACAACAACAAAAAAAAAAACAAAGCAAGATCAAAAAAATCAGTAAAAGTTAGAGGCTGAAAATATTGAAAGCAAAGGGAAACAGTTATGCAAGGCTCCTCTTTGAAAGAAAAGCAAAGAATCATTAATAGAGACAGGAGCTGGCTCTCTCCCTCAGGATGGATCTCAAGTTGGACCAGTCATTGGCTGGCTATTTCCTCAATCCCTGATCCATCTTTATTCCCACAATTGTAGGCAGGACAAATTTTAGGTATAAGGTTTTATGGGTTGGTGGATGTCCCACTGGAAGTTCCACCTGTCTACAGGAAGTGGCCACATAAGCTTTTATATCTCCCACTGCTAGTAGTCTCAGGCAGGATCTTCCCCATAGGTTCCTGAGAGCCTCCGTAGTCCCAGAGATGGCCCCCAAGATTTTTATTTTCTCTCCCAGAACCCCACCCCTGAGGATTCATCCAGCAGCTGATGGAAACAGATGCAGAGATCCACAGCCAAATAATAGGCTGAGCTCAAGAAATCTGTGGAAGCGTGGGAGGGACAGAAGGAACCGACGAGATCAAGGACAGCACAAGAAGACCTACAGAGTTAACTAACCTGAGCCCGTGTGGTGTTACAGAGACTAAACCATCAACCAAAGAGCATCATGGGCTGGACCTAAGCTCTCTACACATATGTAGCAAATGTGCAGCTTGTTCTTCATGTGGGTCCCTTAACCATTAGGGTGGCGGCTGCCTCTGACTCTGTTGCCTCCTTTGGATCCCTTTCCCCTAGCTGGGCTGGGAGAGGATGCACTTGTCCTGCTGTGATTTGATGTGCCAGAATGTGTTGGTAACCATGGGGCGGCCTACCCTACTCCTCAAAGAAAGGGAAGGGGAAATGGGGAGAATGGTATGAGGACCAGACTGGGAGGAGAGGATAGAGGGGGGTCACCCTCAGACAGTAAAGAAATTAAACAAACAAATTAATGAAAAAAAAAAAAACAGGAAAAATAAAACAAGATGGACAGAAAGAAAGAATGAAAGAAATTGAAATTATTAAATAGCATCTCCATATATCCAAAACAAGAATAGTCATAAATACAACAATAAACAGAAACAGAAAAAAAGCAATAAACAGAGACAAAGGTTAACTATACAATAACATGAGGATCAGTTCTATAAGAATGTATATACTTACTGTCAGAGTCTGCACACCTCCACACAGCATTGTCAGAACTGATAAATTATCAGCATCACATGGGATATTCCTGAGGATGGATGCTTCTGTTGATAAGAAAGCAAATGCAAACAAATATCACAAACTAAAATTCCATTAAGATTTTCAACAACAATGAAATAAAATTATGAATGAGTAATAACAACAGGAACAATAAACTTTAAGTATATAACTTGTAATTAAGTTATATAACTTGCAATTAAGTTATATACTTAATACATGAAATTAAGCAGCATATGCTGAACAAAAGTGAATCAAGAAGAAACTAAAAAGATGAAACTTTCTAGAGACAAATGAAAGTGAAACTAAGCAGCACCCAATCCTCAAGATACACTAAAAGCAAAACTAGGAAACAGGTTTCTAACAACTAATGCATTTATCTAAAAATGCTGGATGGTCTGAAATAAAGAGGTTGCTGTTACCCCTCAAGAAATTAGCAAAATATGAAAGCAATTCAGGAATTACTGGAAGGAAAAAAAAAAAAAAAAAAAAAAAAAAAAAAAAAAAAAAAAAAAAAAAAAAAAAAAAAAAAAAAAAAAAAAAAAAACAAAAAAAAACACGGAAAGATAGAAGGCTTTGAAAGAAAATAAACATGATTGTGCAAACCCTGCACTAAACCAAGACGGCTCAAGTAAATAATGATAAAAAGTAGCTATTGTAGCAAAGATCAGAAGTTACATACAAAATAGACTGATAAGAAATAATACTGAAATGCTGATCAAGTCCAGAAGCACCACAATCAACATGTCCAGAAATACTGTTTTCCCAGCTGTCCCATTATCTGTAGTTTACTTGATACATTTACCTCAGTGGAAACACTGACTGTTCTTCCTAGGAGCCTAAGAGGATGATTAATTTGATTGTTTGACAAAGTTCTTTTGCTATCAGTTGAATCCTGTAAATCACAGTCCTTTGTGGAAAATAAGTTTCCTTGAGATACACAGACAACCTGTCAGCAGTTTCCCTAAAACTGCCCTGATCTAGTCATAATCTGTGTTTGCTAGAAATATCAGGACCATAGTTTCTAAAACTAGATTAAGCCCCAGATCTTGGAGCTCTTCATTTGCTCTTTGCAAATATTCTAAACATATTCTTAGCTAATGAAACTTCTGCTTATTTCATTGTCCTGAACTCTGGAGAAAAGAATCTCTTTAACTTCCTCAGCAAGAGACTCTGGCTTTGTGTCAGACACTGACAGTGACAATCAATGAGTTCAGGGAGAGAAGGACTAGCAAATTATTGTAACTAATCACAGCTATTGAGGAGATAAAATTAAATCCAAAAAGGAAATGAAAGCAAAACAGTTCCTACTTGCATAGTATTGTATAACAATTTTGATTAAAACTTGATTTCTTCAGAATAATTAACTTCTGCCTACTTGTAGATTACTAAAACGAATAATCCCCAGCTCACTCAAATTAATTCAAATATAATAATTCTTTGGGTAAGGTTATATAATTATAATTAACAAAGAAAATAATTTAATTAGAAGTGTCATATAATTATTTTTCCTCAAAGAAATGAAATTACTGCAATTACTCTTGAATAGATAGTATAGAATTTTTTAACGGATAAATTGAATGTGTCCAGGCAAAAAAGTTAGTTGATGAGTAAGAGATTTAAAAGGACATCTAGGGGCTCATCTCTCCTTTAGGACACTTCCTGGTACACCAGAATTCGTCTGCATGTTTTTAAATAGACTGACAATAGAAAAGATTTCACTGAACAACTACTCAGTTGACCAAATTTTCTCTTAAAATTGTTGTTTTCACAGTCCTCAAATAATCGCTTAACGTTTTGTTTACACAGATGCATAAACAGAAACACACACACTTAAAATCTGCAAACCTCTGGACATTTTAACCCATCTTCATGTTTCAGAATCTCTTAATGGAACTGAAGAGATTTCTACATAATTTCCTACATTTCATTACGGTTGCTTGAGTCACGAAATTAAGATACTCTTTTAAAATAGTATGAGTAAAAGTGAAATTATAAAGCAAATATCTTACTGGAGGTTATCAGAATTCTTATAACAAGAAATTGCTGATGATCACAAAGCAATCAAACCGTATACTTTTAACAAATACACATTTTAATAATATCTAATATACAGTTGAAGTAAACAGAGGTTTCTGGAGAACATGTTCACTTTTAAATATTATCATTTCAACATAGGAATAATTTTCCTTAATTACATAATATATCATTTTATATAATGAGGTTTATAAATCTAAATTAAGTTGTGAAATACCAAAAATTCCCAGTAGAATCTAGGATGAAAAAATAAGAAGTGGTTATAGATATTATATTATAGATGAAAGTGCCAGCTTTAGAAAATAGTGACCTTATTTAATCAAGGGTAAGGGAATGTTGGGAAAATACATTTCTTCTCTGTCCCATTAGTAACTTCACAAGGTATAGTTACATACAGTAGATTAACTCTTTCTCTATAATTATCTTTGTGCTAGTACTTTTTTCTGGGGTGACTATTTCAATTCAGTCCAGTCAGAAAGGGTAACCACACACCAAAGAAACAATTCAATCCAAGTCCGTCTTGAAGACGATGGGTTTATTGACCTTCTTGATGGGCAGATGGGTTACTTACAAGAGCATGAGTGGTAATGGCAGTTGCAGTACTGAAATGTTCTCTTCATTGTGAATGGCAAGTTTCAGGAATAGCTTCACTGGAGTCCTCTGTACTTTATGCACAAATACAGTACTGAATAGTCTCCTCTACCGTGTCGACTGCTTAGTGCTTATACAACCTTTGCAATGAGTCTCATGATACTTGTAGATTTTCAGCATCTAAGTCTTGCTTAATGAGCCTCTGACCTTTCTCCAGGAGAGAATATTTCAATCTAAGAAACTACATGACACTCCACCTCTTTAGGTTCTTTCATTCATTTGTTTTCATCTTCAACAATGTCTCATGAGCCTTGGGAGGGATAACACAGACGTATGCTATTCGGTGTCATTTGTGAATGAGAATTGTGAGACTATGCCATAGCAACAGTCATTTATTATCAGGAGTTATGATTCATAACCACTAATCAGTGGGATATAAGCTTCTGATGAAGACTGAAAATAGCATTAATTTATAAGCACAAACTCAATGGTATATAAAGTGATGTAGCAGACAAATGACATTCATTTAACAAAATACTAGCAGTCTCTGCTCACTGGGTAGGACCTCTTCAGGCATGTACTTTTGTTCTGCTTTATATTGCCAAACAAGAATTCTTTCTTGTAGCACTAGCCTTAATCATCTTTTTAAGTAGAAAGAAAAAAATGTAGACAGAAGACTCAGTGGTTAAGAACACATGTTGCTCTTCCTAAGGACCCAAGGTCTATTTCTAGCACCCAATGGTGTCTCGTAAGTGTCTGTTACTCCAATTCCAGGGCATTTAACATCTTCTTTGGCCTCCAGAGGCAGTAGACACACATGTAGTGGATGCACACACATCTAGGCAAACACCTTTCTAAATAAAATAGTAAATTAAAATAAACAAAACAATAGTTGGTGGCACCTGTGTCATGCCACTTTTTCACTAGTGGGCATGTCTTACCTGTTATGTTCCACACACAACACCTGTAACTGAGAAGCACTATGTGTTATACTGTGCCTCAAGCAGCCTTCGCAGCGTCTTCTAGCACCACAGAATCCAGGCAGCAGGAAAGGAGCTACTACTGAAACTTCAGTTTGGTTTTTCCTTTGCCCTTTAAGACAAAGGGGGAAAAAAAAAAAACATGTGATGTCTTCAGGAACATGGATATAGAACACCAGGTCTGGTATTTAACCAAAAGCAGTGGCAGGATCTTGTGTTGTGTGTAGCTTCAGGAGCCTCCCTAGCCAATATCTATACTGAGACGTATGTTAGTGATACAGAAATTTTCTTTCAACACCATTGTAGATCTTGGGAACATTGTTTACTACCCTTTGATGATGGGTGAGCAAGTTCTCCAAAAGTATACCTTCTCTCCATTTCTTCCAAAAAAAATTGATTTGATTTTGAGATTCAGTAGCTAATGAGATACAAACTAAAAATAAAACAAAACAAAAAAAGCAAAACAAAAAACCAAAAACATCACCCAACAAATAAGCAAAAATATAGGCTATCCCAATTCAGCATGCAAAGATCTCATAACATATAAATGAATTCATCAAAAGATGTAATGTAGTTGTATCTTCAGCAATTGACTGTATTTTATTAGTCATAAATGTGGCCATCTCTCTAAGGGGCATTTCTGTGTTGTCTTCACATGATGGCCGTCACTGCTACTCAAGAGTGAGGGCAAGAGGTAACTCGATCATGCTTGGGCTTGTTATGCCAACAATGGAGGCCACTAGCACCAATGGCTAGTCTCATGGTTGACACCTCTCTATTCTCACACCTGGATGATAAATGAGTCGTAGGTTTGGGGCATTCTCTATCCAAATATACATCCTTAAGAAAGAAGTGCATACAGATCAGTCTGGGAAGGAGCACACTGGCCACTTGGGCAGGCTTTGCAACAGGAATGACAGAATACAAAACAATTGGGAATGGGTTATATCTCCTCTAATTTTGTCATAGCTGACTGGCATCATCTGTAAACAGTTATTGAAATACTTGTCATTAGGAGGGAAAAATGAAGAGTTGCAGATGTTATGCATCCTTTGGAAAAATAAGTTGGTACATAGAAAATACTACAAAATACACATTATTATTATTTAGAATTTATTCACTTTGTGTCCTAGCTGTAGCTCCGTCCCTCAAATCCTCCTGGTCCCACCCTTCCTCCCTCTTCCTACCCTATCCCTTGCTCCTAGTCCATTGATAGGGAAAGTTCTCCTTCCCTACTGTCTGACCCTAACCTATCAGCTTCCATCAGGATTGCCTGTGGGCTGGCTAGGTCACCCCACCAAGGAGAAGTGATCAAGGAGCAGGCAACCCAGTTCATGTCACAAACTGTTTCTTCTCCCCACATGGAGACAGAGCTGTTTATGGGCTACATCTGAGCCCCTGCTCTAGGTCATCTCCATGCATGGTCTTTAGTTGATGCATCAGTCTCCAAAAATCCACTTTTAACTTCTGCTTTCTTTGTGAAGAGTTGTAGTTATTTTGGCTTATTATGAACAAGACTGAGCAATTAAGTAATATACAATATGTACTATAGTAGTAATATATTTCTCAATGATGTCAGAAATTGTAAGTTATAAAAGTTAAGTGAGGAGCTATATTTTTGGCTGTGGGTTTATTGGGCTTCGGTGTGAGTCTTGGTGGGAACCTCTACACTGGGTAGAGGTGTAAGGTGGGCACTTCAAATTTCAGTGGATCAGGAAGTAAAGGAAGGAGACAAAGAGGAAGTCCATTGATCAGTTACCCTTCCCCCTTTTCCTTTATTTTCAGTCTGATGCTCAGATTCAATGGATGGTGCAGTCTAAATTTAGTGAAGATTGCCAACCCCCTCGTTTAGGCTGTTTTGGAAACACACCTAATAGTAGGACCCATTCTAGTCTTAGAAATGTTTACCTAATCAAGGTGACTGGCAGTTATCACAAGTTCTGTGCCACCTTTATTATTTCTAGCACATCTTGCAGGCAGGAGATATTGTAGGTTGAAGTCTTGTGGCTGTGTTCATGTCCCAATCCCTCCACAAGAAGTCTTGCCTGGTTACAGAAGATGGCTAGTTCAAGGTCTGTTTCTCCAATTACTAGAAGTCTTTGCTAGGATCACCCTTGTACATTCTTGGGAGTTTCCATTTACCTCATCCTGGAAATGGCCCCCAGTTCCAATCATCTCTCCCAGTACTCTCTCTCTCTCTCCATTCTCCTTACATAAGCCCTCTTGCTCACCTCCCTACCTACCCCCAGCCAATTGTCAAAATCTATTCGATTTTTCCTTCCCCATGGATGTCCATACCTTCTCCACTGAGCTCTCATTGTTACTTAGTCTCTCTAACTGAAACTAAGCATCACATATACCATTCGAAAACTTGATCAGTTTTTGAAAATTAAAAACAAATTTCTCTGGAAAAATTTAATAGCTTCAATTAAATAGGGGTTGATGAGTACTATTTAAAGTTTTAAATGTATCTGTGTATATATAAACCATATGTGTGCATATATATTTTCTATGGAGGTGAATTTATAGAGGACAACTTGTAGAAAATAGATTTCTCCTTCCACCATGTGGGTTGTAGGGATAAAATTCAGGTCATCAGGTTTAGTGGAAAGAGCATCTACCTGCTGAATAATCTCACAGACTCTGGAATATCCTTTATATACAAACAGGAGGAGAGTGCTAGAGGAGTTGAATCTTATTTTCAAAAAATGATAATTTATGTTTCTTTTTTTTTGTGAAAACTTTCTATTCTATTTAGTTTATTTGTGGATTTGTTAAGCAGCAGCTTTACCTTCTTGGTATTTATTTTCTGAAGTATGTTGTAAATTCTGAATATTCAACCCTTGTCTGAAGTGTAGCTGGTACAGAGTTTCTCCTATTCCTTGGGATATATTCTTGCTCTGCTGATTAATTCCATTGCTGAACAGAAACTTTTTATGTCCATGTACTTCTTTCTGTTGATGCTTCCAATTGATTCTTATGTTATTTTCTTTTAACTTTTTATTGATTCTTAGTGAACTTCTCATCATGCACTCCAAATCACATTCATCTCCCCATCCCTTTCTATCCACCCTTCTTCCAAAACCACTAGGTGATGGGCTGGGCCTCTGGGTGTCTTCAAATGTTTGTCAAAGTCAAAGATTCCAAAGGGTCGGGGGAAATCTCTGGCTAGAGTTAAACATAATACATAACTGTAATTCAACATAGAGTCATCCAGTCTCATGGCTGAACTGCCACCATAAGAACCTAGAGAGAATAGCAAATAGGCCAACGATAAGAAGTAAACACAGCAAGACATGTCCAGTCAGTTTTGGGTCTCCACTCTGCAAGTATGGCTCTATTTCCTGGTCTGGAATGCAGCGGAGTGTGGCAGCCACAGTGGTTGGTTTTTTCAAAGGAAGAAAGCATAGCACACTGGCACTTAGATTTCATGAAATTGGACACACCATTTTTCACTGGTTCTATACTCTGATAATTTTATTTTCTATCTCAAAGAGCGAAGATATTCTTTAGTACTAGTTACGTTCAACTCTGACTTTTCAGTATGTGAAAAGTACTGGGTGGGGGCATATAGTGTCTGTAAAAGTTGATCTCACTTTTATTCCATGTGGATATTCATTTGTTCTAGCATGATGTGTTGAACAAACTTTCTCCAAATAACATAATATATTTCAAATATCGATCTATTTATAAGATTGCATCATCACTTCACCCTGAGGGGGGAGCAGCCTTACCAGACCACAGAGGAAGACAATGCAGCCACTCCTGATGAGACCTGATAGACTAGGATCAGAAGGAAGGAGAGGAAGACCTCCCTGTCATCGGACTTGGGGAGGGGCATGTGTGGAGAAAGGGGAGGGAAGGTGGGATTGGGAGGGGAGGAGGAAGGCCACAGAAGAAGGCAATGCAGCAGTTTTGATGAGACCTGATAGGCTAGGGTCAGATGAAAGAGGAGGAGAACCTCCCCTATCTGTGGACTTTGAAAGGAGCATGGGAGGAGATGAGGGAGGGAGGATGGGGTTAGGAGGGAATGAGGTAAGGGGATACAGCTGGGATACAAAGTGAATAAACTGTAATTAATATAAAAATAAAAATTAAATTTTAAAAAAAGAAAAAAAGAGAGAAAGGCGATTGGGATGGACATTAGAAGAGGGAGAACACAGGGAGCCGCACATAAGCCTACCACAGAGCGGATCTGAAAGCCTCTACCTAGCAGGGTATCAGAGCAGATGCTGAGACTCATAGCGTGGCCTCATTTGTACTTGCCATACAGTTGCTGATTAGTGAAGAGATATTTCTCTGGCTTGTTTACTTGCTAAGCCTCTCTAGCACTAATTACAGGTACATGTAGAAAACAGAACAAACCCAGAAAATCTCTAGTCTTTCAAGCAGAAATGTAATTAGTAAGTGTTCAGCATACTTTTTAAATCTCTTTGCTTACTTCTTAGAATGTTTCCATTAACTACATTTATACAATTCATTTCCAAAGTGAGAAATGAGACAAAGCCAGAAAATGTAATACAAAAGCAACTTCAAAGGAGAATAATTGTTTCTTTTACCCACCCTTAGCATTTCATTTTGTTTCATTTAAAAATAAATAAGTGTACTTCGTCTGTACACTTTGTCCCTTGCCTTCTAATTTACTTTCTATAAGACCTCCAGGTGGTACCGTATGTAATTCTACCTTTCACAGGGGAAACTGTACTGCTAGCTTTCAACAAATGTGTTCTGGTAATAACTTTTAGTTTGGAAAAGCAAAATAAACTGTGGCATATTCAGGGATAGTCCTATGTTATGACTTCCCTTAAATGAAAGTGAAATCATTCTGGTTGCTAATGAAATTTGCATGTATATAAAGTAGAAAATCACATGCCTTAACATAAATTCCAGAGGAGAAAGCAATTGCAGCTAGCTGTTGAAATACTTGCTCTTTTGTCCACCTGGCTAATGAAAACCGCACTAATGGCAGCTGTACTTTCAACAGTTTCCTTTTCTTTTTCAGTTACATCTTGAAGGCAGAAGGAAGGCATCCATAGAATTTTTGGATGTAAATGTTTGTTTGTATTAATGAGAGAAGTCACTTCCTTTTTTAAATGTTTAAATGACTGAATTTGGGCCTCAGATTCCCCTAATCAAATTAATTATTGTACAATTTAACTCATTAAAAATTCAAAATGTAAAATTTCACATGTATGTATATTATTGGTATAAGTTTGTTGTATGTTTACTGGGTTTCATAAATATATTTTCGTATACGTCGGTCCTGTATGTTATCATTTCCTTCTCTTCACATTAGGCCCCTGAGTTCCTATAGATAGCTTGTTTCCTACATTTATGACAAACATACAGAAATAATTTTATGCTTCTAAAGAAAATAGCATTCATCACTGAAATTAACATACTGTATTTGTTTGAGGTGACTTATTGCTTAAGAATGATTTCTGGCTACATTCATCTTCCTGATGAGTGGAAAAATCATCTTATTTGTATAGATAAATACAACCCCATTAGAGGTATAATAGATGACATTATCTTTACAGCTTCATTGGCTATGTTCCTATGTATTGGCTGCTGGACATATGGATTGACTTTATAGTCTGGCTGCTGTGAACAGTGGTGCAATAAATACAGATGTGCACATATCCCTCTGGTACATTACTTGTAATCTCTACATGGAGAAGTATGGATGGATCCAGATGGCAGGTCTGTTTTTGGTCTTCTGCATAACTACCATATGATTTTCATAATTCTAGGTTGACATGTTCCCCTGATGATATATAAGGTGTCCCATCCCTCCACAACTTTATCAATATTAGTTTTTCCTTACTTTCATAAGGATAGTAGTTCTGACCAAGGTGAGATGGTATTTCAGTAGTCTTAATTTACATTTCAGTGGCTGAGAATGTTATTTTTATATGTTTATCGACCAACTGCAATTTTACTTTGGAGCACTGTTTGTTAATTATATTAGCCCATTTATTGATGGAATAATTTGGTTTCTCAGTTGTTTTGACTTCTTTATATATTATTGATGGTAAACTCATTTGATGCATATCAGTAAATAGTTTCTTTTTTTTTTTTTGAAAGTTGTTATTTGACTTTTGTTTCCTTTTCTAAACATCAGTTTGAATAATTTTATGCAATTTTTTTGTTGAAATCGTGGTTTTATTCCTAGGATGGTATAGTTTTGTTTTTGTTTTGTTTTGTTTTGTTTTTTTTGAAACTGCTTGTCCATTTCTGAATCATGCAACACTTTCAATGTTTTCATTTAGGCCCTCTGACTGTGTTTTATATCAAGATCAGTGCCTTACCATGAATATTTCCCTTCTTGGCTCTAAAACTTATACTTTTTGGTTGTGACCCTAGCCTTTAATGGCTAAGCCATACTCAAATAGAGCGCTGAAATCAATATAATAGTAACAAAGAGACCAATAGAAAAAATATCAATAAAACAAAAAATGGTTTCTTTGAGAAAATCAACAAGATAGATAAATCCTTTTCTAAACTAACTAAAAGACACACAAAGAAAATTTTTTAAAAGCTTTTTCAGCATCTAAAGAGTAGATCATATGATTTTTTAAAAAAGTTTATTTATATAATGGGTTACATTGAAAATTTTTCTGTGTTTAACCATCCCTGAATCTCAGGGAGAAAGCAGAAAAAAAAATCAGAAATGAAAAGGGGAATATAACAACAGATACTGAGGAACACTAAACAATCATTGGGTCATACTTCAAAAGCCTCTACTCCATAATACTGGAAAAATCTAAAAGAAATGGAAAATTTTCTTGGAACAGCTAAACAATTTAAATAGATGTATAACCTATAAGAAAATAGAACCAGTCATTAAACGTCTCCCAACACACACATCAAACAAACAAACAAACAAACAAAACCAGCTACAACAACAACAACAACAAAACAGGGCCAGACAGTTTTAGTGTAGAATTCAAACAGATTTTCAAAGATATGGAAAGCTAATACCAATACTCATCAAATTATTCCATAAAATACACAAAGAATAAACATTACTAAATCCATTTTTATGAGGCCATAGCCATTCTAGTAACCAAACTACACAGACAAAACACAGAAAGAGAATTACAGACCAATTTTCCTCATAAACACTGATGCAATAATACTCAGCAAAACAAACCTAAGAACACATAAAAATATCAAGTAGATTTCATCTGAGAGATGCAGGGAAGGTTTAAGACATGAAAATCTGTCAATGTATTCCACCACATAAACAAATTGGAAGAAAAAACCCACATGAACATCTTATTGGATGCTGAAAAAAACCTTTGACAAAATTCACCATCCTTTTATGATAAAAGTCTTGGAGAGACCAGCAATACAGGCACATATCTAAATATAAAAACTTGATATACAGCAAGCCAATATCCAGTATCAAATTAACTGGACAGAAAGCAATTTCTCTAACATAAAGAACAATACAAGCCTGTCCACTCTTGCCGTATCTATTAACACAGTACTTGAAGTTCTAGCTAGAGAAATAAGACAAAGGGACACAAATTGGAAAGTCAAACCATCACTATTTGATATAATGGAGTACATATGTGTCTCTAAAAAATTCTACCAGGGAACTCCTACAGCTAATAAATACCATCAGTAAAGTGGCTGGATATAAGATTGACTTAAAAACAAAAAAACAAAAAACAGTAGTTCTATATGTAAATGACTAATTAGAAAGATCTCCCATGCTCACGAATAGGTAGGATTAACATAGAAAAATAGAAATCTTACCAAAAGCAATCTACAGATTCAATGTAATTGCCATCAAAATTCTAACCCTATTTTTTAAGTTAATTTATTTATTCACTTGTCATACCTATCATAACCCCTCCCTCTTTTTTTTCCAGTCCCACTCTCCCTAGCCCTCTTCTCCCATTTCTCTTCCCCTATTCTTGAGAAAAGCAAAGCCTTTCTCCACCCACCGAACCCAGCACATCAAGTGGAATCAAGACTGAGCTCATTCTCTTTCTCTATGTCAGCCCAGTCAAGGGGAAGTGTTCAAAAAGCAGGCAATGAAGTTCATGTCAGAGACAGCCCCTGCTCCCCTTACTAGAGAACCCACATGAAGCCTAAGGTGCCCATCAGCTATATCTGTGTATGGGGCCTAAGACCGGTTTATGCATGGTCCTCAGTTAGTGTGTCAGTCTCTGCAAGGACCCCTGACCTTAAAAGAAAAATATCCAACTTCATATGGAAAAATAAAATCTTAGGATAATTAAAACAATCCTATAACATAAATGAATGTGCAGAGGAATTTAATCCAGTCAAGTGACTTAATATCAGAATGAAAGTCAGGGAATGTGATAAGTTGTAGAACAGGTTTTGACTATATTTCCACAGGTGATGAAAGATCATGTGTTCCATGAAAGTTGATATGTTATACCCAGTTCGCGAGCCCCCAAAAGATCTCCAGGAATCGACTCCGTTGCAAAACACATGAGGGTCTTTTTATTGTAAAATTACAAGCTGCAGCTTGGGCCTACACAGCCCCACTGCCGAAGCGGTGGGAGCTGAGCGCTCTCTCCCCAGGTTAGTTGGGTGATTTATAGATTTTGGTCCCTCCCAGCATGCCCAATTCCTGCCTGGCAAGCATCTATTGGTCAAGATGTTACATTTTGAATTGATTGGCTATAGGAAGGTCCCCAGACCATAATGATCTGATGTCCCTCCCTAGGGGGATGGGCCAGTTTCCTAGCAACTGTTATCTCTAGTAGGTGGGGAAAGAATGCAGTAAGGAGTACTTCCCCTCAGGGCATTACTAGACTTCTCCACCCACATAGTTTAGGCCTTAATAATAGCTGCTAATTTTTAATCTTTTTGGTCTCTCAGATAAAGATCTGAACTGCATAAGAGAAGGTTCCATATGAAAAGCATGACTCAAAAGAAGGAAGAGACAGTGAAAGACACTAAAGCAGAGAACACAGAAAGCTTTTTCTGTGCACACCCCACCTACCCCTACCTGCGTGAAGACAGCTCAACACAACAGAAGAAGGACCAATTGTCCATCAGGCTAGCAGACTGGAAAACATTGGTGCTGAAATGGACATTTGCTGAACGACAGATGATCAGGAATACAGTTATAAAGGATCATCACATTAAGGGATCTGGATAAGGACATTTGGACTGTTAAATTTAGGGGATTGATAAATGTTTCTATTGTAATAATTAAACTGTGTACACTTTTTAGCTTAAACAGAAAGTGGGAAGATTCAAAGGAATTTCAATCCAGCAACATGGCTACTCTGGCAAGATATCATATCCAAAGATTTAGGTATGTATGATCCCACTGGAATACAGACAAACCAAAAGAACATGCTACACAACTTTAATCTCTGGCTGGAATGCAGACACACCTTTAATCCCTCTGGCTGGAATTTCGTACACACCTTTAATGACAAACAATGACATCTAACTGAGGGACAGACAAAGGAATGAAACAGATAAAGATTTGGAAGAATGAGTAAGAGATATAATTTGCCCAGCTCTAGAGAGGACAGGAAAGGGAGGCTACTCAGAGCAGAGCAAGGAGACAGTTTGGAGCAGTTCAGCTGAGCAGAGTTGAGTTCCTGCAGTCAGTGCAGTTCAGTTCTTGGAGCTCAGAGGCAGTTTTCTTCATGCAGAGCAATCCAGTGAGAAGCTGAGAGAACCATCTGAATCAATCACCTTGGAGAGGAGTCTGACCAGAACAGCTGAGTTGATCCAGCAACCCAGAATTCAGAAAGAACTATAAAGGATAGGCTTATTCAGCAATAAGTCCTGGAGGCTGAAAACATTCTAGGCTTAGGTTAGCAGACAGAGGCTGGAAGCTGAAGCTTTCAAAGTCCAGGTTTGCAGAAGATTAAATTGTATGGAGGCTATAAGCTTTTAGGCCTAAGCTTGGGGATAACTAGAACACAGAGGAAAAAAAAACATTTACACGAATAATCAGAGGTAACAGCATCTCTGATTTAAAGTTCTACAAGAGCTATAGTAATAATCACATGGTATTGATATAAGAACTGAGAGGTGGGTTGACAGACTCAAACTGAAGACACAGACATAAATCTACATACTAATGAACGCCTGATTTTCTATAAAGAAGCCAAAACATACAATAGAAAAGAGAAAGCATCTTGAACAAATGGACTGGTCTAACTGGATGTCAGCATGAAGAAGAATGCAAATAAATCCATCTTGACCAGCCTGCACAAAACCCAAGTCCAAGCGGAATAAAGACCTCATCATTATACCAGATACACTGAACCTGAGAGAAGAGAAAGTGGGGAATAGCCTTGAATGCACTGACACAGGAGACAACCTCCTGAAAAGAACACTTAAAGCACAGGAATTAAGATCAACAATTAATACATGAGATCTCATGAAACCTGAAAATCTTCTGTAAGGCAATGGACATTTTCCATATGACAAAATTACAGCCTGCAAGATGGGAGAGAATTTTTACCAACTCCACATCTGACAAAGGGCTGATTCCAAAATAAAAAGAACTGAAGAAACTAGACATCAGCAAACAGAACAAACTAGCTTAAAAAGGGCTACAGATCTAACTAGAATTCTCAACAGAAGAATCTTAAATGTCCAAGAAGCATTTATAAGAAATGTTCAATATCCTTAACCATCAGGGAAATGCAGATCAAACGGACTCTGAGATTACATTTTACAGCTGTCAAAATGGCCAAGATCAAAAACACAAGTGACAGCCCATGCTGGTGCGGATGCCAAGCATGAGGAACCCTCCTCCATTGCTGGTGGAGGTGCAAACTTTTACAGCCACTTTGGAAGTCAATATGGTGGTTTTATTTTATTTTTTTAAGA
The DNA here is from genome assembly GCA_010120015.1 of Rhombomys opimus. Classification (NCBI taxonomy): domain Eukaryota; kingdom Metazoa; phylum Chordata; class Mammalia; order Rodentia; family Muridae; genus Rhombomys; species Rhombomys opimus. Next base: position 599,365 of record REGO01000533.1, read on the forward strand.
AAATTGGGAAGCCATCTACCTCAAGACCCAGCTATATCACTCCAGGACATATAGCTAAAGGATGCTCCACCCTACCACAAGAAAACTTGCTCAGTTATGTTCACAGAAGCTTTCTTCATAATAGCCAAAAAGTAAAAACAACCTAGATGTCCTTCAACTAAAGAATAAATAAAGAAAATATGGTACATTTACTCAATGTAATATTACTCAACTGTTGGGAAAAAAATCATGAAATTTACAGATAGGGGGATGGAATTAGAAAAAGATCATCCTGAGTGAGGTAACCCAGACCCAGAAAGGCACATGGCATGTACTAACTTGTAAGTGTGTGTTAGCTCTAAAGTAAGGGATAAACATGCTATAACTCACAGACCCAGAGAGGCTAAGTAACAAAGAGGGCTCAAAGGAGAAACACATGAATCTCCCTGAGAAGGGGAAATAGATATTGCAGGTGGACGGGGGGTATGTGGAAATGGAAACAAGAAGAAACAGGAAGGAATGGAGAAAGACCATCCTGGGAGAGAAAGCTGGAATTCGGTTGCATTTTGGGGGGTAAATTTGAAACCTAGTTCAGCGGAACTCCGAGGAATCTAGCAGGGTAGCACTAGGGAAAACTCCCAGTAATGGGGCTGTGGAGCCTGAACTGGCCATCTACTCTAAACAAGCAAAGCTTACAGTGGAGGTTTTTTAGACACCAACACAGCCACAATGCCTTTCATCTGCCAGCGGTACTGGGGTTAAGATGATACAGAACTTGTGGGAGTGGCCAACTGATGGCTAGTCCAATTTAAGACCATGCCGTGAGAGGGAGGCACTGCCTGACACTATCTTGAGGGCTTGAAACCAGAGGATGCATAGCCCAGAGACCTAGGATAGAACCAAATACAAACAGAAAAATGAATTGTTAATGAATGATTCTTAATGATATTCTGCAATACTTGTAGACTGCAGCCTAACATAATCATCATCAGAGATGATGCAGAGACTCAAAACCACATATCAGAGAATCCCGCAGAGAAGAGGGAGGAACTATTGTAGGAGCCAGAGCTGTCAAGCATACCACATAACTACAACCCATAGAATCAATTAAGTAGAGATCATACTTGCTCACAGAGGCTCACAGGCACTCACATGGCAATCAGGGAGGCTGCATGGGATTGACCAAGGCCCTCTGCACACATATTTTGGTTGTGTATCTTGGTGTTCTTGTGGGTCACCTAAGAGTAGAAGTGATAGCTATTTCTGACTCTTCTATCTGCTTCTGGGACTCTTTCATCCTCGTGGGTTGCCTCATCTGTCTGGTCTTAATATGAGGGGAGGTGCCTAGTCTTATTGCAACATAATATGCCATGTTTGATTGTCATCCCTAAAAGGTCTCCCCTTTCCTGAAGGGAAACAGAGTGGATCTGGGAAAGATGGGAGGCTGTGGGGAATGACTTGGAGGAAAGAAGGACAAACTGGTGTCTGGATGTAGTATTTAAGAGAAGAATACAAAACAAAACAAGTCAAAACTCTTATTCCTACCAGTTTTCCCTGCTACAATGTTTGGTTATTATCTTTTATAGCTTCCAAACTCTCTGTTCTGCATACTTAGTGTTTCTACTAGGTGTGATGTGTGTGTGTGTGTGTGGGGGGGGTTGGTGTTAACTTCTCTGGTTTGATTAATGTTATAGCCAAGTCCTGCATGTGGATGAACATCTTTTCTCCAGATTTTAAGGGTTTCTTTTATTGTTCTTTAACATTTACTATCTATTCCTTTGGTATATAGTTCTTCTTCTATACTTATAATTTACAAATTGTGTCTTTTGCAATTCCCTTGGAGACCTGATAGTCTAGAGTCAAACAGAAGGGGAGGAGGATCTCCCCTATCAGTGGACTAGGGAGGAGCATAGGGGAAGAAGAAGGAGGGAGGATGGGACTGAGAAGAGAAGGGAGGGCACAACTGGTATACAAAGTGAATACATTGTAATAAATAATAATAATAAAGAAAGAGACATTGTGTTCATAGCATTCTGCTCAACAACAATAAAAGGGATGTGGTCTAAACATCTTTTTTATTTTAATTCCCTCAGAGAATTAAACCGTGCTATACTTCCCATTTCAAAGGAAAAACAATAATGTGATATATATTATTATTATTTCCGCTGTTTGCTATTTACTTTGCTCTCATCATTTAGACTGAAAAGAGTCACACTTGTGGGATCCTCTAATAAAAGCTGAAGAAGAGCTTGCAGTTTAGAGCTAGGAAATAGCAAATCTTAAGATTTATATGACAGCTGTTTAGAACTTAAAAGATTTAAACTTTCTTCTTCTTCGTGTCTGTGTGTGTGTTTAAAATGGACCTTATAAACATCGTTCAAATGTATTTGAATACTGAATTTCATTTTTTGAGATGTTTGCAACTACACACAAATTTGGCAAGATTAGTTGGATTATGAGAAATATTTACACCAATGTGCTAGAGACATCAATAGAGGTTGTATGTTCCAGTATATCTTTGCCAACTCCCTCTGCAAGGCAACCCAAGAAACATTTTACAATGTGGCCACATGCAGATAAAACAAAGCAGGGGACTTAAACGGACAGCATGGACCATGAAGGGAAATGGTGCGCCAGTAATTACTGTGGCTTTTTTAGTGGGGTGAGAGCAAAAAGCAGGATGTGGGAATAGCACCAAACTGATGAAACGCAGAGAGTATAATCTCCATCTTCAAAAAATGAAGTTGTTTCAGTCAGGCTTTGTCTTGAAAGTGGCTCAGTCAGCTGAAAAGTAGCAAATTCAAAAAAGCTACCATATAGAAATATTAAGAAGTAGTCACTGAATGAAAAAATACTGCTATATGAGTGATGCTAATTTCAATATTACTCAACACTCAATTTTCTTTCTTCAAGAAGAGACTGTAAGTGGAGGTAAAGAATAAGTCTCAGAATTTGTGTACTATGTTATAATAGATATTAGATAAACATAGTGTTCCTCAGAGTACTGTTTATTTATTTTTTATGTAGGGTTCAGTTCTAGAGGCCAATTATTTGGTTGGTCTTTCTAATAACAAATGAAATAGGTTAAAAGAAAGAATTTAAAGCAAAAAAAAATAATGTTGTTCATAAGCAACTATTCATTCAATGTTGGCTGTTTTGGTTTCATGATTTTTAAAGTAAACTAAATATATATATAATGCACTATAATAAAGTGTTGGACGAGTCAAGTGTTATGTGAATAAAGGAACACAATAAAGTGCTCCGTAATAGAGTGTAATGTAGAAGAAAACCTAAGCTCATTAATGCAATAGAAATAATGTCTGAGACTGATTTTCCAACCAAGGACCATACATGGAGATAACCTAGAACCCCTGCTCCGATTAGCCCATGGCAGCTCAGTATCCAAGTGGGTACCCTAGTAAGGGGAACAGGGACTGTCTCTGACATAAACTCAATGGCTGGTTCTTTGACCTTCCCCCACCCTGAGGGAGGAGCAGTCTTGCTAGGCCACAGAGCAAAACATTGCAGCCAGTCCTGAAGGTTCCTGATAATCTAGGGTCAGATAGAAGGGTCAGATAGAGGACCTCCCCTATCCATGGACTTAGAGAGGGGCAGGGAGGAGATGAGGGAGGGAGGGTGGGATTGGGAGGGAATGAGGGAGGGGGTACAGCTGGGATACAAAGTAAATAAACTGTAACTAATATAAAAAATAAAAATTTAATCAAAAAAAGAAATAATGTATTAAAACTTCAGAGTTAAAAAATAATAAAACAAGAACAATAACAACAACAAAAAGAAACAAACAAAAGAAAAACTTCAGAGTAACTGAATGGGAAGTTCAGTCAGTAAGGATTATAAGCTGTGGCTACAAGAAAGCTTGCAGCAAAATTATATTTTGCTGAATTCTAGGTAGTCATTGAGAAAATAAGATACAGTAAGAACATGTTTATAAATCATGAGTTTATAGTTATTAGTACTACAAGGTGAATGTTATTGTTTATACTTAACCATCATTCAAAAATCACTGCGAAGGCCTAGAATAAGGAATCTGTTCAGGCTGTTGCTTTGCTCCCATTTTTGAAAATTTCAAGCAGCAAATGAGCCAAGTGGAATCACAGGGCATTCTGATGTGAAGCTGAGTCTCTGCAATAGCTTATGAATCAGAAGGTGTGTGTGTATGTTTGCTGGTGGAGTGTGTGTGTTTTCCCTGTCTTGTTTACTTGTTGGTTTTCTTTGCTTGCTTGTTTGCTTTTTAAAGAGAGAGAGAAAGAAAGGGCATGGAGTTGGGTGAGGGGAGAGGTGGGAAGGATATGGGAGGAGGTGAGGAAGAGGGCCAGTGATCAGAATGTATTGTATGAAAAGGTAATTTCAATTAAAAAATCCAAATGTTTCATTCTGAAGTGTGCAAGTCTCTCTTTGTTTATGAATAACAACCTTTATCAAACATAGAGTAGTCACTGGTCATGGATCCAAGAAATATGGTTTATTTTTAAATATAACACAGAGTTAGCTTATAAAAAGTACACCTTTGCTATTTGGTCCCTGAAACTTTCCTTATAATTACTGATAAGATTTGCAGGCCATATTCATAGTCATAACCAAGGATACTCAGTTTTTTAGTAACATAAGCATGGTAGCAGATAAAAAGACTTCATGCTTGCGTGAGTGTGTATCTACTCTCACTATGTTTACTACCTTTCTTTTAAATTGCTCTGCCAAATGTACGTGTGTATTTTAATTGTTCTCTAGGTGATCTTCTTTTGTAACAATATTACAAACAAATAAAGTTAGTTGAATTTTTTATCATATCACCCCACTACCACTGTCACAATGTCCATTTCTAGTTTTCCATTCCCATTTTAGTATCTGCATATTATAATTAAATATTAACTATTGGATATAGAATATCAATATTAAATATTGGATATAGAAATTTGTATACATTGTGAAAACATCCTTAATGAAGTTTTCTTTTTGTTGTTTTGTTATTTATTTATTATTTATTTTTATTAATTACAGTTTATTCACTTTGTATCCCAGCTGTAGCCCCTTCCCTCTTCCTCTCCCATCCGGCCTTCCATCACTCTTCTTCTCCCATGCCTCTCCCCCAGTCCACTGAAAGGGGAGGTCCTCCTCCCCTTTCCTCTGACCCTAGCCTATCAGGTCTCATCAGGACTGAATGGATCAAGGCATGCTGGTGCACTACTAGGCCTGATCTGAGTGAGAGGCACGGCATGATTTTCTGTTTGTTTGTTTTTTAGTTTTTTAAAGTATAATTATTTATTTATTACAGTTTATTCACTTTGTATCCCAGCTGTAGCCCCATCCTTCTCGCCTCCCAATTCTGCCCTCCATCCGTCCCTCATCTCCTCACTTGCCCCTTCTACGGACCCTAGTCTATCACTTCTCATGAGAACTGGCTGCATTGTCTTCTTCTGTGGCCTGGAAAGGCTGCGCCCCCTTCAGGGGAGGTGAAGTAAGAGCCAGCCACTGAGTTCAGGTTAGAGACAGTCCCTGTTCCCATTACTAGGGATCTCGCTTGGAGACTGAGCTGCCATGGGCTACCTCTGTGCAGGGGTTCTCGGTTATCTCCATGCATAGTCCTTGGTTGGAGTATCAGTCTCAGAAAAGACCCCTAGGCCCAGATATTTTGGTTCTGTTATTCTCCTTGTGGAGCTTCAGACCCTTCCAGATCTTTCTATCTCCCCCTTCTTTAATCAGATTCCCTGCACTCTGCCCAAAGTTTGGCTATGAGTATCAGTATCTGCTTTATATACCCTGCTGGGTAGAGACCTTCAGAAGCCCTCTGTGATAGGCTCCTGTCCTGTTCCTTGTTTTCACATGCTTATGATGTCTATCCTGTTTGACTTTCTGAATGAAGATTGAGCATCTTACCCAGGGTCCTCCCTCTTGCTTAGCTTCTTCAGGTGTACAGATTTTAGTATGATTATCTTATATTACATGTCTAATATCCACTTATAAATGAGTATATACTGTGTGTGTCTTTCTACTTCTGGGATAGCTCTCTCAGGATGATCTTTTCTAGTTCCTACCATTTGCCTACAAATTTCATGATTTCCTTGTTTTTAATTGCTGAGTAGTATTTCATTGTGTAAATGTACCACAATTTCTGTATCTATTCCTCAACTGAGGGAAATCTGGGTTGTTTCCAGATTCTGGTATTACAAATAAAGCTACTACGAACATGAGCATTGGCACAGGAGACAACTTCCTGAACAGAACACCAACAGCACAGGCTCTAAGATCAACAATCAATAAATGGGACCTCATGAAATTGAAAACTTTCTGTAAAGCAAAGGACACTGTTGTCAGAACAAAATGACAGCCTACAGATTGGGACAGGATCTTCACCAACCCTATCTCTGACAGAGGGCTGATATCCAGAATATATAAAGAACTTAAGAAGTTAAACAGCAACAAATCAAGTAATCCAATTAAAAAATGCGATGCAGAGCTAAACAGAGAATTCTCAATAGAGGAATACAGAATGGCAGAGAAACATTTAAAGAAATGTTCAACATCCTTAATCATCCAGGAAATGCAAATCAAAACGACCCTGACATTTCACCATATACTCGTCAGAATGACTAAGTTCAAGAACTCAAGTGACAGTACATGAAGAAGTTGTGGAGAAAGAGAAACCCTCCTCCACTGCTGGTGGGAATGTAAACTTGTACAACCACTTTGGAAATTAATCTGGTGCTTTCTCATACAACTAGTAATAGTGCTTCCTCAAGATCCAGCTGTATCGCTCCCAGGCATGGTGTTTTTTCAGTGCCTGGCTTCCTGCTATGTTTCTCCATTCCAGTGTCCTGCTCCACAGACAAAGATGCTATGTTGTTCTAGTCTAACTCAGTTTATACAACACGTTTTCATTTTCTATAGCAGATGGAAATGGACAGGGAATTTAGGCCTGTCCTCAGGTTCACTTAGTTTATGGAAGTGAGAGAAGCCATCAGGAAGATGTGACAAGAACACAGAATGCTTTCATGCCATTGTTTTACTTAATATTGACCTTCAGGTTTGTAGTGCTATTTCTAAGAAATCTGTGATACAAACATACATTTTTTTTTTCTGGTTTTCCAATACAGACTACCATTTGCTAAAGACTTGTATAATAATCAGTCAAAAACTATTTTAACTCACATATTATAATTTCCAATGATAGATCAGTCTTACTATTCAGGTAAATGCTAAAATCCTCCCAAAGCCAGGGAAAGCTTGAGAATCTCTGATTATGTGAAAAAGTTAAAACACGAATAAGTGAGTATTTTCAACTTAAGTAATGGTTTCTTTACAGTTGTTTCAGAGTGAGAAAGTTAAAAAGGATGTGAAGAAGGGGGAGGGAGGGTGGGATCAGGAGGGGAGGAGGGAGGGGCTTATGGGGGAATACAAAGTGAATAAAGTGTAATTAATAATAAAAAAATAAATAAAAAAAATCTGAAAGAAAAAAACGGAGACTTAAATCCAATATATGATTTTTTATTATTTTGAATAAATCATTACAGGTTTTTCAGTGGAAAACAATTGTTTACTGATACAAGTATTACTGGTAAGTCTAGATTCAGAGACAACACCCGCTTACGGCAAGCATGATAGCAGCTACTGTGAAGCACAGGTAAAGCGTTCAGACTGCTTTACTTTCTTCCTGCAAGATTAGCTGTGGACTTTGTGCAGATATTTATTTGCTCACTTGAAACTGTGATCCATATCTATTAAATATCATTTAGTTTTATTGACAGAAATGGAGAAATACTACATTAATTTTAGTGTGATTAATACTGGAGAATAGAGTAAGTTAATTATTAATGAGAGTTATACTTTACTGTGGGCCAAAGAAATGTTTGATGTAATATATGTATATCTGAGTTATAGGAATAGTCAAACAACATTAAGAAATTATACAGAGAGAATGAAATTATAACCATAAAACTATTAGATCTGGATCATATTTCTCAGCATTCATATCTATTAAGGGTTTACGTCAGGACTTTAGAACACTGTGAGAAATAATGTCACCCTATGTTGTAATGATAAATGTTGGTTGGTTTGTTGCAACATGTTCCACATTTTAGCATTACTTTATGACATCAAGCTGCAAACCCAGAATTCCCCCTTCATTGAATTATTTGTAGAATTGCAGCACAAAATGTACATTAAATCTTTCTGGTTAATATTTTTCAAAAACAAATTATAAAATGAAGGAAGAATAAGTATATTTTTCTTCCATTGTGTAATCTTCTTAATGAAGAAGAAAGAAAAACTCATGAGATTTTTTTCCCCCTTGGTGAAAATGGACAAACTTTCATGCTAAAGCAAAATTCCCATTCATATTTATCATCAACTCATTAATTTTAATTAACATTTTTAATTCATCATGTTTAAGCAACTTTAAAGTACTACCTGGATATAAATCATATGTACATATCTGCAGATAGAGGGATTTCATTTGTCTACATCATTGCAGCTCTTGGCTACAAGGTTACAGGGAGTAAATAAAATATTGCTGCATTAATAACGTATTACTTGAAGAATTGTTTTTATAAATATCATATATATATATATGATTTATAAATATTAGGTTGGTGCCAAAGGAATTGTGATTTAAGAACAATTTTAAACCATTATGACTAGCCTCAAACAGATGTTTATTATTCAAACTAGGAATTGTTACAATCAAACTACTTTTGCAAACAAAAATAAGTTATTCATTCCTGTATTGTAAAACTCCATGCTTCGAAATCGGTCAACTGGTGATTGTGGAGGCTTTAGCCTGCAAAAGATGCTCGGATATTTGAAGATGTGGTAGTCGCTTGGGGAGAGGAGAGGGGAGGTAGTTCATGTGTCATGCATGCTCTCTGTTAACTGAACCTAACCCAGTCTGAAACTCCAGGGTGTTGGAATCTCGTCATGGAAGAAAGCACCAAGAAATGACTAATGCAATGAAATAAAGGGTTTGATTGCGAAGATTTGAAACTCAGTTCGACCTTTTAGTAACTGTGATTTCTCCAATCTTACTTTAAATGGGAGGAGCTATAAATGTAATATATTGCATTATATACTTCAGTTATTTCAGTTTATTAGTTGCAAAGAAAGAAAAACATAAAAGATGGATTAGAAAAGAAAAATATTTCATTTGGATATAAATATATAAGCTATATATGTGTGTATATTTGTATGTATTAACTGTTCTGGTTAATACATTTTCATTTACAAAATACTAAGTTAGACTGCCTCATTTAGTTGTGAGTATAAAATAAAATAGTGAAGTTCAGACCAGCTAGTCGGGAGACGCAGCTCAGCGGGTAGTTGGGGGCATGCCTATCACGCATGAATCCCTGCATTAGATTTGAATTGCTATGTGAACCTGAGTATAATGGTGCAGGTCCATAATCATACAGACCTCTATAGATACAGAGGCAAAAGGATCAGAGCTTCAAAGTTATCCTCAGTTATGCAGTGTGTTCAAGGCCAGCCTGAGTTACATGAGACTCAATAACAAACTAGAAAATATTTTCTCCTGAGACATGATTAATCTACTGGTCACTTGAATTTCTTTATACCATTGGCCTTATTTCTAATAAGCTAAACAATGAAGATGTAGTTTATTTAATACATAGAGTGAAGTTTTGTTGCTAACGTGATCTATGTTATTCTCTGATCGATCTTTATTGATGCCTGCTTGCTATCACGGTTGGAAAGGCCATTGCCTGACAAATGCTTCTTGCAAATTTTCAGCAGGTCGAAGAAAGAAAAACATATAAAATTTGGATTAGAGAATGTAATTTTTCTTTCAGGAGATAAAAATACACAAATTCTAATCCTATTTTCCCAGCCCTAGGTACAGTTTTGTGAGTGAAGTTGTGAGTAAAGTACAATTTTTTAAGATTATTATTCTCTATTGTAGCCTGCAACAACCTTCTCTAAACTTTGTATAAACATAACATGCAGGAAAAACAGTGTAAACTTCAATTAATTAGGGCCTTCTTAAGGCAGAACATAAGGCAGATTTGGTTTTTGTTATAATTATTGTAATTATTCACAAACTATGTAAACAAAACAGTATAAACAAAGAAAGTACGAAACTAATCTGACATAATTAATTTCATAAATTGAGGATAATACGTTTTCTTTAGAAGTTGTTGAATAGTAATATTTTTGTCAAATATTAATTTTTCAGTTTCTTTTGACTCAGCAGTTATATTGGTATTGATATAATTATATTGAATTATTCAATCTTTTAAAGTATCTTTACACTTAATATTATTAATGTGTTTAGTCTAATATGGATCACTTTATTCTTATATATTTAATATATTTATGAAGATGGAAATGTCTTTGAACTGAATATAAACCTGATTTCTAATTTAAATATCAATTTTTGATAATTCTTTGAATGAAAATTCGAGAAAGTAAATATTTAATCCACTATAATTTATACTTCTATGAATAATGTATCTCAAAATATTTTAAAGTCAGTTTTTCTAATTCTTTACTAACATCTCACATTCTTTCATTTTTTTAATTGACAGTGTAGTTATAAACTATGTGGGAGAAAAATGGCATGCTTTAGCTTTTAGTACAATATTCCTGTGGCCTTTTTCCAAACCAGAATGCAGACTTTTAATCTGACATGTGAATCAGCATGTATCTTTCTCATTTTCCACCATCCTCATAAAGCCCCCAGACTAATTATCCACAAAAGGAAGTTTATGTTTCTGAATCAGTTATAATAGCAAACTGACTGAACTCCACCCAAGAGTTTTGTACCACAATGGCTTATTTCCCAAGTACGAGTACGTGATCCTTTGTTCCATCTTGAAATCCCACGGCCTGCCATGTCACTCACAAGGCACAGTCTTCCAAATTTAGCTCAGATGCTCTTTCTCTCATTTCTAATTAATAATATTCTAATGTGCTTGCATATTCTAATATTCATCCATTTGTTTAACAGGAATCTGGTAAACAGGATTTCACAAGTCCCTTTTGCTTCCCTTTTTCCATATGCACAGATTGCAGCTAAAATCTCAGGTCCCACATGGCAAAGTTCTTTTTATATAGCTGTGATTAGAACTATTATAATCTGTATTATTCAGCTACGCTTTTCATAGAAATCAACATTCCATTTTATTGATGTTGCTGAACATTTTTGCATTTTTTATTAAATATGTTAAAACATTACTTTTAATTTTTTTGAATTTTTTAAAACAGTTTTACATATGTTTTTGTCATATCATTTAATTTTGATCAAAACATGCTAAAGGTCAGACCACATGTACTTTTTAAGGAGAGAAAATGGCTATTGGCACATTTTCTCACTATTTTTATTTCTTTTTCATAAAAAAGCAGATATATTTCCTAGATCTCAGGCTGTTTCTAAAATATAATAATTAAATTCACAGTCTTAAGCAAATTCTTGTGAGTTGTCCCATTTGGTCGAACACAATGGGTTTTGTTTTAACAGTCCTCACAAGATAATTTTAAAACCTAGAGCATGTCTTTTATCTCCGTAGAATTTTTCTTTGTGGACTTGCTTATTACACACACTATTTGTGAGGAAACACATAAGATTTATTAGAAAGTAGAAAACACAAGTGTTCTTTAGTTATGTGTGCTCTTTACATGTATCAGTGCATGTACACTTCACAGTACATAAAGATAATCAAAATAGGGAAACAAAACCCTGCATCTCATTTTAGATTTTTTTCCTTGAATAATTTTTATGATAGTTGATAGCCATCTCACTTGTTTAAACATTTTTTTTCAAGTTGAACTGCTTGCATTTATTAAAAAAAAACCCACACAGACTATTTGTTACCTTTTTACTCTTTTCACCAATGAAGAACACCCATGAAATGAGCTCAAAAGAGAAAATATGTTTGGTACCCATGGAGCCTTGATCATTATCGTTCCATATCTCTTCAGGTAACCAAGCCTTAGGAAAACCAATGTATACATATTTAAGTGGTACATCAACTAATTTTGTTAAATAAACCTTAGGTTTTTTTTTAATTTAAATTTTATTTTTATTAATTATAGTTTATTCACATTGTATCCCAGCTGTAGCCCCATCTTCCATCCTCTCCAAATTCCACCATCCCTCCCTCTTCTTCTCCTATGCCCCTCCCTCAGTCAAATAATAGGGAGGTCCTCCTCCCCTTCTATCTGACCCTGGTCAGGCCTCATCAGGACTGTTTTGTCTTCCTGTATGGCCTGCTAAGGCTGCTCCCCCCTCAGTTGGAGGTGATCAAAGGGCCAGCCCATGAGTACATGTCAGAGAGAGAGAGTCCTTGTGATCAAAGGGCCAGCCCATGAGAGAGTCCCTGTTCCTATTACTGGGGAACCCTCTTGGACACTGAGATGCCATGGGTTACTTCTGTGAAGGGGTTCTATGTAATCTCCATTCATGTCCTTGTTTGGAGTATCAGTCCCACAATGTCCCCCGTACCCAGATATTTTGGTTCTGTTGTTCTCCTTGTTGAGCTTCAGTCCTCCCCAAGTCTTTCTATCTCCTCCTTCTATCATAAGATTTCCTGCACTCTGCCCAAAGTTTGGCTAGGAATCTCAGCATATGTTTTAATACCCTGCTTTGTAGAGTCTTTCAGAGGCCCTCTGTGATAGGCTCCTGTCCTGTTCCCTGTTTCCCCCCTCTTCTGATGTCCATCCCTTTGCCTTTATGAATGAAGATTGAGCATCTTACCCTGTGTCCTCCTTCTTGATTAGCTTCCTCAGGTGTACAGATTTTAGTATGATTATCATATATTATATGACTAATATCTTAAAAGTGATTACACACCCTGTGTGTCTTTCTGCTTCTCGGAGACACGGACTATGATCTTTTCTAGATCCCACCATTTGCCTGCAAAGTTCATGATTTCCTTATTTTTAATTGCTAAGTAGTATTCCATTGTGTAAAAGTACCACAATTTCTGTACCCATTCCTCAACTAAGCAACATTTGGGTTGTTTCCAGCTTCTGACTATTACAAACAAAGCTGCTATGAACATAGTTGAGCAAATGTCCTTGTTGTGTGCTTGAGCATCTTTTGTATATATGCCTAGGAGTAGTATAGCTGGATCTTTCTTTAAAATTATTTTTATTATTTATTAATTAAAGTTTATTTACTTTTTATCCCAGATGTAGGTCTCTCCCTCATTCCTTTCCAATCTCACCCTCCCTCCCTTGTCTCCTCCCTGCCCCTGTCTAAGTCCACTGATAAGGAGGTCCTCCTCCCCTTCTATCTGACCCTAGCTTATCAAGTCTCATCAGGAGGACTGGCTGCAATGTCCTCCTCTGTGGCCTAGCAAGACTGCTCCTCCCTGGGGGAGGGGGTTGAAGAGGAGGTAAAAGAGCCAGCCAATGAGTTCATGTCAGGGACAGTCCCTGTTCCCCTTACTAGGGAACCCTCTTGGATACTGAGCTGCCATGGTTTACATCTGAGCAGGTGTTCTAGGTTATATGAAATTTGCAGGCAAATGGTAGGATCTAGAAAAGATCCTTCTGAGTGAGGTATCCCAGAAGCAAAAAGACACACTGTATATATTCACTTATAAGTAGATACTAGACCTACAAGATAGGGTAAACATACTATAATCTGTACACTAAAGAAGCTAAGCACGAAGGAGGACCCTGGGTAAGATGATCAATCCTTACTTAGAAAGACAAATGGGATGGACATTGGAAGTAGGAGAAAACAAGAAACAGGACAGGAGCCTACCATAGAGGACCTCTGAAAGACTCTACCTAGCAGAGTATCAAAGCAGATGCTGAGACACATAACCAAACCTTGAGCAGAGTGCAGGGAATCATATGAAAGAATGGAGAGTTAGTAAGAGCTGGTGAGGATAGTAGCTCCACAAGGACCAAATATATCTGGGCACAGGGGTCTTTTCTGAGACTGATACGCCAACCAAGGACCATGCATGGATAAAACCTAGAACTTCTGCTGTTTAACTTCTTATGTTCTTTATATATTCTGGATATTCGTCCTCAGTCAGAGACAGGGTTGGTGAAGAGCCTTTCCCAATCTGCAGGCTGCTCTGTTGTTCTGACTACAGTTTCCTTTGCTTTACAGAAGCTTTTCAGTTTCATAAGTTCCCATTTATTGATTGTTGATCTTAGAGCCTGTGTTATTGGTGTTATGTTCAGGAAGTTGTCTCCTGTGTCAATGAGTTCAAGGCTCTTCCCCACTTTTTCTTCTAACCAGTTTAGTGTGTCTGTTTTTATATTGAAGTCTTTGGTCCACTTGGATTTTAGTTTTGTGCAGGGTGATAAGTATGGATCTATTTGCATTTTTCTACATGTAGACATCCAGTTAGACCAGCACCATTTTTTGAAGATGCTGTCTTTTTTCTGTTGTATGGTTTTAGCATCTTAGTCAAAAATCAAGTGTCCATAGTGTGTGATAACCCTTAGTTTTAAATGTTATGTAAACCATATGTTATGACTCTTTGACCTCCCTTTCTCATAATTTTTCTTGGCAATTTGTCCAAATGACTGCCTGCCTTTTAAATTAATTTATTCTTATTCTGTTTGTTTTCCCATTGTTATTTTACCACCATATATTTATCTAATCTGGAAATGAATTTGATGTCTTACCAACTCCGAGTTCTTGTCATGCAGGAAGTACAGCATAAGTTGTGGCATATTAAAAAAAAAAGAATCTTAGAGCAAAATTTAACAAATCTCAGAGGATCAGAGCAAAGCCATGCCTGGAATTTAAAATACTACTTCACAAACGCTATTTATCTCTTGCATTACGATTCTTTTCTTCTATAAATTTAACATGAAAAGTTTAATCAAAGCCCTTGGCAAGCATTTGTTCAGAACCATAATTTCAGTGGGATTTGATTACTATTTCTTTTTCATGTGTCCCCATTAAAATGAGGAAAGAGGCTACAAGCCAGATTCTGTCCTAAACCCCATATTCTCATTCAGAAAGGTGTAAAGGTGTGGTTAATTAATTATTAATTAATTTATTCACATTATCCTTCCTTCAGTAAGTATTTGAGCTTGTATGGTACTCACATACAAACATACATATAAAATGAGTGTATATATATATATATATATACATATATGTGTATATCATGTGATATGCAGATCAATTTATAGAACTTTCCAGTTTTATTTCCAATTGACCAAGAACATTTTGATTTTGTTATAAATAAGGTTATAGTTGTTGCGTGGATGTGTTTCTGTGTTGTGTTCTGATGATAACTATTCATGTCTTTCAATATAATCCTACCTCCTGTTGTTTATTAGCAGATATTAAAGTATACATTTTCTGTGTTGCTTTCTTTAGTATTTAAAAACTATCTTTTGTTTGTGTGTTAATTAATAGACATTAAAATTAAATTATTTAACTTATAAATATAATAGACTAAAAATAGACATTTCATACTGAATGGTTCAATTTATAGAGTTAGGTAGGATTTATTATAGACTTTATATAAATAGTACTCACCATATAATCTTGAGATTTTTTTTTCTGGTAAAATAATATTTTTAAAAAATTCCCTTCTCATATAGTCATAAACGATGTTGCCATGCTTGTTCTTGACATATCTTGCTTTCAGCATATTTGATAAATAGATGGTCTCGTCACACAATTCACTGAATATTGTTTATTTTCTCTTTCTTTGATCTCATTAAAGTGGCTAGCACTCTTATTTTTGTCTTGATGTTACCAGGCAAAGAGTGTCATATTTAACACAGAGTATAACCTATTATGCCTTTTAAAAATTTCTTTTTTTTCTTTTTCTTTTTTTTTCTTATCAGTTACATTTTATTAACTCTGTATCCCAGCCATGTCCCGATCCTTCATTCCCTCCCAGTCCCTCCCTCCTTCCCTCATCTCCACCATGCCCCTTTCCAAGTCCACTGATGGGGGGGAACCTCCTCCCCATTCATCTGATCCTGTTTTATCAGGTATCTTCAGGACTGGCTGCAAAGCCCTCCTCTGTGGCCTGACAGGACTGCTCCTCCCTTGCGGGGTAGGGAGGCCAAAGAGCCAGTCATTGAGTTCCTGTTAGAAATAGTCCTTGTTCCCCTCACTTTGGGAAACCAATTGGTTACTGAGCTACCACAGGCTACATCTGAGCAGAGGTTCTAGGTTATATCCATACATGGTCCTTGGTTGAATGTCAGTCTCAGAAAAGACCCTGTGCCCAGATATATTTGGTCCTTGTGGTGCTCCTATCCTTTCCCCATCAGACTAACTCCCCTTCTTTCTTATGATTCCTTGTACTCTGCCAAAGGTTTGGTCATGAGTCTTTGCTTTGAAAACACTGCTAGTTAGAGTCTTTCAGATGCGCTCAGTAGACTCCTGTTCAATGCACATCCCATCTGTCTTTCTAAGTGAGGATTGATCATCTTACCCCATGTCCACTCTCTTGATTATCTTTTTTAGGTGTATAGATTTCATTATGTTTATCATATCTTATATGATAAACCGTGTATATACCGTGTTTGTCTTTCTCCTCCTGGGATATTTCACTCAGAATGATCTTTTCTAGATCCCACCATTTGCCTGCAAATTTCATGATTTCCTCCTTTTTGATTGCTGAGTAGTATTCCATTGTGTAAAAATACCACAATTTCTGTACCCATTTCTCTGTTGATGGACATCTGGGGATGGCTCAGCGGTTAAGAACGCTGTCTGTCCTTCCAGAAGGACAGCAACCACATGGTGGCTCAGAAACATTTATGGGATCTGTGCCCTCTTGTGGCATGCAGGTGTACATGCAGATAGAACACTCATATACATAAAAATAAATAAATAAAAATTTTACGTTCGAAACGCAGTTTCCCTTACCTCTGCTTCTGCCAGCCTCCCGCCTTCATCTCTGCTCTTCCTGTGCTATATCCACTTCTCCTCCATTCCTCTTCACATTCCTATGGAGAGCAACCATGGCGTATCAAGCTGCAGTAAGACGAGGCGACTCCTCTTCTTTTAAGACAAGGCAAGGTGTGATACAAATTGAATAAGTTATGATAAATAATAAATAAAAAAGACAAGACAAGTAGGAGGAAAAAGGTCCCAAAAGTAGGCAACAGAGTCATAGACAGCCCCTGTTCCCCCTGTTGGGTATACCACAAGAGCACCAAGCTACACAACTGAAATATATGTGCAGAGGGCCTAAGTCAGTGCCACGCAGGCTCTCTGGTTGACAGTTCTGTATCTGTCAGCCCCTATGAGCTCAGGTTTGTTGATTTTGTGTTTTTGTTTGTTTGTTTGTTTGGGTTTTTTTTTTTGTGGGTGTGTGTTGTACTTTTATCCTCTGTACCCTACAATCCTTCCTCCCTCCTTTTCCATCAATTGCTGTTGAAGCTTCTTTGATGACTAAAAAGGGTGGAATATTCAGAGGCTGAAAAAATTCTATGCCTAGATTATATTGTACAGTGTCTAGAAACATCCAGGACTAGGCTTGGGTTAGCAGACAGAGGCAGTAAGTCTCTGAGATAACAATTACATCACATGAATAAAAATTACTTTTACAAGAATTATTTAGTTGTTGTTGTTCTAGTTTCTTTTCATTTTTCTGGCAAATGTCATGATGTCACTGTTTTTAGTAGCTGAGCTGCATTGTGCAAATGTACCACATTTTTCTGTAACCGTTCTTTGGTTCAGAGGCATTTAGGTTGTTTCCAGTTTCTGGCTATTATGAATAAAGCTGCTATAAGCATAGATGAGCAAGTGTTCTTGTGGTATGGTGGAGTGTCTTTTAGTTATATTCCTTGGAGTAGTATAGCTGGGCCTTGAAGTAGATGTATTTCCAATTATCTGAGAAATAGCCATAATGGTTTTTAAGGTGGCTGTACAAGTTTGAATACGGCCCTTTTTTCAGGTGTAAAGATGGAATCTCAGAGTCCTTATGATTTGCATTTCCCTAACAGTTAAGCATTTTGAACGCTTCTTTAAGTGCTACTCAGCCATTAGAGACTCCACAGCTGAGAATTCCTGTTTAGTTCTGTACAACATTTTTAAATTGGTTATTTGTGGTTTTTTTTTTTTGGTGTTTAATTTCTTTTGTTCTTTTTATATTTTAGATATTAACCTTTTGTCAGATGCAGGGTTGGTGAAGATCTCCCATTTTATAGGCTGCCGTTTTGTCTTCTGGATTGTATCCTTTGCCTTACAGAAGCTTTTCAGTTTCATACGGTCCCATTTATTATTGATCTTACTGTCTGAGCTGTTGGTGTTCTGTTTAGCAAGTTGTTGCCTTCTGCCACTGTGTTCACGACTTTCTAAGACTTTTCCCACTTTCTCTGTCAGTGTTTCTGGTTTTATGTCTCAGTCTATGATCTACTCAGACTTGAGTTTTGTGCAGAGTGATAGATATGGATCTATGTATATTCTTCTCCATGTTGACATTAAGTTCGACCAGTACCATTTGTTGAACTTGCTTTCTTTTTTCCATTGCATATTTCTGGCTTGTTTATCAAAAGATCATTTGACCATTGAGGTGAGTGTTTACTTTGGCTTCTTCTACTTGATTCTCTTGATCAATCTGTCTGTTTTTATGCCAAGAAATTTGTTTTTTAATCACTCTTGCTCTGAAGTACAGTTTGAAATCAGAGATGGTGATACTTCCAGAAGTTCTTTTATTGAACAGGATTATTTTAGCTATCCTGCATGGTTTCTCTGTGCAGCCTTGGCCATCCTGAAACTCACTCTGTAGACTATACTGGCCTCTAATTAAAAGATCTGCCTACCTCTGCTTCCAGAGTGTTGGAATTAAAGGCGTGCACCACTACTGCCTCACCTGTATCAGGTTTTTAATGGATACCCCCATTTAAGGAATTCCACACTATTCTTCACTAAATGATATTATTTGTGTGGGTTATCTATGCACAGCCACATGGTTCCTCACATATCTGCTGGTTTCTGGAGTTGAGTATAAATATCGGTTTCATTTTTCTTGTTCTCTGCTAAAATGCTATTCCAATCCTTATAAACATATTTAATTTTAAATGTAAATGCAGAAAAAAATTCAACATAAACCAAGACACTACAATGTTTTGCACACTCTCATATAGAACAAATAAAATCCTTTTAACTGAAATCCAATTGTCTGGCAAGAGGAGAATTTCCTTTACATACTGTGACTAGTTATTTTCTATTTTCAATGAAGGCATTGATTCCATCTCCGTTTTCTTCTGGCCTCTGGTTTCTCATGTGTTTGTTTTATATTTTCTTAAGTTTGAACCTGGTTGGGGAGGGGCATGGGAGGAGAAGAGGGAGGAAGGGTAGGATTGGAAGGGGATTAGGGAGGAGGCCACAGCTGGGATACAAAGTAAATCAATTGTAATTAATAAAAAATAAATTAATTTAAAAAGTTTGAACATGGGCCTCATACCCTAGGTAAGCTCTCTATTAGTGCTTGGCTCATTTATACTTTTTTTTTCTCCAAAATTTATTTATTATGTGTACAATGTTCTTGCCAGAGGAGGTCACCAGATTTCATTATAGATGGTTGTGAGCCACCATTTTGTTGCTGGGAATTGAGCACAGGACCTTTGGAAGAGGCACTTCCATAAAATTTCATAAAGATGTTTTCTTTTTGAAGTTCATGCTTCATGATATTTTTTCCATGGTAACTCAATAATTTCTCCAAAAACAGTGGTGTCTGTCACATGAGGATAGCAGCCACATTAATCTTTTCCTGGTACTGAATATCTGTTTGGTTAACTTAATATACTTAAGTGATGCTTATTGAATACTCTATTACCACAATCTTCATAATTATCAGCATTCAATTCAGTTTGACTCGCCTCCTGAAATGGTCCCACTTTGGCCTTTTCCTTTTTGTCTAGAGATCTTTCCTTTCTTATCCTAAATTTAATGTGTAGCTCTTTCATTCCTAACTCCTGCCTTTCTACTCTTAAAGCCCCTTGCAGATTTCCTCAGGCAGCAGCATGACCTTCAGGGTCAAGGCCAACTCCTCCATTTTCATTAGCATTCTGCACCCTTTGATTTCTACTAGTGAGAAAATCAGAGCCCTGATATTTTATAGAGCCAGGATGTCTGTCTTTTTTTTTTTTTCTTTTTTTGTTACTGATACTGGGGATGGTTGCACTCAGAGAGGAAAATACAGAAGAGGTCTTTGAACTACTACCCTGCTATATTCATCATCTGTCATTTTCTCAGTGGTTCTTGGAATGGAATTGATACCTGTTGAACTTTATTTCTTGATCCATCTGTGGCTATTTTAATATTTCAGGTTCTTCATAGAATGTGGTATGTGAAATATGAATTTCTACTTTTATCTTACATTCTCACCCACCTTCTTCACTTAAACTAAAACAAAAAATTAGCTAATTCTTCCATTAAAATAGAAAGATATTATCTTTCTCCATAATTACACTTCACTTTTCTTATGCATATTCTTGGTTTATTGGTAAAAAAAACTTTGTTCCACATATTTGCATAAAATTATATCCCTCCTGATTCCTTAGGGAGCCTTTGATATCATTATCCTCTCTTGCCTTTTTTTTTTTACTCAGCATTTATTTGTTTGAATCTTATTGTGTATTAGCGCTTTACTTGCTGGTGTTCATATATTCAAAGTAGGTGTGCGAAGAAATCTGCTGTCTTACTAGGTATACAACACATTGGGTTGGAGGAGACAAACATTGATCAATAAATCACATATAACAATAATAAATAAAACGTAATAATTTTGAAACTTACTGTAAGGTATAACATACTACACTGATACAAAATGAACTTAAGCTAAATTCCATCATTTAAAAACATAGAAGTTGGAATGGAAAAATAGAGTATAATGAGGTAAAAGTACCAAAGGTTTCTTGGTAAAGGATAAGTATACCAACATATTAAATAAAATGTGATTACTATCTTCATTGAGAATGCAGGAGATGAAACAAGATATCTTTTGATAATTGAAATATTGAGAACATAAAATTTTCTATTTTTGCCATAACTGTGAATGGACCTAGTAAAATATAAACCACCTGCCTATGAGGATCTCACCGAAGTCTCCAGGTAAGGCATTTCAGTTTCTCTATTAGTAGAATGTAATGGTTGTGTGATTTTCTGGGGTTTATCTATCTTTAGATTGTATAACTCTATAGCAGTCATAAGTAATTATCATAATATTATTCTTATACATTATTTCAAGTCTTTGAAAAGTGTTACTGCTCTATCACTTAACTGCTGAAATTTTCTTATTCACAAACAACTTCTAGCCATAGAATAAATATTTAGCAAGGTGATTCTGAGAGGAAAATTAACTTTCTATGTCTCAAGAGAGTCATAATTATAGCTTGAAATAATCTAGTTCTCAACTGCTGTTATTTCACTCTAACTATTTAGTCACTCTGAAAGTTTAACACCCAAAAACATTCATCATTACAAAACCACTGTTGCAAACAATATCCATAAACATCATAAGTGCATTATTGTACTGTGTATGCAATAACATCTTAGATGTCAAATAATCTGTTTTATAGAGTAGAAGCACCTTTTGATATTTTCTTCTAGTTGTACTATGTCTTAACTGCATGAACCATGAGACGAGTTTATGGTCTCTCTCTCTCTCTCATTCTCTGCTTGTTGTAGTAGCACTGATATGTCACAGAACTGTGACTACCACTTCTACAGTAATTGATGGGAACAAATTCTTCTGGGATGTATTAATAGAGCTGCAGGCAGGAAGGCAAGCTGTGAGTGGAAGCTAAATGGGTTCAGGAACTCTGGAGACTTCGATGTTGCTGGAGGCAGGGAGGTAGGCATCCACTAATAACTACAGCTAAACAGTGGGAACAACTATACATGAGGCTTGCCTCACTGGCCATTATATGTCATTTACACTTTGTGGTTATGCTCAAATGTTGCCTTCCCACACCAATTAGCCTTCAGCATGGTGCTAACCAGTATAGAAGTGACTCCCAGCTAAAATGATCACTGGATCTTTGATTTTATGTGCTTGTGACAATGATACATATGCCCACTGCAGTGCTGAAGGAGAAATATTTGTCTTTTAATCGTGAATACTTTGTCCAAAGACCAAATTTCTATTAAGTGACTTAGTGTGAATTTAGAAAACTACACCTTCACATTTTAAATTGAGCACTATAATGTCGAACAGTGCAATAGTATTTTTTTTTATCAAAACATTTATTTTTGTTGATTAGGGACTGAGACCTCAGAGGATGAACTATTTGCTCAAGATCTAAAATTGCACAGAAGCAAGCTTGAATTGAAATAAATGATAAGGTTTAGCATTATTAGATTCATGAACAATTCAATAAAATATTTTGATTGCTTATGCTATATTTTACATAAAACTTGAGGTAGGAATAAGAAGATGTAATTAATACCTAAAAATAAATGAACAAAGATTATTCAAATGTATGCACATGAAAAGAAATAAAGAAAATTATTATTTTCAGTTACTAGTGAGGAGCATGTAAACATCAAGTCAGTCCATTAAGTGGAGAAGCAAATGATTTGTTGTGTAGTCTTTGTTTAGGAGAAATTTTTGGTAAATTTTTAAGTTTTATAAACGTCTGAAGTCACAGTTTTTCTAACTGGAATTTGTATTTATTTGCTGACAGAGTGAGGAGAAAGAAAAATGTAGGTGGCTTTTTTATCA
Source organism: Rhombomys opimus (assembly GCA_010120015.1). Classification (NCBI taxonomy): domain Eukaryota; kingdom Metazoa; phylum Chordata; class Mammalia; order Rodentia; family Muridae; genus Rhombomys; species Rhombomys opimus. Next base: position 621,987 of record REGO01000533.1, read on the forward strand.
GAATATAGGAATCTTTATATTACAAAACGTCATATATTCATTTCCCCAGAAAGTGATACGTTCTATGCTCTTGCCATGCCAATTTCACATACTAAATAAATAAAGAAAAAACAATACAGGCAGACCGTGTGACTCACGTCTTCACACCTTTAGCTTTCAGTGAACCCTTAGCCCGTGGCTGCCCACGCATATTTATTCTTGACACTAAGGATGGCATCAATCACCCTGCAGATTATACAGAAAGGTCCTTGTGTTTACACATGTCTGTGGATAATTTCTTAAACAGACATATTTCTTTGCAAATAAGGAATCCAGCATGAAGTTAACTCTCATGTCCAGTTGGGAAGAATTTAATGACTTCAGCGCCATATGGCATCCTCCTAGCTAGCAAGTCTTACTAAACACGAAAAAAAGAATTCTCTCCACAAAACAGCAGAGTGCATCCTCCTGCTGAAATACTTAAAGAGTATTCAATATTTTGTCAGTCTTCAGCAGACATCTCAATGAATATGAATGTAAGAGAAATGTCTGAATCTGTGTAGTCAATATGTATGAGTCAAATAGAAACCAAATATTAGCTGCCTCCTGAGACAGAATGCTGTGATTTTTTTTTTTTTTTTTTTTTTTTTTTGGTTATTTTTTTTTTGTTCTGTGTGGTCACTTCTAGAAGCATCAGGTGTCAGACTGAGCTTAGTGCTAGAGCCAAATTCTCCTGGTAAGGAGGAGAGTTTCAAGACTACAAATATATAAATCATATAACACACATACATACATACATACATACATACATACATATGTATGTATAGTTGTTAAGTCATTGAAAATTTTATACATGCATACCTTGTATAAATGCAAGGACTTTTATTTACAATCATCTGGGTAATTTATGCCATTTTTAGTGTCAAGACTCAGTCATGTATGAACAGCCATGGGATAGGGATCATATTCACCCCTCAGTTTGTCTAACTTTACCCAGATGCCCCCTTATCTATGCATCCAACCTTGTATCCTCATTTTAGAAACCCACATAGTTTAATTTATGCTCTCCATGTGCTCTCAGGGGTATAGCCTTCCTGTGGACTGTGTTCAAACTGCAGGAGCCACGCCCTTAAAAAAAGAACTCCTCCTCTCTTAATAGGGACATAGGCCATTATCTTCTTAAGTAAAGGTGAGACTTATGCATACCCCCTCCTTCCATGCTGGGGTTTTGTTGTCTTGAACCTGCACAAGCCTTGTGCACACTGTCACAATCCCTGTGTAAATGTACAGCTTTTCTGAGAATCATTGTTTTATTACAGTCATCTATAGACCCTGGCTCTTACAATATTTCCACTTACTCTTTGAACATTGGGAGAAGGAATATGCATGTTACCTTTAAATATTTAGACAAATGTTTTCAATTAGAATATCCATAGAGGAGAAATAATTAGTAAGAGGCTGCAAGGAGCCACTGGGTGTTGGCTTTCAAGAAAAGTGTCAGATTTCATGGCCCCAAACCTCCAAGTATTAACCTGCCAAATCATAAAGCTAAAAATCTCTTTTTTTTTTCTTTTAGTATTAAGACAAAGATAAGAAAGTTATAATCTCTAGAACCACCAAGGTTACACTGGTTTGCTTCTTAGGTCCATTATCTTAGAATATCTTTTCTGTCTTTCCTAGAATATCTTTTCCATCCTTTTATGTCGGGGAATTTTAATCCAGCAATATGGTCGGTTCCCTGGCATAAAGCTTGACTGGCAGCTTACTAGGAAATGCCTGCTAGTTTTGGAAGCTTGTGTAATATGATGTGCTGGTGGAAGAAATGGAATTGGGGGCAGAGAGGAAGGGAATATCACATTCAGTGGTCTCTCCCACAGAGCAGGGGTTGGTATTAAATGCTTGGATTTCCAGGAGAGGAAAGAGAAGTGGAAATCAGTGTTTAGGCTACTTTCTTCCCCAGGTGGAGTGGCCTATGAGTTCCCATGGAATGTCTCTCAAATGTATTTCCCTCCGAAATAATTGTCTGTCTGCCAGACTGAAATGTTAAAATGTCAATTAATCGTATGTAAATTAAGTATTTCCGTGTTCAGAAAATCATTCTCTTCACTCTATTTGACAATTTAAATGAACTAAGCTTTGCATACCGATGCAAAGAAAGACAAGGAAAAAATAAGGTAAGAAATGCAGTTTGAATAAGAACGGTTCCCATAGGTCTATAAAAATGAATGCTGGATTCTCATTTGCTGGGACTGTTTTTTGAAGGATTAGGAGGCATGTCTTGTTGAGAGAAGTGTGTCACTGGGGATGGGCTTTGGCATATCAAATGCCCAGTTTGTCTCATTCTGTGTTAGCTCCCTTTCTTCCTGTGGTTCTTCTTGCAGGGTGCAAGCTCTCAGCGAGTGCTCTAGTGGTATGCCTACCTGCCTTCCTGGCACCATGCTTTCTGCAATGATGCTCATAACTTCACCCTCTGAAACTGTAAATCGGCATTTAATAGTTTTTCTATAATTTGGCTTGTCATGTTTTTCTTTTTCTTTTCTTTACAGAAATAGAAAAGTAACTAAAACAGAAGCCTATAGCCTATATTTTTAAATCATGGACAATATAGCTCCACATATTATTACCTGTTAATTGATGCACAATTAAAAATTAAAAGTTATACAATCAGATTTTAAAACTGATTTTGATGCCCAATTCAGATTGAAAACTATAGACCTCTTTTCTGACTGTACATTCTTGGTAAAGAATAATAGTAAGTGAAAACATAATAGCAAGTGAAAACTACCCAGGGCTGCATTTCCCTAGCGAGGACAACTGAACAGGTACAGTTTTTGTTGTTGTTGTTTGTCTTGTTTTTTAATTTCAGTTTATTTACTTTACATCCCAAGGGTATCCCTTCTCTCTTATTGTCCCAATACCCCCCTTCCCCTCTTTTTGTCTTCCCCCACTTCTTTCTCCCCAGAAAGAAAAATCACATCCAGACTGAGCATATCTTCATCCCCCGAGGTCAGACAAGGCAGCCCTGCGACAAGAAAGTGATCCAAAGCATGCAATAGAGTCCATGTAAGAAACGGCACCTCCCTTCCCCGCCGCCCCACTTGCCAGGGGCCTCTTATGAAGACCAAGCCATCTATTTGCCACATGTAACACATGTACATTTATATCTGTCCATTTATCCATTTCCAATACTATAGGAAGAGAATGCTTAAAAATAAAATTAATTATGAAACAACTAGAATTAGTAGAGAATTTGAATAAGAAGTCCATGCATAAATTAAAAAGCTTGCTGAAAAAAAAGTTTTGTTTTTATATGATAAATAAATTTTATGGAACCCACTTGGAGACTGAATCTATGGGCTATGTCTGAGCAGGGGTTTTAGGTTCTTTCCATGCATGGTCATTGGTCTTTGCAGGGACCCCAGGGTCCAGTTGTTTTTTTGTTTGTTGTTTGTTTTTTTGACTCTGATAGTCTCCTTTTAGAGCTCCTGTTCCCTCCAGGTCTTTCTATCTTCCCATTCTTTCATAAAATTCTATGTATTCTGCCCAAAGTTTGGCCATAAGTCTCAGCCTCTCCTTCAACACCCTAGTAAGGGGAGCAGGGGCTGTCTCTGGCATGAAATCAGTTGCTGGCTCTTTGATTACCTCTCCCTGAGGGGAGCAGCCTTGCCAGGCAACAGAGGAAGATGATGCAGCCAGCCATGATGAGACCTGACAGGCTAGGGTCAGATAGAAGGGGAAGAGGCGCTCCTCTGTCAGTGGACTAGGTGAGGGCCATAGGGGGAGAAAAGGGAGAGAGGGTGGGATTGAATTGTTTTATATTTAATCATATTGTTTCATAAACAATTCAAAAATTTGTTTTTTGTTCCTTTTGGATAGTATTAATAGTATTAATACCATTAATAGAACAGTATTAATAATAATACCAAAAAGCACTGTGTGAACAAATCAAGCAAATGTCCTTCTTTCCTTGGTTTGCTAGTTCCTTGAAATGTGCTAAATATGCACAGATGCATTTGAATCAATAGATTAATATCTGAATAGGGCTGCAGTATGCCAATTGTTTCATGTGTGTTAATAAGTAGATCACAGGACATTTAATGTTTCTCTCCGTTTCTGTAGTAAGTCTATGGTATCTCATACTTGATAATAATGATAATTACTGGTAGATTTTTCATTGTTCTAACACTATCAGTAAAAAAAGACAGTTTTTTTAAGATTTTTTTTTTTTTTTTTTTTTTTTTTTTTTTTTTTTTTTTTGTCGAAAGTCATGACGCTTCAAAAGCTCTTTCTACGTGGAGCTTTCAAAGTACTTTAATAAAATAAGTATCTTTAAATAAGACCATCCTAAGACAATTTGATGAATTTTCAACCAAGTGGCAAGCATTTTTATCAAATGGGAAGGGGAGAGGTCATGTCTAGAAGACACTGATTTGGGAAAGACTAGATAGCAGGAGCTATCTCCCAGCAGGTCTGCAGGCATTGGAAGTTGGAGAAGCAACAAAATGTTTTGGCAAGAAATCTCAGGGGAGTGTCATTTACTGAAATCTGTACTTCATAGCTTTTGCCACTAGGAATATGAGATGTTGAAGGTATAAATCATCTAGTTTCTAGCATTTCATTACAGCAGCCCCAGGAACCCAAATGCACAATCATTTCCACAAACTCTAAAGTCAAGATTTATAAACAGAAAGGTATGCACAATTCAGAAATGTGCAGCAACCTCAAATTGGGTAATTCAGGGAGCTGAAATAGACTGATGTTTGCAAAGGTGCAGTGGGGTTGAAGAGAAATGAGAGTAGTTGACTAACATTCTAAGGCTGCAATAGTGAAGTAGCATAAGCTTTAGATGTTTGTTTTTTCACTATTCTAGAGGCAGGTGCCAGCAAGTTTGGTTTGTCATGCCACCATCCTCAGTGGCTTGCAGTCACCCACTTTCTTCTTGTCTTTTCACAGGTGTGTGTTTGTGTGTATGTGTCTGTGTGTGTGTGAATCATTCTTATGCATCTCCTATTATCTTCATTTAAAACCTCAATCAGATAAGATAAAGACACATGTCAACAGCTTCATTTCAAATTAATTATCCTTTTAAAGACTCTAAATTTGGACACAACTCTAAATTCCTGGCAGCTAGTGCTTCACCATAGGAAATTTTTGTATTCAAGTGAGTCTAACATTGTTTTTAGTAAAGATACACTCTGAGGGACCCAGAGAAGGGCTCTGAGTGGGGATGGATGCATAGGAGCTGATGACCTTGCTAGAGGAAGGGGGTAGTAGCAAAGGATAGGAGGCTGTAAGTGTTACTTTTTATACTGTTTTCTTTTGGTTTCTTAAACCTCTTTCTCGCTGCTCCACCCCAATCCCTTCCAACACCCCAACACTAGATAGGAGAGAGAGGGGTTAGTGGGAGAGGAGGTGCAGCCTATTAGCTGCTTCCTGCTGGTTAGGGTCACCAGGTTCTTTGAGGGAAGTCTAATCGATTCCAGGGTATCTCCAACTTCTTCTCCTCCAACTGCATCAACAGCAGCCAGGAGCAGCACTGGGGAAGCAACAGCAGCCTTCTCTCTCTGAGCTCTCTTCTCCCTCCCGGCCCTGGCCTTTATTCTCTCTCCAGAGTTCTCAGACTTAAACTGTCTGCAGCTGGCAAAGAGCCCCTCTCAGGCCAATAGTCCGCTGCTGTAGACAATCTGAATCAGTCCCGTATCTTACACCTGGGAGCAAAACAAAAAACATGTTTACATCCACAACTGATGATCCTGCCAGAGGAATGAAGAGGGCATTAAAGGAAAGGAGGCTGTAGAAGAAATCATCATTTTCCCTCTGTTTTTCTCGCGAAAGAGCAGCAAGACTTTGCAGATATGCATCCTCATATCAGAGTCAGAGCAAAGGTAGGAAGGTTATAATCAGACTCTGAAGGAGATACCCAGAGTGGCTGAACACTTTCACCAAGACAACCTGTAGCAAGTTTTGTAGTCTGAAGGCATTCCTTGGAAATTGAATATTATGGTATCATTACATTATTTTTCAAATCATATATATTAAATACATTACCTATGCACATGTTGCAAACAGCAGGAAGTACTTTAAAATATCACATAAGTGGATAAATATTTTAAAATAAAGCTGCTGTATATTGAGCAAGGCTGTGCTCTTGAAGAACAAAATGTTCCAAAACACAGCTCAAATGTTTCTTTCTCTGCATTGTTGTTGCTAAGTTGTTAAGTTGCTATTTGACCAGAATCCAAGGCAATGAAATAATGGGGTATTATTCTAATGAAATAGTTCCTAGAGGGTTTCAGGGGAGTCACACACTGTAATGCATCTTCATCAGCCAGGAAAGTAATTTACATTGATAAATATTTATTTAAATGAACTGAACTACAAATACACATAGGTTTATTTTCTTTGGTATGTAAATAAGCCACTGGACTGCAATTATTATTTTAATATCTTTATATATTCTAGGCAACTAAGTAATAGGGGTAAATATTTGGATTTACTACCAGGCTGCTTCTTTTTCTCAAAGATTCTTTAGTCTCCCTAAATTACAATGTTTCATGGATAAACTAAACGAAAATATCAATTTAAAAACTACTTCATATGTTTATACGTATGCTGACTGTCTAATCTTATTTGTCAAATACGAGAAGCCATTTTTGGTAGAAACCTGATGGACTTATCCCTGAGACTGGATTTCTTCAGTAAAAAGCTTGATGATTACATTTCTGAAAATAATTAACAGTTGCATACATTTTAATAAAGTTTATAATGACTACACAGTGAAGAAAATTGCACGTTTGTTGGAATTTCCGCTATGAAATAATTACCACCAGAAAAGTAAAATGAGTATTAGAAATATTTGATGGATTTAAAAACTGTTTACAGGCCCCGCGCACAATATGGCCACTAGAGGGCACTGCTGCTCTTTAGCGTACCCTCAATAGCCATCAAGGATTTGAAACAGGGGCTGATTGGAGAATTTGGTTTGCGGTATGAAATCCTCAGGAAAAAAAAAAAAAAAAGGAAAATAAATTTATTAAAGGTTATAAAATTTATCAGCGCTTTTAAAAGGCCTAATACTTAACTAAGAATTTCCATCAAATCCATTTTACCTATCTTTATGACATACATTTGAAGATTATTACACAGAATGAAAATAAAAAAATAAAACAAAATACGTTTGATACTTAACAGAAAAAATTTAAAACACAATTTATTTATTTATTCACTGTAAACATTTCTGCTCCTCATAATGTAAATTAATAATCATAATCACAGCTGCATATACAGGCTTCTCTTTGTGGTGCTAGGTCATATTTCTGCAAACATAGTTTATATCCATATCATATTACTTGTTATATTTACACATCCACAGTGCAAATGAGAAGGCAGGTACTTTTGTGACTCATTTATAAGAAAAGAGAGGAGAAGCAGAATACAATGAATGTATAAGTCAGACAGGAGTGAAGGTGAAAGTATAGAGTCATGCACATGAAAATAAAAATGCACAGGAGGAATTATTTTTCTACTGAATTAGTAAAAGTAAATGCTATGTTATATAGACATATAAAATTCGAATTCTGGTGTTGGAAAAGAACTTTTATTTAATTGGTAGTACTACAACATTTAGTTAAAAATCAATCTAAGACATACTATGTTTATTATGCATGAAATACAATTACTAATATAGAAATATGATGTTTCTGATACAAAACAGTAGAACCTTGAGGAGATATGATGTCTGTGCCCAAATAGCATGTACCAAGCACCATATTTGAAAAATAAGCTTCTTCTGTAAGTAGAATTAGGAATTCCTTGTGGGTAAGTGAACTACAGTCCTCTATGGCAGAAAGAGGTTTTTGTACTTGGTCATGAAATATGAGTTTATGTTTCAATTCTTCTGTAAAGCGTTACACAGAGGATGAATTAGAACTGTGGATGGTCCAGGTAGACACGGTGACAGTTGATATATAAATCTGTAGGCTTTGTTAAGGAGGGGTTGGGGGTGGTAGTTGAAGCTATTTCAGGAGACAAATGGGGTCTGCAGAGATAGTCTGAAATTAAGAACACTTGATGCCTTCGCAGAGGACCCGAGTTCAGTTCCCACAAGCCAGAGTATATCACAACTGTCGATAGCTGCAGCTTCGAGGTATTCAGCCCTCCCTTTTGGCCTCAGCTCACACACCTATAAAACCTAATACGCATGCAGGACGCTCATTATAGTAAATAAAAACAAATAAACCTTTAACAAAGGCAAGTGAAGATAAAAAGTGTCTATGTTTTTGAACAATCACATGTGCGATGTGATCAAACCAGAAATAAAAAAAAAAAAAAGGAACCAGTGTGGGACTTATTTAGGGAAGAATATCTTTCATAAAGCAATCAAGAGATGATAAGAATATTAATTAAGACAGGGTAAGGAACATGAAATGTAAAAGACAAAAATATGCCATTTGGAAAGACTGAAAAACAGCGATTTTTACTAATTAATGGTAGGGGTCCCAGGATGGAGGTAAGAAGATAGAAAATGGGTGTTTGACTTTTAAGCAAAATTAAGCCCACAGGATACAAAAGGAAAGAAAAGGAGAAGGGGGTTTATATTGTAGAGAAAAGACAAAAAAGTCAGCCATGTTTTAGATGTTGAAACGGCTTTCATTTGATTAAACACACTCATTCTCCCTAGAATCGCAGAGCATGCTGCAGAAAGGAGTTATATTGTCGTGAATTTAAAGAGTTATATTTAGAAATGCTAATTAAACCAGAAGGAGGGGGTTCACTTCTGACTGCTGTGGAAGAAAGAGAATAGGGGATTAAGTCTAAAATGTGGGTCAATCTGTATTTTTATGTTTAGAGACGGGGCTGTTACCATTGAGATATTAAAAATAATTATCTTAGATGTGTGTTGGAGGAATGGCATAAAAAATTCATCAGAGTTAAAGAATAAGGAATCCCGGAAGTGAAATGTTAAACATGTCAAGATTTGAAAGTGAACACTCCACAGAATTAACTAACTCAGAAAAGATTACTTCCATCTAGGAAGGCATTACTCCATAAAGGTTTTGGAGATAGAAGTAAGATTGGTTTGTTTTAATGGAAGAGAAGGGACGTTTAAGCAATGAAATCAAATGAACTAGGGAACTAAGATGAAAGGTTTAAACATTAGGAGTAAATACTGCACAACCAGCCAAAGAGAAGAAAAAAAAAGATGGCTGAAATAAAAGCTCTTAAAACAAGTAGAAAAAAAAAATTGAAGGACCAAGTATGAGACAGGTAGAGGGTACTGAATATATGGCCTTAATAATTTCTTTTGGAAGCTGTGACAATATAATCTCTCATACTCTAAACAGATATAAAGTACTTTAGATTTATATGGGATATTCTCAGCTATGGCAAATCTATTTTGAAATTGTATACAGGATAAGTTAATCAATAGTAACTAAGACATATTTTGTCACCTCTGAATTGAGATTGCTATCCTAGCAAGGGCTTGAGTATGCATTCTGCCTTTGCTCAGAAGATCCGTGTATAGTACAGGCAGTAAAGTAGCCTGCCACAGAATATTTTTCTGATACTTAGAACTAAAAGACTCCCTATTATAATTTGCTACTTATTTTACCATAGACTCTTAATGACCTCTGTGTATAAGCCTAACAGATAGAAACCTGAACTTCATAATTCAAAAAGAGTTTGGATATCAAAGCATAAGGATCAGCTTTCTAAGCCTTGTTTGTTTTAGTATGAAGGATTTCTACTTTGTATAGACATGTCCATTATTGAAAACCATACACTATCATTCTGAAACATTCTATGAATCACAGCAGAGCAGCAAGGAAAATGATGTTGGTTAAGATCTCTTGTGCTGACCTGAGACCTGGGTACAACTTTTTCTGTTCTCACTTCCTTTGGCTTCTCTGAATACTGACCACCTGCAAGGCCTTTCACTCTAGCATCTTTGCTCAGAACTATTTCTCTGTGAGCTTTCAGTACCGCCCTGTCTGTGTAGCTGACTGACTACCATGCTCTAATTTCCTGCATTACACTATTGTTCTCAAATACTGCTCACTCTAGCGCTAAATTACCTTCTCCAACTCTGTACAGACAGGAAGAATCCTATAATCTCACATTCTTTGCAAGTCCTGCCTTCTAAATACTGAGTCACCAGCTACCTTCAAAATAAAATCCTTTCCCGACTCCTAGAAGAACAGCAGCATTAACGATGGAACCAAGATTTACCATCCACAGCGTTCAGAGATATATCATTAAGGGTAAGAAACAAAGGGTTCAGAAGGTTGTGATGCATACCTATAAGATATCATTTGAGAGACAGAGGCACAGGATTGCAGTGACAAACCAGCTTGGGCTATATATGGAGAAATCAAACTAGCAAAGATAAAAGAAAACAGAAATGGCAAAGGATCAGAAATCAGAACAAATAAAAAGCAAAGGATACAATGAAACAGAAACAAGCTTGGTTTGGTCTCTAAGTAATTGGCACACAGTCTTACCTCCCTCAACGGCAGAACTATGTTCAAATAAATGTGACAGATGGTAAATTAAGTATGTTAATATCTTATGCTTACACACGCATGGACTAAGAGAGCTAAAATGTCACTAGGTAGAATGATTTTATAGAAACATACATATTTCTTCCTGTACATGGTCCACTCTTGATATGAATGTTGCATAGCTTATAAATGTGTACACTAGTAATTTTAATATGTATGAAATTTGAGGCAGATGTACCAATGTTTTACCACCCATGACTATATGGCATCACCTAATCTTTGTATACTATTAGCTATTGCACAGGTAAAGATTTTTTTAAGACTCTTACACTCTGTAAGTACTGGATACAGAGCGCTACAACTGAGGGCACCTTGTGCACAATGCCAGTAAAACATTTTAAGGACAAAGTTGCTCTAGACACAACGCGTGACTTGTCGTGGGGAGAAGTGCATGAAGGTACACGTATCCTACGTAGGGTCCTGAAGATGCCGAAGAAATGAATCTTCTGAAGTCCTCCTTAGTGAAGTGATGAGTCTGTGGGAATCCATCACAGATGTGGTGGTGAAGGGGGATACTTAGGAGGCGGGGTGGACTCAGTCATCTGTGTCACTGGAAAGCCCATCCTAGCATCGCTGACCTTTCAGGAGAGAGCATCCTCAGCGCTCCCCCTGCACACCCCCAGTGCGCAGGCAGTCCCCAGGTTGGAGGCCACGCCTGAGACTGCCCCACCGCAGTCTTCTCTTAGCCTGCTCACTGCTTCTATTACCTGGGGGTCGGGTCTGGTGCATCTTGTGAAGTTTATCTACTTCCCAAGTTACCAGAAACCTCCCTCTCTTTTCCAAAAGGAAATACTTAATACATAAAATAAATAAATAAATAGGTATGAATTGAAAAAGAAAAAGGAAAAATTTCAATTTTAACTTACCACAGCATGGATATTTTAATAGCTTTTTTTTTTTAATGAAGTACCATCATCAAATCTTATTATGACACTGTGGGAGAATAATGGCCTAGGACTACACAGAAACAGTAGAGGGAGCTTCAGTTCTAGATACCTCATACATGAGGAAGGGAGGAGTTGGCTACCTCCCTTCTCCCTTCCCAATCTGCTGCCATAAAGCCCGCTCTCCCATCATCAACCCCAGTAAGAATTTATTACCCTGATAGTTATCAGGCTTCCCCCTAGTTTGCCCTTAGAAGGTTCTTCTCAGTGAGTATGCAGATGAAGAATCTTCCAAAATCCCTGCCTTGGCCAGTGATACAAGGCCATACAAACTTTGCCCCGGAGACTCCGCCACCTCTCCAGGGCCATAACTGCCTATTCTTCCTCCAATAAACTAAATCTGTTCTCAGAAGCTGTTCCTTGGTGTGCTCATTGTCCATGCACTCACCCCTCTCCTTCCAGTCCAGCGTGGTGAATAACGGGCCTGGCTACCCAAGGGGAAAGTAGACATGAGGTAGCACGGTGGTGATTCGAGAGTGGTAATTTTTCTTAAATGTTTTCTTCCTAGCTGTTTTTCCATGGGATACCATTCTCAGGAAATTTTAGGACCATTAGAAGAAATTAATTCAGCTCTGTGACATCAGTAGTGAGCTTCTGGAGAGCATATGTGTTCCAACATGATTCATAAATTCAGTGTGATTATTAATAATCACAGCAGTCTACGGTAACACAAGGCCAGGTAATTTTATCTAAATATTGAGTGATTATTCTTAACTGGATCAAGAAAACATGTTCAGATATGCTGTGTGCCATCTAATGATGGGCTGCATTTATGTTTATTGATTCATCAAATTCACATATTTAACTGAATTTTTATGAATCATTTTTACATAAGATAAATATGAAAGATATATGTGAACATACCTATGAACATATAAATAGATATAATTTATATGCATTTGTATCATCATGTAAAATCAGAGGAAATTGCCGGTAAACTTCAAGTTACTCTCTTTTTTTAGTTATTTACTTTGTATCCCAGCCGTAGCCCCCTCCCTCCTTCCCTCATCTTCTCCCTGCCCCTTTCCAAGTCCACTAATAGGGAGGACCTCCTCCCCTTCCATCTGACCCTAGCTTATAAACTCTCTTCAGGCCTGGCTGCAATGTCTTCTTCTGTGGCCTAGCAAGGCTGCTCCTCCCTCGGGGGTGGGGGCCATCGAAGAGCTTGATGTTGAGTTCATGTCAGGAATAGTCTCTGTTTCCCTTATTAGAGAACACATTTGGACACTGAGCTACCATGGGCTATATCTGAGCAGGGGTTCTAGGTTATATCCATACATGGTCCTTGGTTGGAGATTCAGGTCACTCTTGATTTGAACTTTGTTGATATTCTGGCACTAAGGAACTTTTACTATGTGGTGATATATTTCATGTGCTGTGTAGCATTTGGTCAAAATAATGTTGAAATGGAAGTGGAAAATGGTTCTGTCTTGCTTCTGACATCAAATAATTGTAGCACCCTGATGCTGACTTTATGGATCTCCAGAGATTTTATCGCAAAGTTGATATTTCACTCAATTTTAATATCCCTCAAGCCTGTGCTTTCTACTTTTTCACATTCTTAGTAAAGAGTATAGGGAGATTTTTTTCTTGGTAACCTATGTTTTGATCAACTAATGCAGCTTCTGGTATTTTATTTTAAACACTGAGATAATGCATGAAAATAAAATAATTATTTGAGGAAGAGTTTATTTTTAATACAGTTCCTTAGTCATTCATCCCTTGGAGCAGGGTATATAATTACCCAAGAAAAATTATATAACATTTCATACAGCAAATCATACATAGGGAAACATAGTCTTATGACGGGATCGTCTGACTGGAAATATACTCAATGGTAAACAGTTAGTCAAAAATTTATATGGTATTTGAAATCTTAGATTAAACACACAGTTTGGTATGTGTTTGGCCATACTAACCCTTTATTTGAAGAACAATGAAGACAATATTTGAGAGTTTTCTCCTTGAAAGAATGGAGAGGCACCTTGTTTTGAATTATTTTGCATTTTTTACTTGAATACTGCTGTCTTTCCATTTGGGTATTTGGGTCAAGAGATGTCAATTTTTTTCCCAAGGTTATCCCCTAGATATTGTGATTCAAATAAAAAAAAGGGCGGGGGGAGTTTACACCAAGTAAGGGAAAACTATCCCTAAAGGGAAGGAATAAGACAGTGCTAGGAAAAATAAGCACTTTTAACAAGAAAGAGAGAACAGAGTTAACATGGAAAGAATAAAACAAAACTGGTATTTAATGATGTATGAGAGGGTTGCCATGAAACAGTTCTTACAAGTTCTGAATTCTCTGTCTTCATAGTTTTGTTGATGTATATTCTTTATCTAACTCATATGGAAGAAAGAACAGAGAATTCTTATAGTGTCCTCCTCGGAAATAACTTCACACTAGAGCACTTTTACAGGAAGCCATCAGCGGCTGTGATAGTTGGAAGATCTTTTGTGCATATGGCATATGCTTCATTGAGATTTTCCTTTAAGGATCATATATATATATATATATATATATATATATATATATATATATATATGTATTCTCAATGTAGCATTGTCATTTGGGAAAAAAGTTGTTTTTAAGGAAAATGGTAAGAACACCATTGGGGAGGCATATTTTCTCTGTGTTTCATAAATGAGTATTATCTTTGTTACTCAGAGCATCACTTAAGGTGCTTTCTGATTAACTATATTTTGATAGCTCTGCTATTATCCTGAGTACCCTCAACTATATTGAAAAGAAAGAAACCTTTGGTGCCGGTTAGATTTTATTGTCAACTTGACATAACCTAGGGTGACCTGGGAAGAGAGAACTTGAATTAAAGCATTGCCAAGATTGGAGTGTCCTTCAGAGGAGTCTGTGAGAGATTATCTTGAATGTCTTGGATGCTGAAGGAAGGATCCACCTCACCTGGCCTGCACCCTTTCCTGGGAGGGTGGTCGTGGACTATATAGTGGCAAAGAGTAAGCACGAAGCTGTGAGTGGGGAAGCAGCCTTGCTACCTGAGTTCTGTTTGACTTCCTCAGTAACAGGTTATGACCTGGAAGTGTGAATCAAATAAACCCTTTGATCCCCAAGTTGCATTTGGTCAGACTGTTTCTTCACGACAACAGAATGAAACTAGAACATCTTTTTTTTTTTTTTTTTTTTTTTTTCTTACAGTTTTGCTGCAAAATTTCTCTCAACCTAAATCCTTTACATGCTGGTATATACTTGTACAGATACATCTGCATACTGTCTCTAAATATTGCTCATAATCTTCCAATGTGTACTATACTGTGACATGCTTTCCATGGTATCCTTAAGGATTGAAATCATTTTTGGAAGTCTAAATGATCTATGAGCCTCACCATTTTCTCCCCTGAAAATACTAAAAAATGTAGCCATTTTTTGTTTTCTTTTGAGGAAGAGATAATAAGATTAGGTAGATGAGTCATAGCAGATATTTAAACAAGAACAAAACTGAAGTGATGGCAAGTATTCCTTCTTCTGTAGTTTAGTCATAGGCACAGGTTTAACTCTTTACGTCATTTGGAATCTGGGCTCCATGAAGTATAACAAGCCCTATATATGAAGCTAAAACATCAACATTCCCTAACTTACTCCATTCTCAGCAGAATGTATATAATTAAAATTGCTGGCCACAATCAGACATTCTAAACCTGCCATCTTTGGGGCTCCACTATACAGTAAAAAAAATGAAGGCGACCTGTTATTAATACTCTCATGATTTGCGTGGCTGACTAATGAGAATTGCCAGGACAAAACTTGTCTGAAATAATTGATCTCGAGCACATACTTTTTTAATGGTTTCATTAGCCTGTGTTAAAATACTTCACCATTAAATGAAAATTAGGAGCAAGGCAGCACAGGTTCCGGGCAAACAGTAGACTACGTGCAATCTGCAATCAGGGAGCACGCACAGGACAAAATGGAGTCACAGGCACACGGGCAGGCATGTCTGGGAGAAGCCGTTCCCGGGAAGCTGGGAAGCAGTCACTTAGCTAACATGGGCTTTACTCTGACTATCCATTCTTTATTGCACGTAGCAAATTAGCAAGTGCGTTAGCGCGAGTGCCACACTCCTGGGAAGGGGCAATGATTTCTTCTCCTCTCACTCATTCCAGATTGACAGTTCCCTAGGGGGACAGCAGAAGTAAATTTAGACCTGCCCTGATGGCGGGGAGTCAGCTCATTAGCAACTGCCTTCACAGCACTTTACCTTCAGCTCGCAGATGGAGACAAGGGCTCTTTGAAGGCGATGGTGAGGTGGCTTTGCATGGAGCAGAGCAAGTGGGGTTTCTGTAAAGTATCGTTCCCCTGGAAACCAAGTGTAACAAATACCCCGTTGTCATCAGCTCTGGATGCCTATAGTTCACTCATAAATGCTGGGCTTGTGCAGAAATGTGCACAGTGGATGCCTGTGTTAAAGACACACGTAAGCAAGAGTTCTTAAGCATTGTCAGTCAGCTCCTTTGAAAGAACGGAGTGTGAAAAAACCCGACATAAATTACCCTATATGATGCACATGTGGCACAGATTTCCTGTGTGAAATACAGTATTCCTCCGTGCAATTTAGAAAGAAGCATCAATTATAATTGAATTAGGTAGTGTTTTACTGCAGAGGCCTATCTTGTTAATTTAAATCCCAAGGGTCTCACTGGTAGGAACAATCGTAGTGGAATTTTATTTTATTAATAGCTTAATTGTATCCACATTCATTAGATTCAAAATACAAGAGAAAACGGTGTCATTTTCCACAGTGATTTTTATCTAAGTACAGTTATTTCTCTAGTTCTGTTGGCTCTGTATCTACAGATTTAACAAAATACGGATAAAAAAAACTTCAAAAATGTTTGCAGTGAATATGTACAGATTTTCTTTCCTTCTCATGAGTCACTTAGAAATATGTAACAACCGTTTAGAGATTATATTCAAGAGAGGTGATGTATAGTGGTGGTAAAAAGCGCATAGGTAATACTCGAGTGCTGACATAGAACAGTTTATGTGACGACTTTAGCACTTACAGACTGGTATCCACTGGAGGTTCTGAAAGCCAAGGACACTCAGGAAACATTCTACTACATGAAGGAGAGAAAACGTGTGTCAGAGTTTAAGATATGTCTGATGTTACAAGCGATGAGTAATCTGGACAGTCAACTTTAGACTCGATTGAGGAGCAGAATGTAGCTTTCGGGACGTATTCTTTATAAAGAAATCCTGAGGATGAGTCTCAAGCAAAATGCTCACAAAGAGCTGCCAGCATATTATGTGGAATACGGGATTTACTTAGCTGCAGCAAGCTAAATGCATCTGTTGATTTTTCACATCTCCAACACCAACCTTGGTTTTAGCTCAACAGAAAAACTTTATTCCTGTTTCACATGTCTTAAACTGATAACTTAATGTTTATAAATAAAAAATTCTAGTGTTATTAAAAATTATCAGTGACACCGTAAATCAGTGGTCCTTTTACTATTTCTGCATTTATTATTCAATCTTTTCCACATTTCCTACTTAAAACTGTACTCAAAGTGGCATGGTCCTTATTAAAAATGTTTTAAAACTATCAGGTCCCTGTGATACATTATCTTGAAATCACATAAAGAGAAATGGAGACATACAGGAGCCAGGTCATTCTTCTGCCCTCACACCGTGACAGGGCTTTCAATATTCCTTCTTCATATTTAATCTCTAGTTTATGATAGGCTACAATTCAACTCTACCTAATTAGCCTTAACAAGCATAACGGTTGATTAGTTAATCGCGACACATGTAGTTACTTAACTGCAATTTGATCTACTTAGGTTTGAAATATGGTTTTTCACAGTCTCCACTGCCAGAGAGTAAAGCTTCCTTTTTAACTCCCTGCATAGTTAATGTCTCCTTGACTTGAGCGTGACTGGATCGTAGCGGAATCTGCTCTGTGGATTCTTGACACATGCTGAAGTCTTCACTTTTTAGCTGTTATTCATATAGTTCTAAGCGCATTTCAAAAATTGCTGAAGTTGAATGTTTCTATTCCACTCTGTGTTACTAATGGGATTTTACCAAGGAGCATGACCTCTAATCATATTAATATTTAATCAAGCAATAAACAGGCCTCACTGTGAAGCTCAAAGGCAACTGAACTCTCTCTAGTGATGATTTTTCTATTAAATTGACAAGGATTTCTTTTGCTTTATCTCATTATTGTAAAATTGGGGTAAATGTCTCAGTGTTCAATTCCTTGTAAGTGCCCTAAGGGCTTTTTCTTAACTCTCCTACCTAAATGAATGAAGAATACAAAAGTGAAATTTAATATACTCCCCAAAGCTTTCTTCAGAAATGACCTACAAAGAAGAAAAGAAAGAAAAGTTAAAAAAATTACAAAGAGAAAAAAAAAAAAAAACCTACACAGACTTATTGCATAAGGGTTTTGACTAAAAGGAAGGAGAGATACCCAATATTACTTGTAAGTACTAGCATTATAAAATGTCACAGTTATTTAAAGTATGACAAGGGAAACACATACTGATTTTCATGTAACAGAAAACTGGCCTGTGACTTTACCATATATTTTGCAAAGACGGGTGATGAAGACACTGCACAGTAACGACATTACCGTCTCTTTCTGGAGGACACAACAAAATATTTCAGAACACCTTTCACCCACGGGTATCATGTGGGGACAATGGAGAAATGTGTATAGAAATACAGTGAGCCCCTTACACCTTTTTTTATTTTAATTTTTCTCTTAAAAGTCACCTGTGCTTCCTCTCTACTTGTCTTCCTCATCTTCATTGACCTGGGATGCTCACCGTTTCAGGGTGTGTAGGTCAAACTAGAAGCTGAGGTTGCTAGAGCTCAGAAAGTCGTGTATTCTGTAAATACTTATAGCACACACACATTGGTTCCAGCAGTCACATGAAATCACCTAAGCCAGGATCTTATTTGCTTTATGGAAGATGGTATGCTCATTGTAAATGCAGCAGAGTTGTTTCATTAATTAGTAATCTTATTTATTTATTTGACTGTCTGGCTTTGTCTTTTTCATGATTAAAAAAGTTGAAAAGCTAATTCAGCATACAGAAAGAAAGACGTGTGTGTGTGTGTGTGTGTGTGTGTGTGTGTGTGTGTGTGTGTTTGGTGTGCGTTTGTGCATAATTAGATGGCAGCAAAGCAAGACAAGCGCTCCTCTCATTCCAGGTGTATGTAGTGTGCACGGCACAGGCGACACTCATCAGGCACTCAGAGAATAACTCTGTCTCACGATATTCTTTTGTTGCTGGCTGTCAGGACTGACTGAGTTCAGTCAAGAAGCTTGAAGCTACTGGGGCATGTTTAATGTCTAATGTATCTTCATTTCAAGAGCTGCTAGCACCTACCCTTTCTCTCCATCATTTGGAATGGCATGGTTCCTCTGGTGTAACACCTGGCCTTAGGGAAACGAAATAATCTCCATGATCGCTTGTCTCTATACCTTGTGTTTTATCGGTTCTTTGATGATCTCTAGTCATTATTTCAAAACTTACTTTAAAGAAATGAGAGACTAATAACTACTTGCTCCAAAATGATTCTTAGCTCATATGAGAGATGTTTATTCCTTCATTTTTTCTTTCAGCCTTTCCTTTTAGTCTATATGAAATGAGTAGTTTTCAAAATGGAATGTTGTGTCAGTTCATTTGGTTATCTGCTAGCACATGACAAAATTCTAACTTGCATTCCCTTTCGAAAGAGTAAGAAGAAGCTACCTCTATTCCAGAAGAAATTCAAACAAGGCTTCGAAGAAATGGTCGAGAAAGTAAAACTGTTGCTGGAGATTTTTTTTTTAAGCACTAGTTCCCAACAAATGCCATGAGGTACAGGAAAAATTCCCAACATGCATAACATGCATGCTCTTAACTCAAGTTCCTCTAGAAATCATGGCTGAGAAAGAAATAAAGAAAAAAAAACTATTAAGAATCTATTCCCTGTTGTTCGGGACCAAAATAACATTTTTCCAGAAAATTCTATCAGGTAATTGAGTGTGATAGGGCAAAAGCTTCACTGTCATTGACATTTTCCCTTCTCACTTAAATGATTAAAGCTTTGTTCAATTAGATCAAAGGATTTAATATTTTTTCGAGCCTTTATGAGTTTCTGATATAGAAATAATCCAATACATAACACTCTGGAAAATTAAGCAGAGCCAACACTGTCCAACAGTCTGCATTGCACCCTGTGGAGGGCACTCACGGACCATCAAACATAGCCCTTGGTTTCCGAGACAGCTCCCTGGTTACCATTTCCAAGGCAAAATCTAACCTGCTTGCTTTGTATTCACAAAGTATTCCTGAAATAAGACTTCAGTGGAGGCGACTGCTCTCTTTATAAGGTCTTCTAAGCATCTCTAACCACCTGGGATCAAGTCACAATTCTACTTGCTAAGCAAATTCAATAAATATAATTTCTAATGTCTACCTACATAACATGAGTAGAATTAAAGATGCAACGAGAAAAATAATGAGAAGAATTTCTACATTTTAACAAGGGCCATATTTAATGTGGCAGGGACCAGGAGGGCTGCAGGTGAGACAAGTACTCCAGAGCAAGTTAAAAAGCTGTTATTTCCAACAAAGAGGGGAGCACAAGAGTCACGTTTTCCTGAAAGGGGATAAATGGGAGCCTCAGGTCCACATGATCATAGTCAGACAGAGTCTGAACCCTTTATAATCTAAATGAAGGCATCTCATGGAATGGTGTGAGATCTGTCCTCCAAAATGAGTATCAACTATCATTGGAGTAAAATCTTGACTTTGCTCTTTGAATGTTGTTGAGGCACATACTTGACTGAAAAGGTGAAGTCCACACTAGAAGAACATGGATCCTGACCATTTGACCATAACTCTAAAAGACTCAGAAATCTGTGCTCGCACATGACATGTACATACAAACATTTTCAAGTTTATGGAGGACTTTATCTGTCAGAATTAGTTGCTATTTAAATAAAGAGGAAATTACAGATGAAGGAAAGTAGCATTTATGAAATATGTTTACATTGTGTGAAATAGTTATTTTATGAAAATGTTGGTCACTCACTGAAATACCGAGAAACTGATAAAATAAGAGAAGACTGAGAAACACCTAATTGTATATTTTCTACAAAAATTTGAAAACTTCAGTAATCAGTGAGGTTCTATTAAAAAAAATACATAAGTCCCATTGCAATTTATTAGTGTTATAATTTAAGACCTCTTAAAGATAATTAATTTTGTATTTTTAATTTTCACATTCTTCTCTTTGTAAAAATTAATAAGCCATTTAACATTTTATCAAATATTAAAAAGTACAGTAAAATATTAAAAAGTACAGTAGCTGTTTTATTAAGTTAATAAATTCCAAAATTGTCTGTTGTGATCAAAGAAACTGTACTGACTCCTTTTAGCTCCTTCTATTTGAATAATAGATTTGAAAATGCTAAGATTAGAGGCATATTTATACACAAATATATATATATATATATATATATATATATGACCTCTAAATCTATAAAAGAAGAGTCTAAACTGACATTTATATTTCATCAAAATATTATAGTAATGGGAATTGCTGGAGGAGGAATGGAAAAACTCATCTTTTTTGGAGGAAGTTGCCAAAATTATTTGATACCCTCAAGTAGAACAGCACCCAAATTGATCAAATATTCATTTTTATTGTTATTATTATTATTATTATTAAAATTTATAATTATAAGATTCATTCAATGCTATTCAAATTATAACATTTTATTACCAACCTCTCAATTCTTTAACAAATTTTAATATCAAAGTTCTTCCAATAAATACTATATATTGTAATTTTAATAGCACATCCAATGTTCCTGTTCTCACAAATATAATATAGATATTGGAGACATGGCTCCATGTCTAAGATATTTGCTGTGAAAACAAGCAAATACAGTACCAAAATACAGTACCAAATACAGTACTAAATCTACAGTACCAACAGGAAAAGCAGGTCACAATTATGTGTTCCCCTAACATCACAGATGATTGATGTCTAGAGAGGCAAATGAAACAAAGATCTTTGTTTTTTATGAGAAACTGCCTCAAAGATAGTCAAAGAACAAGAAAGGAAGACATCCAGTGGCCTACCCTGGCCTCCAAATACCCATGCACACATGTGGTACACATCATAACATGCCATATACATTCAAAATAATAGTGTAGTAAACAAATTTATCTACATTTAAAAAATATAACATTCCAAGGGTCAGACTTTTTATAGAGATATGAATCACACAGAAGGGCTAGCACACTCCTTAAATAACACACGTGTAATAATACAAAATTGTTCATAATACAAAAATTGATTCTTAGATTTTTTTTTTGTTCAGAAAATTGTTGAGTTTTCCTCAAAAATGACATAAAATCTCTTAGATCCATATATTGTTTTTATTTGTGGTATTAAGTGAAACATACTAATTTTCTCAGGTTAAAGTTATGTACAAATGAGCAAATAAGGTTTTGCTATGTTCTTAATTTTTTAAACATGTGAGATAGTGGGGTAGGATTTTCCGTTTCATTAGTGTCTGTGTCTAGAGAGGCGAAAGGTGTTTTCATAAGCCAGTGTTGTTATAGAACACAGCTTCTTTTGTCTGTATTACAAGGATCCTGAACTGTTTGTCATAGCTGTCAGCCTCCACTTGCAGAGGTGCCAAAATCTGAAAGGAAGCAGATAAATGCAATGAAAAACTTTGTTTCTCTATGTTTCCAAACAGGAGCTCAATCTGGAGAGACAAGGAATCCTCAGAGCATGAGAGCCCTGTAATCATGACAGGAATCTTCATGCCAGCTGCTGATAAACAAAACCTTAGCTCTCAGGATGAAAGCTACAGATGTATTTCTCTTGAACTGGGACAGTCAGATGTAAGAGCCACTTGTAATGCTGAACAAGGCCTGAAGAGGAGGTTTTCCAGTTTTGTCACTTTTCCCTGTTTTTCTCCAGGTGAAGGGGTTTTAGCAGCATATGATACCAAACAATCCTAGGAACTCATCATTTTGAGCGTCTTGTTTTTCAGAGAAAATGATTTAGAAGTTTCTTCCAGATAGTTGAGTATTTAGCTCAGGAACTTTTGACTTCACTTCGCTGTTTGTGCATTAGATGAAGAACATTTCTGAGGGAAGCTTAATTAAATCCACCGTCACCAGGGGACATTTGCATCAGTACTCCTCTTTCCCCGAGGTCCCCAAGTCCTATTAGGAGACCATGGAGCGTCCACAGTTAATGATACTTGTTCAGTGAATATTCTTTCACAGGACAAATAACTGGTAGGCAAATGGCCTGTTATCGTGTTGATCATGCTGCTTTAGAATAAAATGTTTTTCCGTAGTTTCTTGATTCTCATGGCTATTGGTTAGGAAAACTTCCATTTAAAAATTTAGTTTGGTTACATTTAAAAATAAATTTTGTCAACAGTATGCTCCCTGTTATGCAATTGTATTTTAATTATATTCCACATTAAAAGACTCCCTGTTTTTAATTGTATTCCACATTAAAAGACTTAAATTTGGTCAAAATAATTATAAAAAAACAGTATTGAAAGGTTTACAAGTCAGTGAAAAAGTATGAAAACCTGGGTTTAAAAATGTCAAGACCCTAGGATATAGATAATACATGTTTATAATCCAATAACTATTCACATATTTATGTTCTTGCTAAATTTGCTATACATTTGGCAATGATTCATTTGAATTCTGTTTTGTTTCATGTACTCCTGCCCCATTTTTTTTTTGCTTTAAATTGAAAAGTTCTACATCTTAGTTATCTAGAATGTTGATCATCAACTATGATCAGTGACTTCTCTTCTAATGTATATGGATAAAACTGCCACTCTCCTAAATTATTGCAATCAAGTTGAAAAGAAGAATGAATTTACTTCATTATATAGCAGGAAATTGGAGCATAAAATAAGAAAATGATCTACTCACAGACACAAGGCATTCATTTTATATTCTGGATAAAATATTGATTTCTAGTTTAAGGACTTTGATATAGTCAGTTATCTGGGGCTGTCTCACTGAACACTGTGAGTTTTTGATGAAGTATCTGGTAACGTTTCCATATTGTACTGGAGTTCGCATCTACAACTAGTGCATATTAGGTAAACACCTACCATGTGATTGCATCTTTATCCACAGAGAAAGCTTTTTTACTGAGATTGTCTGTCAGGCATACAATCATTCATAGGAACAAATCAGCAAATGAGCCTTAAATCCCATGGAATAAGTAACATTTCAGACAGATTATCTAGAGGTTATCTTTGTTATTGATGCTAAGTTAAACTTCTTATTGGCTTTGAAAATATGTTTGGTTTTAGAATAAATATTGAAGATAGTTACTAAGTTTTCATAAAAATTACCGTACAAGTCAGGGTCCTAATTATTCTTCGATTACTTTTCAGATACTTTATTATTTATAATATATTCTTTAAAGTAACGAATATTTGGATATAAATACGCTTACTAGGATCTCTGTAAGCTCAATTGTAATTTCCCAATATGAACAGAAATACTATGTGAGACTTGCTTTAAGTGAAAAAATTACTCTTTTAATTCCTGGAAAAAAAAGCCACTAATCTCTATCTTTTACTCCGTGGGCAAAGGCTATAAACTCAAAGTAAAACACACACACACACATTGTGATAGTTCTGAAACATTGAAGTTATCCTATGATTTGTAGTTTTTGCCATTTCCCTTATATTAAATATGATTATTAAGAAAAACACAATGATTTCAAGAGAATTCTACATTCACTTGGAAAAAGTAAACAATGGAGGCAGAAGATAAATATTTTATGTCATTAATATGTGCTGTGATTGCTTTTTATGTGGACACTATCAATCAAGTGAAACTGTAATGCACATTTCCAAGCCTAGCTTTAGTGTACAAAATCTGTAACCTTTGCCAAGAGCAGATCCAGATACTGAGGATGTATCTGATTCCGACTGTACAATTCAAGCTTCTGGATTCCAGCTATCCCACACAAAGCTATACCTGCCACTGACAAGAACTTCTCCACTTCTACTTTTAGGTTGGGTGATCTGACTGCAAAAGTAATAAATCAGCCATGACACATGATGACTCACACCATCCATTCTTAGCAAGGACATATAGGCTGCTAACAACTGCATTCCTTTAGAAGACTTTCAGCATTAATGCATTCCTATTTTTATTTTAAGTAAAAACTTCAAAAGATTTTTTTCACCTTTTCCTTAGGTTCATAAAAAAATATCTGAATTTTACTGAACTATACTTGAGGATAAGATTTTGTTCCCTATTAGTGTCTTATGTTTCTAATTATTTGATTTTTTAAAATTTTATTTCTTTTAATATTAGTTACAGTTTGCTAACTTTGTATCCCTGATGTATCCCACTCCCTCTTTCCCTTCCAATCCCACCCTCCCACCCTCATCTCCTCCCTGCCCCTTTCCAAGTCCACTGATAAGGGAGAACCTCCTCCAGTTATATCTGATACTGGTTTATCAGGTGTCTTCAGGACTGGCTGCAAAGCCCTCCTCTGTGGCCTAGCAAGGCTGCTTCTCCCTGGCGGGGGGGTCAAAGAGCCCACCATCGAGTTCATGTCGGAAACAGTCCCTGTTCCCCTTATTAGGGTACCCATTTGGATACTGAGCTACCAAGGGCTACATCTGAGCAGGGGCTCTAGGTTGCATCCATACATGGTCCTTGTTTGGAGAAACAGTCTCATAAAAGACCCCTGTGCCCAGATATATTTGGTCCTTGTGGAACTCCTGTCCTCTCCAGGTCATTTTAACTCCCCCCCCCCTTTTTTGGTTCCCTGCATTCTGCTGGAGGCTTGGTTATGAGTTATGTTTTGATGCACTGCTAGGTGGAGTCTTTCAGAGGCCCTCTGTTGTCACTAGAGTTTTTGATCTCAGCCATTCTGGTGGGTGTCAGGTGGAAATATCAGTGTCATTTAGATTTGCATCTCTCTGATGGCTAAGGACATTGAGCATTTCTTTAATCGTTTCTCTGCCATTCTGTATTCCTCTACTAAGAATTCTCTGTTTAGCTCTGAACCCCGTTTTTTAATTGGATTGCTTGATTTACTGCTTTTTAACTTCTTTAGTTCTTTATATATTCTGGATATCAGCCCTGTGTCAGATGTAGGGTTGGTGAAGATCCTTTCCCAGTCTGTAGACTGTCGTTTTGTTTTGATGAGTGTGTCCTTTGCTTTACAGAAGCTTTTCAGCTTCATAAGGTCCCATTTATTGATTGTTGCTCTTAGAGCCTATGCTGTTGGTGTTCTGTTCAGGAAGTTGTCTTCTATGCCAATGAGTTCCACTGTCTTGCCCACTTTTTCTTCCAACGGATTTAATATATCTGGTTTCGTGTTGTTATCTTTGATCCACTTGGACTTTAGTTTTGTGCAGGGTGATAAATATGGATCTATTTTCATTTTTCTGCATGTAGACATCCAGTTGGTCCAGCACCATTTGTTGAAGATGCTGTCTTTT
>REGO01000533.1:654773-685406 GCA_010120015.1 Rhombomys opimus
GCAGATATCTACATCTCTCTCTCATCTATATGTCTATCTACCATCTGTTGATCATCTCTCTGTATCAGTCTCTCTCTGTCTCTACCTATCTATATCTCTCTCTCTCTCTCTCTCTCTCTCTCTCACTATATATATATATATATATATATATATATATATATGTCTGTGGCCAGTGTGCTCCAGTTACAAAGCTCTCTGCACATTTTCTAACACAGATGGACAATCCCATTCTTCACTCATATATCATAACACTAATTTTTTCACTGTCATAACTAAACTTCTGAGACTGAATATGTTATTTTAAAAATCTTGAGTATTTTGCTCAGTTATAAAATTGAGAGCCCCTTTTTGGCTTGGTTTATGTGTTCAGCCTTGACTGGGTACCTCAAGATGAATAACTTCATGATAGGAATTCATGTGAGAGGTAGAACTCATACAGAAATAGAGGAGGCCAAAGATATTGGGGAAAACCCAACAATGTACTTCCAAAACAAATGTTTCATCGTAGTTTTCAAAAGCTCCTCCATAGTATCCCAACGACTCCTCATAAATCTCTCTTTCTAACAGATACCCATCACTCCCTAATACAGACATATACAGGACCAAGGTTGCATCATATTTACATTTGTAGGGACAGAGTCAAATTATAGCAGAATTTAGTTTAAAAATAAAAAAAAATTAGAAGAATAAAAAATATGAGATTCTATCTCAAACCCATCAGAATGGCTAAGTTAAAAATCTCAAGTGATAACACATGCTAGAGAGGATGTGGAGAAAGAGGAACCCTCCTCCATTGCTGGTGGGAATGTAAACTTGTACAAATGCTTTGAAATCAATCTGCTGCTTTCTCAGAAAACTGGGAATAGTGTCACCTCACGATCCAGATATACCATTCCTGGACATATATCTGAAAGATGCTCAACCATGCAACAAGGACTTTTGCTCAACTATGTCCATAGAAGCATTATTTGAAATAGTTCAAATCTGGAAAGAACCTAGGTGTCCCTCAACCAAAAAGTGGATACAAAAATTGTGGTATATTCACACGATAGAGTATTACTCAGCTGTTAAAAACAAGAAACTTATGAAATTTGCAGGGAAATGGATGGAACTAGAAAGAAAATATTTGGGAGTGAGGTATCCCAAAAGCAGAAAGACAAGCATGGTTTATACTCACTTAGAAGTGGATATTAGCCTTTTAATGTAGGATAAACATACTGAAATCTATAGTTCTAAGGAAACTACACATCAAGGAAGACCCTAGAGAAGATGCTAAATTCTCATTCAGAAGGGAAAACAGGATAGACACCAGAAGCAGTCAAAGAGAAGGAACAAGATGGAAGTCTACCACAGATGTCCTCTAAAGGACTCCACCCATCAGGGGATCTAAGCAGAGGCAGAGACTATCTGCCAATATTTGGAGAGAGTAGAGGGAGTCTTATGGAAGAAGGGGGTATAAAAGGAAACTGAGGGATAGGAGCCACACAAGGAGACCAAAAAGGGGGGGCAGGGGAAACTGTAGAGACTTATGCATCAACCAAAGTCCCTACATAGAGAGGACCTAGAACCCCTGTAGCCCATAGACAGCTCAGTCTCCATGTGGGTTCCCTAGTAAGGGGAGGAGACTTAGCCTCTGACATGAACTCAATTACCCATTCCTTGATCACTTCTTCCTGGTCGGGGACCTAGCCAGTCCACAGAGGAAGAGGATCCAGGCAGTCTGGATGGGACCTGATAGCTAGCATTAGGCAGAAGGGGAGGAGTACTAACAATATCAGTAGACTACTCAATAGGGAAAGGGTTAGAAAGAGGGAGAGAGGGTGAGATTGGAAAGTGATGATGGATTTGGGCTACAACTGGGATACAAAGCAAATAAATTGCAAATAATGATGGTGATGATGATAAAAGAAATTCATGTTATTAGTAAATCTGGAGTTCCCGTGTTGCAGTGCTTTAATAGGTCACAAATATTCAATGTAGTCAAGAATGTCAACATCAATAGCGAATGTAATTCTGACCCTTCTCTCTTCCCACCTCAGTGGTTATTTTGGGAATAAAATTAAAAGTTTCAGTATGCCTAGTAGTAAAGATGGACTTCTGAGACTTGATAGAATAAGGTCAGATGGAAGGGAGGAGGACCCCAACGGACGGAAGGGAGGAGGACCTCAACGGACGGAAGGGAGGAGGACCTCAACGGACGGAAGGGAGGAGGACCTCAAGGACGGAAGGGAGGAGGACCTCAACGGACGGAAGGGAGGAGGACCTCAACGGACGGAAGGGAGGAGGACCTCAACGGATGGAAGGGAGGAGGACCTCCCCTATCGTTGGACTGGGGGAGGAACATAAGAGAAGAAGGAGGAAGGGTGGGGTTGGGAGGGGAAAGAGGAGGGGGCTACAGCTGGGATACAAAGTGAATAATCTGTAATTAATAAAAATAAAATAAAAATTAAAAAAGATATTCAATGTTCTTTTAAATTTGGGAAAAATTTTCAAACAAGGTAAATCTGGAAACAGATCTTGAAATATTGTATTTTTCTAGCTTTTAAAAAGTAATTGGACTCTTCAATAATTTCTCATCCTCAAAGTGTTATGTTTTTTAAAATGTATTTTTGAAATTAAAATACAATTACAGAATTAACTATTTTCCTTTCCTCTCTCTAATGCACTCCATGCATTTAATCTAACCTTCTTGCTCATATGAATGGTTTCTGGCTTCTTTACTTAAAAATTGTTATAATGTATGACTTCATATAAACACACACACATATATATTTATTATTAAATACATAAATACAATCCTCACAGTCTGTATAATAATAATGATGACGATAATAAAACTAGTCTGTATCTGTGTGCTCATTCTTAAATGAACGATGGAATTTCAAAATTATTTTCAAATCATTAATGTGTATAACTTTATACTGAACATAATAGATATATTCTGTACTATGTATCAAATGAAGTACGATTTTAAAACTGTATAACCTTTAAATTATTGTGTGGTAATCTGAAACAATATTTCATGTAAAAGTGAGAATCTATGAGTTTAGAACACCAATTATTCATCAAAGGAGTTTAATGGTTTAATTCATTTGGTGGAGAACTGACACAGCAATCAATAATGACTTCAAATTATTAAGAAATGTTACTTCCTAGAATTAAAAAGGGCACTTCTTTCTTAGGATTTACTGTCTAATCCACTGAATAATATTTAAAGAGATGAACTATGTTCTCTAATATTATTGTGTTTGTCACATATACATATAATTCAAACTACAGTTTAAACTGCTAGGAAAATAAAAGCTTGCTTTTTGTATAGTATTAATGTTTATTAAACATTTTATTAGTGTTAGGAGAAACATAATACAATGAGCATAATAATATAACATACAATCCTAACTGAATAAAGTTGACTAACAAAATCAATAGCAATAAACTGTCATTTAAAAGAACACATTAGGAAAACATGCAAAAATATAATATAAAAGTACTAATTATTGAAATATTTCAGCTCTAACAAAAATTATGATTATTTTGTTTATTACTGAAGAATATCTTTTTCATAAAGTTTTCCCCTTTTATATAGAAAGGAGAAAATAAGATCAGAAATATGTCCATTTATACTATCAAAATATGTTTAATAGTTTTAAATTTTAATAGCAGTTGTTAAGTTAAAAGTAATTTTGAAAAGAAATAAATCCTTACCTCCTGGAAACAAACCTAAAAATGTGATTTGCAGAGCTTTGGTAGAAGAATGCTAGCGAACTAGTGTGGTTTCCTGGTTGTGTAACAATTGGGCACACACTGGAATTTTAATAGGGTATGATCAAGAAGTTTCAATACTTGGCTAGAGATAGCAAAATATTGTGACAACGGGAGAACTCTTAGTGTTGATTTTACCACAAAAATCATCAACCTGAAAGTTTATTTTTAATTAATTATTTTTTATTAATTATAATTTACTCATTTTGTATCCCAGCTGTAGCCCCTCCCTCGTCCCCTCCTATTCCTCACTTCTTCCCTCTTCTCCTCCCACGCCCCTCCCTTAGTCCACTGACAGGGTGGTCCTCCTTCCTTTCCATCTGACCCTAGCCTATCAGGTCTCATCAGGACTGGCTTCACTGTCTTCCTCTGTGGCTTGGTAAGGCTGCTCTCCACTCAGCGGGAGGTGATCAAATAGCCAGCCACTGAGTTCATGTCAAAGACAGTCACTGTTCCCTTTACTAAGGAACCCACTTGGACAAAAAGATTATCCTGAGTGAGGTATCCCAGAAGCAGAAAGACACACATGGTATATACTTTCTTATAAGTGAATATTACATATATGATATAGGATAAACATACTTAAATTTGTACAGTTAAAGAAGCTAGGGAAGAAGGAGGACCCTGGGTAAGATGATCAATCAGTCCTCATTCAGAAAGGCAAACGGGATGGACATAGGAAGAGGGAGAAAACAGGGAAAAGGACAGGAGCCTACCACAGAGGGCCTCTGAAAGACTCTACCCAACAGGGTATTGAAGCAGATGCTGAGACTCATAGCCAAACTTTGGGCAGAGAGCAGGAAATCTTATGAAAAATGGAGGAGATGGCAAACCTTGTGGGAACAAGAGCTCTACAAGGAGAGCAACAAAATCAAGAAATCTGGGCCAAGGGGTCTTTTATGAGACTGATACTCCAACCAAGAAAGGTTGTTTTTATTTTATTTTATTTTATTTTATTTTATTTTATTTTATTTTATTTTATTTTATTTTATTTTATTTTATTTTATATTTTCACACAAATCACCTTCAGAAAAGCTAAGAAAACAGGATGAAAGTCCACGGTTCCTCATTTTAGCACTGCGCTGATCAGTGAAGAAGAGATGAACATATCATACCCTCACCTCCAAAGAAAATGGAGGAAAGAGATAAAAATCTATCAGTAGAGAGCAAGAGAGACTGAGTTCAAGGATTCTGAGCTGACTTGGGATGGTGAAGTTAAGTACTATGCCCGTGAGTCCGTGACACAAAACCAGTGTTCACAGACAGTCTTTTAACTTACACTAGCCTTAATGCCAAGGTGCTATAATGACTTTCTTTGAACCAGTTTTGTGATTCAGAGCATGGAAAAATTCTCCATCCACTGGGAGCAGGCCAAGAAGCAAACATATATAGTATGCCTTAGAAAGTTATATTTGCACTAGTGAAACTCATGAAGGCGGATTACCAATGGCCTCTGCCCTGAGTCTAGAAATCATAAGTTGATTCCATGGATTTGCTCCTGTTTCAGGATGATACATACACAGTCAGCTGGATTTATGTCATAGCCATCTTTTTCTATATTTGACTTAAGAATCCACAACCTTAAAGAAATGGAAGCCTTGGTCCTGTTCTTGTGCTGCACCTGTCCTCCTGGATTGTGGACAAACAATAAAACCAAGTGTGATAACAATGATTGGAGTGCTTTTCTTTCCTCACTGATGCTTTGGGAAATAACAAGTTATCCAAATATTTCATAGGACTGTTTATCATATTTGAAACATATGTGAAGAATCCTATCTCTTTTCACAAAGAGTTAATGACTATAGATGAAGCTCTGGTATGTCCACAGTCACAGGAGGAAGTTGTAAAAGCCAAAGATTCATTGGTGGTTTGTCCTAATTCATCCTGTGCAATATAATTGGCAGATATCGGATAGGTGGGTCTGGGGCACACTCAGTGCTGACACTGTGCCCTGATACTAACACTGAATCTCTAACAAATCTGGTTTATGATGAAATATAATCATGGATTTGCAGTGGTAAACAGGAAATCCACATACTTAGAATATCTGTCCTCCAATAAAGCAGATTAACACTGTGAAAGTCATATTACACAGAATGGAGAAAACACCTTAGCATACAAGCAATAATATATATGGATGAGGAATCAAGAAATTCCATACAATATCTGCTAACACATAGGATAATATTGCAGGAAATGAAGAAGAATGAAGAATGCTTACGGGAACTTCAGGGGCAACATAAATAGAAGAAATGTTTGAGTTGTAAGGGTTCATAAGACAGTTGTCAGGAGACTAGAAACTTAGAATTTGGACACTAACACCCATTTTTCTAGACAGTCACTGATGATAATTGAGTATTAAAACCCAAGAATTAATGAAGTGTGTGCACTAAAATAAATAAATCGAGGGTATTATAATGTTTGTCTTCCACACAAAAGGCTAATGAGAAATGGATGGAGTCTATATCAGTTCTTTTTCTTAGGCCATTTTAAAGTGTCAGTTCTTTTATACCCATGCATAGGATTTTAATGTCACTTTACAAAAAATAGAAAAGCATTTTCTAAAGCCAATAAAGTATGTGCACAATTATCTGTGATGACCAAAGATTTTAAATTGGGAATAGTAAGGATAAGGATCTGGAAAGACAGGTAGTGCAAGGCTGTAACCCCAGGGGGAGGTGATCAGAGAGCCTGTCACTGAGTTCCTGCCAGAGACAGCCCCTGCTCCCCTCATTAGGGAACCCACTTGGAGACTAAGTCTATGTGCTACATCTGAGCAGGGGTTTTGGGTCCTCTCCATGCATTGTCCTTGGTTGGGGTTATCAGTCTCTGCAGGGCCCTCAGGGCTCAGTATTTATTTTTGCTCTGTTGTTCTCCTTGTACAGCTCCTGTTCCTCCACGTCTTTCATCTCCCTCTTCTTTCATAAGACTCCCTGCACTCTGACCAAAGTTTGGCTATGAGTCTCTGCATCTGCATCAATATTACTATCAGTAGAATCTTTGAGACACTGTCTGTGGTGGTTAAATACTTTAAATTATTATAGTTTAAAAACTTTAAATTCTGGTAATTAAACTCTAATAGTTTAAATAGCTATAATTCATGATCCTCAAGTATCCACTGTTCTTTATCCTTTCTAACACAAAATGTTCATGCTGGAAGCTACATAACCACCTATTTTATTTTGTATTGTGTTCATATATATGGATGCCTGTGTACATGTATTCTGAATCCATCACTTCAGCAACAGTAGGCTTTGTTCTGTTTGGATTCTAGGCATTTCCTCACAAGGTTCTTTATACAGAATCTCCTCTGTAAATTCGGTTTACAGTTCATTAATCACCTAAAATGTAACTAACATTCAAACGCAGTGGGGGAAAAAAGTGTGTTCATTTTTTTATTTAAATAAAAGTATATATTTTTGCACCATTCTCCCGATGTCCTCTGGGCTTCTGCAGCTTTGACTTCACCTTTTCTGTACATGCTGTATAATTGTTCAGTGAATTTTCTAGCGGAGATTAGTAACTGTGGGCTGTTGACCTTCCTGCTCCACTGCACACGAAGACACTCTGTCATAGCTGCTGTATTCTTTATCCCACTTACGAGTTAACCAAACATCTTTGTTTTACTTTTCTACATAACTTAGTGAGGAACTAAACTTTCCTAAAAACACACCATTGATTTCTACTACCCACAGTATCTCTGACTTTTTCTTAAGATATATTATTTTTCATGATGAATCCTGTAATTTTGTCTAATATATTTGAGAGTTCATACCAAATTTTTTCAGATGATATTATTTTTAATTCAAAGAGTTATTTTGAATTTCTGTGATGACTGAATATCATAATATGCTCTTAATATCATAGAAATCTATGCCATGTCTAATCAATTTTGAAATTAAAAAATCCTAACTTCCTCTATTTCGAGTTTAGTTATAAAAGACACATATGACCATGAAAGGATACTTTCAAGTTATATTTTATAGCATGAAAATATATAATTTTGTGGACTTGGAAAGGGGCAAGAAGGAGATAAGGGAGGGAGGGTGAGATTGGGAGGGAATGAGGCTGGGATACAAAGAAAACAACCTGTGATTAATATAAAATAAAATAAAAATTAAAAAACATAAATAATTGTTGTAAGAAGCAACCCATATTTAGGAGAGTCAGCTTCCGGGTCAAGAGCTTTTCATATAAACACTATAATTGTTTTAAAAAAATCCCTTCTCTAGAATAAAATAAACAGAGGTTATCAAATTTAAAATGTACATTTATTTTTTAAAATTTACTTATTATTTATTACAGTTTATTCACTTTGTATCCCTACTGTAGCCCCTTCCTTTGTCTCCTCTCAGTCCCACCCCCCTCCCTCTTCACCTATGCCCCTTCCCTAGTCCACTGACAGGGAAGGACCTCCTCCCCTTCTTTCTGTCCTGAGTCTCTCTTCAGATTTTATAAATCTTTGCTAAAATGTAGATTTTAATTCATTTTGAAAAATCAAACACACAGCAATGAAATCAGTGCACAAGTCTTAGACATATTAGCCATGTTTAAACCAGAGCACCCAGTGGCACCATCTTGAAATATTACTATTGAATAGTTTTCCCGTTAAATTTATACTTAAAAAGAAGAAATGCTCAGATTTTTTGGTTCTGTTGCTCTCCTTATGGAGTTTCTGTCCTCTTCAGATCCAAAAAATCTGAGCACAGGAGTCTTTCATGAGACTGATATTCCAACCAAGAACTATGCATGGAGATAATCTAAGACCCCTGCACAGATGTAGCCCATGGCAGTTCAGTATCCAAGTGGGTTCCATAGTAATGGGAACAGGGACTGTCTCTGACATGAACTGATTGGCCTGCTCTTTAATTACTCCCCCTGAGGGAGAAGCAGCATCACCAGGCCACAGAAGAAGACAACTCAGCCACACCTGATGAGACCTAATTGACTAGGATCAGATGGAAGGAAAAGAAGTCCTCCCCTATCAGTGGACTTGGGGAGGGGCATGCATGCAGAGGGTGGAGGAAGGGAGGGATTGGGACAGTAGGAGGGAGGGAACCATGGGGGGGATACAAAGTGAATAAAGTGTAATTAATAAAGAAAAAAAAAAGAAAAAAGGTACCTCATATTTAAAAAAAAGAAGAAATGATTCTATTATTTACCCAGTGTTTTTAGCGACAATTTTTTACAAAAATAATGTCATTATTTCATAGTGACTACTTCCCAAACAATTTTTGATTTTGTAGAATAATGGCTTTCCTTGAGGCATTTTATTATTTACATATAACATAACTTGAGCATATTAATCTACTCTATACAATCCATTTTCTCAAAAATGCTCCATTCTTTTCAATATCCTTTCAGTTTAAAGACAGAAGTGGGTTACATAGTAATGGGAAGAGGGACTGCCTCTAACATAATCTGATTGGCCTGCTCTTTGATCACCTCCCCCTAAAGGGGGGGAGAAGCCTTACCTGACCACAGAAGATGACAATGCAGCCACTCCTGATGTGATCTGATACACAAAGATCAGAAGGAAGGAGAAGAGGACCTCCCTTATCAGTGGACTTGGGGAGGGGCATGCGGGAAGAAGGGGGAGGGAGGGTGGGATCAGGAGGGGAGGAGGGAGGGGCTTATGGGGGATACAAAGTGAATAAAGTGTAATTAATAAAAAATAAAAAAAAAGAAGACAGGTGACATTTATCTTTCATAGTATTAAATATTTTGCTTAATGTTTATTTTTATTTTTATTTTTTTGATATGACATTATGCTTTATTTTTTTATACTAATCACAGTTTATTTACTTTGTATCCCAGCCGTAGCCTCCTCCTTCATTCTCTCCCAATCCTACCTTCCATCCCCCATCTCCTCCCTGCCCTTTCCAAGTACACTAATAGGGGAGGACCTCCTCCCCTTCCATCTGACCCTAGCTTATCAGGTCTCTTCAGGACTGCAATGTCCTCTTCTGTGGCCTAGCAAGGCTGCTCCTCCCTGGAGGGGTGGGGGTGTCGAAAAACTCGCCATTGAGTTCATGCCTGAAATATTCCCTGTTCCCCTTATTAGAGAACCCACTTGGATACTGAGCCACCATGGGCTATATCCGAGCAGGGGTTCTGTGTTTTATCCATACATGGTCCTTGGTTGGAGAAACAGTCTCATGAAAGACCCCTGTGCCTTGATATATTTGGTCCTTGTGGAGCTCCTGTCCTCTCCAGGTCTTACTAACTCCCCTTCTTTCATATGATTCCCTGCACTCTGCTGAAGGTTTGGTTATGAGTCTTAATATCTGCTTTGATACACTGCTAGGTAGAGTCTTTCAGAGGCCCTTTGTGGTAGTCTCCTGTCCTGTTACTTGTTTTCTCAGAGAACTCTCTGTACAGGATTGTAGAATGGCAGAAAAAAACTTAAAGGAAATGTTCAATTTCCTTAGCCATCAGGGACATGCAAACCAAAATGACCCTGAGATTTCACCTTACACCCATCAGAATTGCTCAGATCAAAAACTCAAGTGACAACACGCTGGAGAGATTGTGGAGAAAGGGGAACCCTCCTCCATTGCTGGTGGGAATGCAAACTTGTACAACCACTTTGGAAATCAATCTGGCGCTTTCTCAGACAATTAAGAATAGTGCTTCCTCAAGAACCAGCTATATCACTCCTAGGCATATATCTAAAAGATGCTCAAGTACACAATAAGGACATTTGCTCAACCATGTTTGTAGCAGCTTTATTCGTAATAGCCAGAGCGTGGAAACAACCCAGATGTCCCTCAGTTGAAGAATGGATACAGAAATTGTGGTACTTTTACACAATGGAATACTACTCAGCAATTAAAAATGAGGAAATCATGAAATTTACAGGCAAATGGTGGGACCTAGAAACGATCATCCTGAGTGAGGTATACCAAAAGGAGAAAGACACACATGGTATATACTCACTTATATAGACGTATAAGATAGGATAAATATACTGAAATCTATCCACCTAAAGAAGATAAACAAGAAAGAGGACTCTGGGTAAGATGATCAATCCTCACTTAGAAAGACAAATGGGATGGACATTGCTTAATGTTATAACCTCAATTTTATCTACTTCACACAAAAAATACATCATCCATTTTATGGCTAACAGTCTAGTGTGCATCCTGGCTTTCCTTGATGGGGACTACATGAATTAAACACTCTCTGAGTAAGTCTAACAAGCCTGATGCTTCTGCCATGAGTTCATGAGTGCAATGGATGATACCTCTCTACTGTGTATATAATAGATAATGCATATATATTTCTGTATATACATACATGGTTTCATGTGGCTATAGATATGCATGAGAATGATGTTATTTATTATTTGAGGCTTTTGATTCATTTGATTCATTTATGTAGAAGTGGT
Source organism: Rhombomys opimus (assembly GCA_010120015.1). Classification (NCBI taxonomy): domain Eukaryota; kingdom Metazoa; phylum Chordata; class Mammalia; order Rodentia; family Muridae; genus Rhombomys; species Rhombomys opimus. Next base: position 665,926 of record REGO01000533.1, read on the forward strand.
ATAGCATAATCATACAGCAGTGTTATTTTAGCTCTTGTTTATTAATAAAATGTATTCTTTCACAAATTCATACATGTTTCTAATTGATTCTTGATAAGACATGGCTGAAGATACCACAAAAGTTGACTCGGAGAGTTTGATAAGTCAAGCTGAAACTGAGCTTCAAAATCTGTGGAGGAACAGGGAGAGAAAAGACATCAACAGTCTAACTTACATGTGAACATGCAAACTTCAATTTGTTTGTCCACTGGCACAAAAGTGCTATGAGAGTTATATGTATAACCAACCACTCTCTAATTAGATTTGAGGGGGCTCCACAGGAGATACCTTGTATCTAGTATTATGAACCTAGTAAAAAACCCATAGCTGAGGAAGTCATCTGTATAGTCAATTTACTACTGTTGATAGATGAAATTGATGTAGCTCCAAAATGCTTTCTAAATTCCTATGCTTATATTAATAGCCAAAGTTATTTCTCAACAGTAATTAGAAAATCCTTTCTAGAGTGAGCAGCAATGACCATAAAGAATTATGGCTGCTCCAGGTGTTGAGTATTAAGTGATAATCCAGTGTTCAGTTCAAAACAAGTCATTTATGATACCCCCTTTAAATCTCAGAAAACTTTGCAGAAGCATGTGAAGAATGAAACACACAAGCGATACGGAGGGAGAATGGCTTCGAAATACCTTCTTATGGCCACAGCATTGCACACATGAACTCATTGCAGAAGTGTCAGGCTTGTTAGACTGACTCAGACGGCTTTTAATTCATGAATAGTCCATGTTATATAGCAAGTACTATTATACTTGATAGACCTTAAGCTCTAATATATGTCACTGCAATTCTATCTGATTTTCAACATATCTTTTCAGATTTCAATGCTATAATCTATAGCATTAGAATTGGTAAATATCCTTATTTGGAGAAAAATACCAACACCTCTGAACTGATCTCCTGTCTTCCTCAAGCTCATGTGTCTTTATCCTTTCTAGTCCTGTCCCACTTGACACATCTGCTGAACAGCCCCACATCTAAAGCTCAAGGATCATGGTGGAAGAGGGGCAGAAAGACTGGAAGAGACATAAAATCAGAGAGTTTTCTGTGATTGTCATGCATCCTAATAATACAAGAAGCTATAACTATAAAGTCTCACCTACATGACTGCCCAAACATGAGCTATGCAAGGATGACACCAATGAACATGCCAAATGGAATGGGGAAAAACCAGTGGGGCCTCAACACTGCAGGAAGAACTAGAGGCAACTGAGGGAAGCTGAAGCAGGAGGAAAGCTGGTCTTTATCAGGGAAGACCCTACCAGTTGGCTGTCCAGTGCCAAACAATTAGTTCTGAAAACAAACATACAGGCAGCATTGTACAGTCTACACAGGCTATATTAAGACTATAAATGTAAACACACACACACACACACACACACACACACACACACACACATATATATATATTAGAGGCCATGAATTTGAAGGACAGCAGGGAGAAATATAAGGGAGGGTTTAGGGGAAAGAAAAGGAAGAGAGAAATGTTTTTAAATTATGATATCAAACATAAAATAAATACAGAAGGTTCTTCTCCCCTACTATCTCACCCTAGCCTATCAGGTCTCATCAGGGTTATCTGGATCCTTTTTCTCTGTGGCCTAGTAAGGTCACCCCTATCAGCGGACTAGGGGAGGCATATAGTAGGGGAAGAGGGAGGGAAGGTAGGACTGGTGGGGGAGGTGAGGGAGGGGGCTACAGCCAGGATACTAAGTGAATAAACTGTAATAAATGATAATAATAAAAATTTTAAAAAAGAAAAAATAAATAAATAAAAAATAAAATTTTGTCATTGATTGCTAACTGATAAGAATATACATTAGTTATTAAATACAGTGTGATTATGAAAAAGACAAATTTTAAGACATATCCCATTGTTGTTTTTGGGGGGTGACACTTTTATTTTGTCCTATAAAAGGCATGTGGGTCTTGGAACTTAATATCTAGGAGATCTCTTTATACAGTACCTATCAGCCTGGAGCATCTTTAGATAAAGTGGATTACATTCCTTACAAATCAAGATAGCAAATACAAAATGCAGTTTTATATTGTAGTAGACTGATTCTGATTAGGATGTGTTTTATTTATACTATCCATTAACAACTTTAAATTAGACACTCGAAACAATTACTGGAAATATGTGGAGCATTAGGAAAGACTTTATCTAATATATCTATGTGTTTCTTGGTCAATGATCTTGGTCTAATAACTTACTATTGATTTTTACTTCTACTCACATAAATTTCATTTCATAAACGTGTTAAGTATTGATTTTGTATAAATAGTTTTCAGGGTAGATCATGCAGTAAGCAGTCTGAGACACTTTGTTAATTGTTTCAGTGTATACTGTTATGTAATATTTTATTTTAGTATAGTTTTTAACTTCCTGCATTCACAAAACATTAAAAATTTATTCTTTGGTTAATATATCTTTTTTTCCTAATTTTACTACATTGTACACAATTTTTCATCCCTGTTTACTGACACTTTTAAAACAGTCTTAAAGGAACTTGAACATCTAAATAAGTATGTACAGGATACTGATCAAAGCGTTTGTCATATCAGCATGAAGACCTGTGTTTGAACAGAATGCCAGCAGCATCTGAAACAAGATGTTGCAGAAGAGTTAGGCTGAGCCTCGGGCACTTTCTGACCGGTCAAATTTGAGAATGAATGCGAGACCATATCCCATCCCACAAATAGCTGAAAAGCAGTAGAAAAAGACTCTTGAAGTAGACTTATGTTCTCCAGATATGCAGTCATGATCTAGTATTTGGGCATACATATATGGACATACACATATCACACATACAGAGAAAAATACCCAAAGGACAAACAATTTTAATTTTGAATCTTTTTGACAGGAATTACTTAAAAATTTGAAATTACAGTTCTGTGAAAAATAAATGTCTCTTGCTAATGTGATACTTACTGCCTGGCAGAAGTAAATAGGCATAAATGCAACCTGTTCAAATAAGCTAGTAGAAGGGTTCATGGTAAAACATCAAATGTCATATGGTGTCTTCCATTAAATAAAGTATTTCAAATATTTTTTCAGCCAAAAAGGGGGAAAAAAACTATTGTAGAAATCAATGGGATGCAACAAAATAATTAAGTGTGTTGAGATCAGGCAAATAAAGAGCTCTTTATAACATTTTGGGTCGTATTATCATTGGTAATTAAATTCTCACCCTAATAAGTGCTTACAAATAATCATTCAATATTTTCCCAGGTATTTTTATTGATGTCTCAGGGAGATGTTAGTGGCAACACCATTTTAGGAAAGATTTGCCATGCCACTGTACTGGAAGACTTTTTGGAAAAGTGTAATTTCTGCTAATGTGTCTGGGGAAGTTTGAAATCTTATTTAATAATATTAACACTATGAATGATAGTGATAATTATAATAACGACCATCATTGAGTATTGATTTTGATTATTCAATATCCAGTCTACTCTAAGAGTACTCTGGCATGAACATTAATTTCCCATTATAGAGAAAATTCTGAGACACGGAAAGTACCATAATCAAAAGAATTTAAGTAATAGCGTCATAATTCAAACTTATATATCTTATTGAAAATCAGATTATACACTTTGAAAAATGGAAGAAAGATAATGTTGCTTTGAATCTTCCTCTTCTATTGAGCCAGGGACTCTTCTCCTTTTTTTGCTAAGGAATTTTCAGAATTCTTAACTGGTCTTGTCACTTGGATTTGACCAATTGTGACCTACAGAGTCAGCATGCATGGTGAGTAATGTTTTGTCTGAATATTACTATCCAGAAGTGAAAGGTAAAATTGCACAAGAAAGATCTAAGGGGCTGGATTTCCACTTAAAACTCTATTCATAAACACTTGTAATATTGTTTTGTAATGGGTTAACATTGTCCTCATTACGTTTTTACCAAAGGTAGACGTATGCTGAAAGAATTGGTGTACATGCTTACAGAACCATGCTATTGTTGGATCTCAGGTATCATTTTAACTTTCCTTCATCCAAACCACATTTATTTTGGCTCCTGAAGTGTTTTCTATAACCATGGTCATTTTTTATTTAAAATGAGCATTTGAGCTTATCTCTATTAAATAAGTACTTATGAGCTACATGGGGAGTATTTTAAATGTTTTACATATTGAATTGCAAACATCTACTAATGTATCTAAATGACAGGCAAAATTCTAATAGAATAAACTCAACAGGATACAAAATAAGGAAGTTGACCTACAAATTGTTCTGACAAAATTACAGGAGACTCCTGGATGACACATAGTCAGTGATGAAGAGTACAGTATTTGCTATAACAATGACTGCCTATTTTTAACCATGTCACAATGTTTTCAATGCTAACCCATATGTTTGAAGAGAACACATACTTTCATCTAAAGCAGTGGTTCCCAACCTTCCTAATGCTGAAACCGATTAATATAGTTCCTCATGTTGTGGTGACCCCCAACCATAAAATTATTTTCATTGCTACTTCATAACTGTAATTTTTATTTTTCTTATTTTTTATATTAATTATAGTTATTCACTTTGTATCCCAGCTATAGCACCCTTCCTCATTTCCTCTCAGTCCTACCCTGCCTCCCTTGTCTCCTCCCATGACCTTCTCCAAGTCCACTGATAGGGGATGTCCTCTTCCCTTTCCATCTGACCCTAGCTTATCAGGTCTCATCAGGACTGGCTGCATTGTCTTCCTCTGTGGCCTAGCAAGGCTGCTCCCCCGTGATTGGGAGGTAATCAAGGAGCCAGCCACTGAGTTCATGTCAGAGAGAGTCCCTTTTCCCCTTACTAGGGAAATTACTTAGATAATTAGGTGGCATGTGCTACATCTGAGCAAGGGTTCTAGGTTATCTAGGTTATATCCATGAATGGTCCTTGGTTGAAGTATCAGTCTCAGAAAAGACCCCTGTGCCCAGATTTTTTGGTTCTGCTCCTCTCCTTGTGGAGCTCCTGTCCTCTCCAGGTCTTATTATCTGCCCCCTCTTTCCTAAGATTCCCTGCACTCTGTATAAAGTTTGGCTATAAGTCTCAGCATCTATTTCAATACCCTGCAGGGTAGAATCTTTCAGAGTCCCTCTGTGTTAGGCTCCTGTCCTGTTTCCTGTTTTCTCCTTCTTTTAATGTCCATCCAGTTTGTGTTTTCACTTGAGTTTTTGATCTTAGCCATTCAGACTGGTGTAAGGTGAAATCTTAGGGTTTTGATTTGCATCTCCCTGATGACTAAAGACTTTGAACATTTAAGTGTTTCTCTGCCATTTGATATTCCTCTATTGCGAATTTTTTGTTTATTTCTGTATCTCATTTGCTAATTGGAATACTTTGTTTGTTGATATTTAATGTCTTAAGTTCTTTATATATTCTGGATATTAGCCCTCTGTCAGATATAGGGTTGGTGAAGATCCTTTCCCAATCTGTAAGCTGTAGTTTTGTTCAGATGACACTGTCCTTTGCTTTGTAGAAGCTTTTCAGTATCTTGTACAACCACTTTGGAAATCAATCTAGCCTTTCCTCAGAAAGGCAGGAATAGTGCCAATATCCACCTATACCACTCCTAGGCATACATCCAGAATATGCCCAACTATAGAACAAGGACATTTGCTCAAACTTGTGCATAGCAGTTCTATTCACAATAGCCAGAAACTGGAAACAACCTAGATGTCCCTCAGTGGAGGAATGGATAAAGATATTGTGGTACCTTTACACAATGGAATACTACTCAGCTATAAAAACAATGAAATAATGAAATTTGCAGGCAAGTGGTGGGGACTAGAAAAGACCATCTTGAGTGTGGTACTCCAGAAGTAGAAAGACACACGTGGTATCTTCTCACTCATAAGTGGATATTAGCCAACTCTCTGCACCTACACTGACTCCTCTCTAGGATTGAGCATCTATAATCGGTACTGAGCTCTCCAGGAAACACGTGGACTCCCAGCCTTTTGCTACTATTCCTGCCACTTTACCCAGTGGCCTTCCCTGTAGCATGATTGCTCTCCCATTATCCTCAGTTCTTATCTTGAGGATTCTAGCAGTTCACTGCATGGTGTCTTCTGCCATTCTCCTCATAAAATATAAAACCTCTGTACACTATTTTTCTCTTTACCCAAAATCATACTGAGACATTTTCTTAATAAATTTGAAGAGGTTTTGTTAATTCAACAAGACAGTTATTCAGAATTCTGGTGAGTAAAAAGTTCAAATTAATTAATCACTCATAGTATCAACATTGGCTCAATATCTCCTAGCACTAAATTCTCACTACTTACCCTATGGCCCTAAATATAATATGGTGTTCTTCATCAAAAAAACTTAAAAATTATTATTTTTCAACATGTATCTCAATACTATTCAACAATGGAATTTTAATATCAAATTACTGTTTAAAAACTGCAGCAGTATCTATGTCATGTATTTCTTTATTATTTTTTGTAATTTCAATATTTACATATTATTTAAATTTCTGTTTATTGTATTCAAAGTTTAGTTTTCTGAATAATTTCATGTCTATACTAGCACATTTTGCATGTTTTGTTTTTAAATCTATGAAATAAATGAAATTTATTCAATTTAATTTAAACTAAAATCTATTTAAATCTAATTTATTTAAAAACTATTAAATATGCTCACTAGAATATCCTGGGAATATGAAACATTGGCATGCTCACAGAGAAAACAAAAACAAACAGAAACCTAATTTCCCTTGAAGGAAATTAGTACTTTAAGCAATTTCAGGTCTTGGTAATCAAGGAGGCTCACTAATCAGTAGATTGCAACAAGCTAAAATAGGACTCTTTTACAGCTGTCAGTGCTAAATTACCTCTATCAAGATCATAATAAAAGATACAGAAAGTTCTCAGTAGTAGGCTAATTACCTTTCTCAGTATGAGCTGGTACAGTTCTCACTGGAAACAATTAAGATTAAAAATGTTCATTTGAAAGTTCTTGTTTCTATTCGCATATATACAGTATAATTAAATAAACCATACCTGGAGTTTTAGGACCAATTACAATATCTCCGTATTATATTATAATTATATTATATTTATTTATATTTAATATATTTATATTGAATATTAATGAATATATTTATATTCGTTTGATTTCATATCATTTGCACTATTTTATATTATTTGCTATACCTATGAAGATACATACAGGAATAAGAATGTATCAAGTACACGTATAGACATACTTGCATTTGTATAAAAACGATGTGTTTATTAGAAACTGAAATATGCATGGAACAAAATATATTTTTCTAGAAATAGAAAATATAAGCATTGTTATTAAGTATTTAGATAACATAAAAACGTTTAATTTTTAGTAAAGTAATGTCTTCGTGGGAAAATTCCAACTGATTTTCCTCTGTTTTTCCATTTTGTAAATTCCACTTTAGCAGGGCTTGTCCCTTCCAGGGAACCTTTTTACTTTCTTTGATTTTAAGCTTAAATTAAATGAGAGAAACAGTCATAACAGATTCCCATTTTTCTACTGACTGCTCTCTCCTTTGAAAGCCTATCGTCAGTGTTCCTTGGATGAAATGATGGAAACAGTTCCATCTCAAATCTCTTTGCTATTAACCTTTCTGTTAATGTTTCTACTTGTTTGAAATGAAAGTGAATATGCAGACACTTCTATACTTTTAATTAGTGTCATAGCTTTACTCTATGAAGCAAAAAACAAAGTACTTGCTTGAAGGGTCCTTATAAAGTGTTAAACATGTCATGAGTAGTTCTTTATAAGGAGAACTGGAGCCTGAGACAAATGGAAACTCGAGCTTGTCACCCTCTCTGTGCTCTTGCTCTTTGCCTGAGCCAATTTCATTACTAGAATGGAATGTGTGTATCTTTGATGAAAGACAGATGGATATTTTGAGTATTCTCAGACATGAGAAGACATAGGACATGATTGTCTCAGAACCCATTCTGTTTTAGATCACACCATTTGTATGTATACACCAAATGATCGCTTCCTTGTTTTATCTCCTCTCCTTATTCTTGGCATAAGAAGTTGGCACATTATTATTGCTTTAATACAGTGATGTTCAAGTTTATTGTCTAGAAATTATGTATGTGGTTTCAATTTATTTTGTAAAACATCTGTGTTCATGTGATACATAAAGAATTTACAGTTAGTCCTAATCCACCCAGTGCAAACCTCACATAAAATGATTATTTTCCTCACCACATCACCTCCCATTAATTTTATTAATGAGCTCAATCTTCAAATAACACAAAGTCCTTGGATAATGACAAAGGTCAATTCCTCTCTGAGCTGGGCATTTAGAATATTTTTGAAAGGTCGAACTAATTTTAAACATTAAGTTATTCCTCTTTGGCTACTTTGATCTTCAACTGCTTGTACTGTTGTTTGTCCTAGTGCAGAATAAATTCTCCACTGAAATGAAAGAAAATGAAAGACTTATGGTCACTGCCAGAGGACAACATTAAAACATTTTTTTTTCTTTTAAGGTTGATACTGTTAATCATACACAGTTCTTTTAGTTGATACTGTTAATCATACACAATTTTTGTAAATGCTGACAAGCACTACTTTATCCATTGCTCTTAGAGCTCATACTACTCTTGCATGACAATTTTTATTTGTTTTTGAATTTCAGCCACTAGGTGATGTTTCTGAGAATACAAGTCTATAGTGTCACGTTGACTGCTGTATTTCAAAGAAGGTTACATAGTCCCAGCCTTCCAAATCCATTGAGCATGGATGGGAGATAACTGGAGCTGTACTCAGTAGTGTTTATCTGTAACTACAAGGCCATTGACTCAATTTACATATAAGTTGAGAATGTTAAGTAAATAATAACACATTGTATAAATCAACTACAGATAAGAAGTCACCATCAATATTATCATAAAATTCATCTTAAGATAAGTTGATTCTGCAGCTCCCTTAATGTAAGTGAAATTGTAAGGCTACAATAAAATAAGCATCTTTATTAATACTTGTGATAGCTAACTCAATTGTCAAATATATGAGGTGTCGAATCTCCTGAGAATTTCTGGCAATGCCTGTGCGGGATGATTATTTAAGCTGAGGTGGAAAGTCTTGCACGCTAGGTACATCCATTACAAAACTGGGAACCCGGACAGAGAAAGTGAACTGAGCAGCTAGATTCACTCATTATTATCTTCTCACTGTGAACATAGGAGCAGATGCTTTAAGCTTTTGCTCCTTTGACCTCTCTAATATGAGGGATGGTACCTTGAACTGTGAGCTAACATAACCCTTTCTATATTATCACAGCAACTGAAAAAAGAAACCAAGACAACAGTTTTTGTAATTAAAATTCCAGGCCCCTTCCACAGGGGGCCTCCAAAAGATTATGTCTATCAGAGTATCGAGGCAGATACTGAGACTGCCAAACTTTGGGCAGAGTTCAGGGAATCATATGGAAGAGGAGGGAGATAGAAAGACCTGGAGGGGACAGAGCTTCGCAAGGAGACCAACAGAGTAAAAAAATAAATAAACTGGGCTAATGTATGGTGCAGAGACTGATGACTGATGAAATCAACCAAGAACCATGCATGGAGAGGACCTAGATGTCCTGTGCAGATGGAGCCCATGGGCAGTTCAGTGTCTAAGTGGGTGCCTAAGTAAGGGGATCAGGGAGGGTCTGTCTCTGACATGGACTCAGTGGCTGGCTCCTTGATCAGCAGCCCCTGGAGGGGTGGCCTAACTAGTCCACAGAGAAAAAAGACCCAGCCAGTCCAGATGAGACGTTATAAGCTAGGGTTAGATATAGAGGAGGAGTGGACTAAGGGAATTACATATGGGGAGAAGAAGGAGTGATGGCGAGACCTGGAAGAGATGAGTGAGGGGTCTACAGCCGGGATACAAAGTGAATAAATTGTAACTAATAATAAAAATAATAAAGAAAAATAGAAATAAAATTCCAAACAATGTGTTTATAGAAATAAATTCACATTATTGTCATCATTTTTAAATTCTGAATATTTCTATGGCTAAATATAAAAGGGAAAGCAACATATTGTCTAATCTTTAAACATACCTCATAAACAGTGTATTTTCTACCTAAACTTTTCTTTTAAACAAATTTGTTCTTCTAGTTCTTTATTTTTGCAGTACTGTGGTATATTCAAGCAGTTTGAAATGGAAGTGAAAAAATATCTTCTCAAATTGCTTCTTCTTATTCCTGCCCAGTAAACTGGGTTACATTTCATTTCTTAAAAGTGTGTGATGAATAGGAAAGAGACTCATTTACACCTGTATAAAACCTTAGAAAAAGCATAGAACAGGTTGAAAGCTGTGATGACACCTTATTTTTAAATAATAAACTCAGAATTACATCAGACTTTTACAACAGTTCATAGAAAGAGAGACAGAAGAGCTTCACAATCAGAGAGACAATGACTCATTCCTATAAGTAGCTATATAGAACCAATCACAGGACCACTTACTCTTTAAATTTACTCTTTAACAGTAGACCAAATGACTTCTTTCTAGGAGTTGCTTTATCCGAAGAACAGGGCAATAAAGAGACTGAACTGTTCTGTGCGTTTTTCAGGAAGAAAGTGGCATACCGTCAAGGTTGGGCAAGGAGAAATGATGTGTAAGAGCCAGTGTTGCTCGCGGTGATCTTCGCTGAATACTCGGCTCAAATCCTTTAACATGACTTCACTCACTGCTAAAGAATCTAATATATATATATTTGGAATGCTGAAACAAAAAAGATTGCATCATTTATTTTGTAATCACTTGACATAAGTCAAGCTGATATTAGAGATATTGATTTTTTATTTTGCAAAATTAACTAGTGATATATACATACATGTATACTCACTATATAATATTTAATTATATTAATGTATAATATGTATTTTAATCACATCTCATAAAGGACACACCTACTCCTACAAGTCCATGGCTTCTTATATATATATATATAAATATATATATATATATATATATTTGAAAGCTACATAAATTCATAAATCATTGCATTATTACACATGCATATGATTCAGTTATAGGAGTTTAAAAACTGGGGTAAAAGATCATCCAGAGTGAGGTATATCAGAAGCAGAAAGACACACAGGGTATATGCTCACTCATAAGTGGATATTAGACATATAATATAGAATGAACATACTAGCATCTGTACACCTAAAGAAACTTATTAAGAAGGAGGACTCTGGTTAAAATGCTCAGTCCCCATTCAGAAAAGCAAAGAGGATGGACATCAGAAGAGGGAGAAAACAGGGAACAGGACAGGAGCCTGACACAGAGGGCCTCTGAAAGGCTCTGCCCTGCAGGGTATCAAAGCAGATACTGAGACTTACAGCCAAACTTTGGACAGAGTGCAAGGAACCTTATGAAAGAAGTGGGAAATAGCAAGACCTGGAGAGGGCAGGAGCTCCACAAGGAGAGCAACAGAATCAAAATATCAGGGAACAGGGTTCTTTTCTGATACTGATACTCCAATCAAGGAGCATAAATGCCGATAACCTAGAACCCCTGCACAGATGTAGCCCATGACAGTTTAATGTCCAAGTGGGTTCCATAGTAATGGAAACAGGGACTGTCTCTGACATGAACCTATTGGCCTGCTCTTTGATCACTTCCTCCTGAGGGGAAAGCAGCCTTACCAACCCACAGAGAGACAGTGCAGCCACTCCTCATGAGGCCTGATAGACTAGGATCAGAAAGAGGAAGAGGAATACCTCCCCTATCAGTGTACTCCGGGAGGGGCATAGGTGGAGAAAGGGGACAGAGGGTATAATTGGGAAGGGAGGAAGGAGCTACAGGAGGGATATAAAGTGAATAAACTGTAATTAATAAAAATAAAAAAAATTTAAAAATCTAAAAGATCTGGGTCCATACTGAGCATTTGTATTAATATCTGACACTAGAGTTATTTATAAATGTTAGGAAGTAACTTAGAATGATTCCAAGACAGATATTTAAAACCTCAGTTATTAGAAACTGAATCAGACAGAGGTCAGGTCTCCAAAGAAATAGACCATCACATAGACTTAATATGACTTGTTGTACATCTTCGTTCACAAAGACACAGAAATTGGCTAATTCCATGATCTTCAATCAGCAAGCTATGTAGTAGAGTAAGTTGATGACGTAGTTAAAAGTTTTAGGACCCCCCAAACAACAGAAGTGTAGCTCAGCATAGACTGTTAGACTTAAAAACATAAAGAGACACAGTGTTTTATTTGTGATCTATATTCAGAAAAATGAAACAGCACAAAACTTCATAACTCCAAGTCTTCAAGCTAGAGGAGTTTCCTGTTCCCACAGGAGTGTCAGAAAAGTTGCCAAATTCTAGCCTTCAGCTGATTGTTGGTGGCATACCATGTAATAGTGGAAAATTTCATTGCTCAATTGACCTACGGAAATTTAGATTTCATATACACATGTCCACAGAGTCAAACACAGAGTAGTACTGACAACCTTATAGGCTTCCCATTTATTAGTCAATCTGACACTTAATGGAATCACTATTGTATTTAATTCATGTGTTTATAATTCAAATAGGTGGTTCTTCAATGGGTGGTTCTTAGATGATTGGTGATATGAGTTCATGAAGAGTGTGAAAGGAATACATTTAGCCAAACATTTGTATTTTAAGTACCTGGCAGAAGCCACCTGGCACCATATATGTGAGTATACACACACACACACACACACACACACACACACACACACACACACACCTATCACCATGACCATGGGAACTCTTATGAAAGATTTTTTTTAGGAGCTTATTTACAGTAACACTTCCTAGTGACTTAGCTTTCAAATATATGAGCCTATGAGGACCATTCTCATTTTAAAAATATGCAGCGAAATGTTCAAGACCAAGGTACAAGCAGATTACTCTAACTTTCTCATTATGAATTCACTCTTACATATTTTTCTTGCTGATTGCACCATCAAATATTATTACCTTGAGTTTAGGACTTCAATATTCATGTGTTGTAGAAATAGAATTATTTTGCCCACTGTATTTTCTTATTCTGGGCATCAGAATCATTAGTTAAATTATGATATTTCTTTTCTTTGCAATTATCTTTGCTTGATTTTTTTTTGTTATTATAAAGCACTGACAAAATTCAGCTCTAAGGGAAAGCATTTATTTGGCTTATATGTACAAGCACAGAAAGTCATAGTAAGAAGTTAGGGACAGGACAGGAACTTTAAAAGAGAGTACAGGAAAATTTACAGAGAAAAGATGCTTACTGGCTTACTGTGTATGTCCTGTCCAGCCTGATATCTTACAATACTCAGGACCATATGAACAAGGGTGGGATCACCCACAGTAAGCTTGGACCTCCCACATCAAGTATCAAGCATCAATCAAGATGATGCCTTTCCACAGGACAGTATAAAGGTTTTTACTCAGTTGAGGTTCTATCTTTCTGTATATGGCCAAATTTGTGTCAAGTTAGCAAAACCTACTAGCATAGAAAATCTTGTAAATTAAATTCTAACAGCCTTATTATCAATTTTAAATATCACACATCAAACTGTGACTAAATTTGACCTGTGTAGACATCTGTGAAAACATTACTAATGCATAGATATCATGCAGACCTGTTAGACCATCTACTTTTCTCCCAGCTCTACCTAATAATTTCTCATTAGCATTTTATACTCATCTGTAAAGATTTTCCAGAAAAACACTAATGTAATTATGTTCACTGTATGTTAGCTTGTGTTAAAAAAACAAACCTTTGGTTGAATCACTTCTGGCATATATTGGTTTGGCTTCTTTTATTCAGAATAAGTATTTTTTTTATATCATACACATTGTTCATAACAATAACGTATTTCATTCAAGTGCTGAATTATATTGTATTGCATACTTGTACCACAAGGTATTTATTGATTGACTAACAAATAACAGGCTTGTCATATTTCTGAGTATTACAAATAAGGCTGCTAACAGCATGTGCGTATAAGCTGTCATTTAAGCGCTTTTATTTCTGCTTATGTTGAGTAAAAGTGTAATAACTGAAGGATGAGTCCCAGATGACGATGTGTGACTACTTGACAAATCTCTGTGCTGTTATTTTCTTTTCAACCGCACAGAAGTCCCTATAGTTCTGTGAAATGTTTGCTATGACTTTCTGTTTTGAGCCATGATCATAGATATATAACAGCATTTTACAGGAGTTGTCACCACATTCTCCTCATTGCCAATTGTATTGGACAGATTTCGGATCCTTATTTATTAACTCTATTTTTTTACTTCCAAATTTATTTGAAATTTCTGTTCAAATATTTACTTAGCTTTTTATTTAAAATGTTTACTGTCTTTATTTTCTAATAACTTTAAGTAATCAAGGAATAGAAGGGCCTTGCTCCAAACTGACAGATCACCTTGAAAATCTTGTTGTCTGCATTCAGAAGACAAATTACTATTAGATCTAATAAATGAATATCAAAGATAAAATTCCATAAACTAGCAATAACATCTAGACATTAACATACATAATTTCAATCTCAGGGGCATCTAGGGTCTTTAAAGTTCATGACATCCAGCAATAGGGACTTACCGTCACAAGTAATATTAGACAGAAGTTGTGGGATTTGTATATAGAGATATATACATACATATTTACATGTTTACATTAATCAATAATTAATTTAAAAGAAGCCATCAGTTTGAAATGGAGCAAGGAGTGTATGTGAGGGTTGGAAGAGAAGAGAAACGAAAATGATATAATCATATTTCAATCTGAAAAATAAAACTATAGAAAAATAATTACTTGTAACAGCATAAGTCTATTATACAGTAAGGAATGAAATTGATAAAATATAAAAATGCCTACATTTTACTTTGTGAGAAGGCTTAAAACCTTCATAAGATGGTTGAGAGAAATTAAAGAAGATATAAATAAATGGAGAAATAAACTTATGTCCATGATTTTGTAGAAATTCAATGTTTTTTAATTGTATACTATGTTTTTTATTTTTAAATGTTTATATCAATTACAGTTTATTTACTTTCTTTCCCAGCTTTAGCCCCCTCCCTCACACCCTCACAACCTCACCTTCCCTCCCTTACCTCCTCCTTGCCCCTCTCTAGGTCTGTTTCTTAAAATAATTATTTTTTTTTAAATTACAGTTTATTCACTTTGTATCCCACCTGTAGCCTTTTCTCTCAGTCCCTTCCAATCACACCTTCCCTCCCTCATCTCCTCCCATACTCTTACCCAAGTCCTCAATAGGGGAGATCCTCCTTCCCTTCCCTCTGACCCTAGCCTATCAGGTCTCATCAGGAATGGCTACAATGTCTTCCTCTTCAATGTTTTTAAGGTGTGAACTTGTCCTATGAATTGAGTGCAATTCCAATCAAAGCCCTATCACACAGTTCTTACTAAAATTAACAAATTGATTCTACTATTTAATGTGAAAAATTTAAATACTCATAGAAGTCAAAGCCATGTTAAAAATGAACAACAGAATGGGAAGATGATCTCACAATTTCAAGACATAATAATACATAAAAAATATGTGTTTACTTTGCTGTAAATTCAACAGAATTTAATGAAAATAGTAACAATATATATGCATGGATACATCAAGATATCTGAGTTTTAAATATATATGAAAATAATTAGTAGAAATAGAATAGTAATGTCATGCTACTGAGAAATATATATGTAATACATCTATAATATATATCTATACAAATGAACCAAAGTTACTATGATTCATTTTTAACCAGGTCACTGAGATATTAATAATTAGTTAAAGATGATGTTGTATTGGGCAGGAATGCTGATGGAATAAATGGGCTAAGTTGTAGCCAAGTCAGTGATGAAAGCCATAATTTTGTTTATAATAAGGATGAGCTTCAAATTAAGAATGTTCTAAATTTAGTGAATTTGTCTTTATTTATTTATTTATTTATTTATTTATTGTGACATTGGTTATGTAATTTGTTTTTTGTTTTTTTTTATTTTATTTTTTTTATCAGTTACATTTTATTAACTCTGTATCCCAGCCGTGTCCTGATCCCTCATTCCCTCCCAGTCCCTCCCTCCCTCCTTCATCTCCACCGTGCTCCTTTCCAAGTCCACTGATAGGGGGGGACCTCCTCCCCATTTATCTGATTCTGTTTTATCAGGTATCTTCAGGACTGGCTGCAAAGCCCTCCTCTGTGGACTAACAGGACTGCTCTTCCCTTGGGGGCGGGGAGGCCAAAGAGCCAGTCATTGAGTTCCTGTTAGAAATAGTAATTTTTCCCCTCACTTTGGGAAACCAATTGGTTACTGAGATACCACAGGCTACATCTGAGCAGAGGTTCTAGGTTATATCCATACATGGTCCTTGGTTGAATGTCAGTCTCAGAAAAGATCCTGTGCCCAGATATATTTGGTCCTTGTGGAGCTCCTATCCTTTCCCCATCAGACTAACTCCCCTTCTTTCTTATGATTCCCTGTACTCTGCCAAAGGTTTGGTCATGAGTCTTTGCTTTGAAAACACTGCTAGTTAGAGTCTTTCAGATGCGCTCAGTAGACTCCTGTCATACGTTCAGTGCACATCCCATCTGTCTTTCTAAAGGAGGATTGATCATCTTACCCCATGTCCGCTCTCTTGATTATCTTTTTTAGGTGTATAGATTTCATTATGTTTATCATATCTTATAGGTCTATATAAGTGAGTATATACCGTGTTTGTCTTTCTCCTCCTGGGATATTTCACTCAGAATGATCTTTTCTAGATCCCACCACTTGCCTGCAAATTTCATGATTTCCTCCTTTTTGATTGCTGAGTAGTATTCCATTGTGTAGAAATACCATAATTTCTGTACCCATTCCTCCGTTGATGGACATCTGGGTTGTTTCCAGGTTCTGGCTATTACAAATAAAGCTGCTATAAACATGGTTGAGGAAGTATCCCTTTTGTGTAATTGAGCAAGCTTTGGGTATATACCTAGCAGTGGTATAGCTGGGTCTTGAGGAAGCACTATTCCTAATTGTCTGAGAAATGCCTCCCCCCCCCCATGAATTTGTCTTTATATACGTGAGTTTTGTTTTTAGTATTTTTTAAATAATTTTTTATTTTTATATTAATTACACTTTATTCACTTTGTATCCCAACTGTACCCTCTCCTTCATTCCCTCCCGTTCTCACCCACCCTCCCTCATCTAATCCCATTCCCCTCTCCAAGTCCATTGATAGGAAAGGTCCTCCTCCCCTTCTATCTGACCCTATATTATAAGGTTTCAACAGGATTGGCTGCATTGTCCTCTTCTGTGGCCTGGCAATGTTGCTACATCCTTGGGGGGGTGTCAAAGTGCCACCCACTGAATTCATGTCAGAGACAGTCTTTGTTCCCCTTACTAAGTAAAACAATTACTTAGTGGCTATAGGCTACATCTGAGCAGGAGATCTAGGTTATATCCATGAATGGCCATTGATACACCAGGCATAGAGGAGGATTCCCCCTTTCCCACATCCTTGGGTTTTTTATCTTTGTCCCTTGAGTTTTTGATCTTAGCCATTTCGATGTTTGAAATCTCAGGGTTGTTTTGATTTGGATTTCCCTGATGACTAAGGACATTGAACATTTTTTAAGTGTTTCTCTGTCATTCTATAGTCCTCTACACAGAATTCTGTTTAGCTCTGTACCTCATTTTTTAATTGGATTACTTGATTTGTTGTTGTTGTTGTTGTTTTTTAAACTTTTTTGGTTCTTTATAGATTCTGGATATTAGCCCTCTCTCTGATATAGGGTTGGTGAAGATCCTTTCCCAGTCTGTAGAATGTTGTTTTGTTATGACGACAGTGTCCTTTGCTTTACATAAGCTTGCTAGTTTCATGAGGTCCCATTTATTGATTATTAATCTGTGCTGTTGGTGTTCTGTTCAGGAAGTTGTCACCTGTGCCAATGAATTCTAAGCTTTTCCCCACTTTTTCCTCTAATTGATTTAGTGTGTCTGGTTTTATAATGAGCTCTTTGATCCACTTGGACTTTAGTTTTGTGCAGAGTGATAAATATGGATCTATTTGCAGTTTTCTGCATGTAGACATCTAGTTAGACCAGCACTATTTGTTGAAAATAATGTCTTTTTTTCTGTTGTATGGTTTTAGCTCCCTTGTCAAAAACTCATTATCTATAGATGTGTGGGTTTATTTCTGGGTCTTCTATTCGACTCTATTGATCCACCATTCTGTTTCTATGCCAATACCATACAGTTTTTATTACTATTTTTCTGTAGTACAGCTTGAGATCAGGGATGGAATACCTCCAGACGATCTGTTGTTGTACAGGATCATATTGGCCATTCTGGATATTTTATTTTTCCATATGAAGTAGAGAATTGTTCTTTCAAGTGCTGTAAATAATTGAATTGGTATTTTGATGGGAATTGCATTGAATCTGTAGATTGCTTTTGGCAGGATGGCCATTTTCACAATGTTAATCTTACAGATCCATGAACACGGGAGATATTTCCATATTCTGATATCTTCTTCAATTTCTTTCTTCAGAGTCTTAAAGTTTTTTTTCAAACAGATCTTTCATTTGCTTGTTTAGATTCACAGCAAAGTATTTCATGTTATTTGTGGCTATTGTGAAGGGTGTTGTTTCCCTAATTTCTTTCTTGGTCCTTTTGTCTTTGGTATACAGGAGAGCTTCTGATTTTTTTTTTTTGAGTTAATTTTGTATCCAGCCACTTTGCTGAAAGTGTTTATCAGCTGAAGGAGTTCTCTGGTTGAATTTTTGAGGTTGCTCAGTATACTATCATATCATCTGAAAATAGTGACACTTTAACTTCTTCCTTTCCGATTTGTATCCCCTTGATCTCCTTTAGTTGTCTTATTGCTCTAGCTAGGACTTCAAGTACTAAGTTAAAAAGATATGGAGAGAGTGGGCAGCTTTGCCTTGTCCCTGATTTCAGTGGGATTGATTTAAGTCTCTCTCCATTTAGTTTGATGTTGTCTATAGGCTTGTTCTATATTGTCTGAGTTTAAGAGTGACAGAACTATAGATTTCATTCATTCCTTATGTTTATGAAAACAAGGTTATTTCTCAGCTTGGTGTCCTAGAGTTCAATATTAAATAGTTTCTAATTACATATACATGAATGTTAAGAATATTGGGGGGGGGCAGAGCCAAGATGGCGACTAGCACACACAGTTTCTGAGCAATGGAATACCTGAACTTCTGAGTTGGTGAATGGAAGGACCTCTAACTCAGGAAGACAACGGTGGAGCTTTCTAGACAACAGGGAACATCACAGGAGGTGAAAACTTTGGTCTCGGATCACCCGGGGACTTGTTTGGGGAAGGAGAGAAACGATCCTTTGATCTCGCGCACTCCCCTCCCCCAGACCTCCCTCCACCTCAGCACAGCTGCACAGCTGGCTGGTCTTTATCAGAGCAGACCTAACTGCCTGGGGTATAGAGCCGCT
>REGO01000533.1:692016-759104 GCA_010120015.1 Rhombomys opimus
GGTTTCCCAATGTGAGGAGAACAAGGACTATTTCTAACAGGAACTCAATGAAGATACCTGATAAAACAGGATCAGATGAATGGGGGGAGGTCCCCCCCTATTAGTGGACTTGGAAAGGGGCACAGTGGTGATGAGGGAGGGAGGGAGGGATGGGAGGGAATGAGGGTTCGGGACACGGCATGGAGAGGACTTAAAACCCCTGCTCAGATGAAGCCTGTAGACTCAGTCTCCAAGTGGTTTTCCCAGTAAGGGGAGCTGGGGCTGTCTCTGGCATGAACTTAGTGGCAGGCTTTCTGATACCCTCCCCGTTAGGGGTGCAACCTTGAAAGGCCACAGAGAAAGACAATGCAGCCAGTCCTGATGAGACCTGATAAGCTAGGGTCAGATATAGAAGGGGAGGAAGACTTCCACTATCAGTAGATTAGGGTAACGGGATAGCATGATAAGAGGGAGGGAAGGTAGATTAGAAGGAGATAAGGGAGGGGCCACAATAAAGATAGAAATTCAATAATAAATAAGAAAATATTATTTTATTCATTATTTCATATATTTCTGGGAATAGAAGGTAGAGAGGATAACTCAGAAGAGCCTGAAAACTACCCTGCCCTCCTTTTTACACAGACATGTTTTACAAAGATATAATTACAATGTAGTATACAATACAGCATAACAATATTGAGAAAGTATCTTTAGTATTCATGAAGTAATATCATGACCTGAACATTAGAAAATATTCATGGTCCAATGGTGGCTTTTAAGATTCCTCTTTTTTCCACTTCTGGAATACCTCACTAAGAGTGATTTTTCTAGTTCCCACCATTTGCCTGAAAATTTCATGATTTCCTTCTTTTTAATTACTGAATAGTATTCCATAATGTAAATGTACCACAATTTTTGTACCCATTCCTCCGTTGAGGGACATCTGGGTTGTTTCCAGATTTTGAGTATTATGAATAAAGCTGCTATGAACATGGTTGAGCAAATGTCCTTGTTGTATACTTGAGCGTATTTTGGATAGTTGGGCCTGTTTTGGATATATGTCTAGGAGTAGTATAGCTGGATCTTGAGGTAGCACTATTCATTATTGCCAAACAAAGCATTAGATTGATTTCCAAAGGGGTTGTACAATTTATATTCCTGCCATCAATGGCGGAGGGTTCCCCTTTCTCTACAACCTCCTAGCCATTCTGATGGGTGTAAGGTGAAATCTCAGGGTCTTTTTGATTTACATTTCCCTGATGACTAAGGATGTTGAGCATTTCTTTAAGTGTTTCTCTGCCAATCGATATTCCTCTATTGAGAATTCTCTATTTAGCTTTGTACCCCATTTTTTCTTTTCTTTTTTTTAACTGAGAACATTCTTGCTTTATTGATTTGTTCATCAATAGTTTAACTTTAGGATAACGAAAATACAGTCACAGTGACACATTTCACTTGGATTGTGTAAGGTTAATTCTATAAATAGTAATGTCTTAAGGAAACAATTGATTCCTTTTTGAAGAATCTTTTAGACATTCATTTGTAAGCCTAATTAACAGAAATAGCAAAAAGCCTAAACACACATGGAAACCAAACAACTTGCTACTAAATGACAACTGGGAAGAAATAAAGAAAGAAATTAAAGACTTCCTAGCATTCAATGAAAATGAAGGCACAGCATACCCAAACTTATGAGACACAATGAAAGCAGAATTAAGAGGAAAGTTCATAGCACTCAGTACTTTCAAGAAGAAATTTGAAACATCGCGTACAAGCAACTTAACGGCTCACCTGAAAGCCCTAGAAAAAAAAAAAGAAGCAGGCACACCCAAGAGGAATAGATGGCTGGAAATATTCAAGCTCAGGGCAGAAATCAATAAATTAGAAACAAGTACCCTGTTTTTTTAATTGGATTTGTTGATTTGTTGTTTTTTAACTTCTTGAGTTCTATTTGTATATTCTGGATATCAGCCCTCTGTCAAATATAGGGTTGGTGAAGATCCTTTTCTAGTCTGTAGGTTGTCTTTTTTTTTGTTCTGATGACAGTGTCCTTTGCTTTACAGAAGCTTTTCAGTTTCATGTGGCCCTATTTATTCATTGTTGAGCTTAGAGCCTGTGCTGTTGGTGTTCTGTTCAGGAAGTTGTCTCCTATGTCAGTGAGTTCAAGGTTCCTGCACATAGTATATACTCACTTATAAGTGGATTTTAGACATATAATATAGGATAAACATTAAAATATGTACACCTAAAGAAGCTAAGCAAGGAGAACCCTGGGTAAGATGATCAATCCTCATTGAGAAAGGCAAACGGGATGGACATTGGAAGAGGAATAAAACAGAGAACAAGACAGGAGCCTAACACAGAAGGCCTCTGAAAGATTCTACATAACAGGGTATTAAACATATGCTGAGACTTATAGCCAAACTTTGGCAGAGTTCAAGGAATCTTATGAAAGTAGGGGGAGATAGAAAGACCTGAAGAGGACAGGAGCTCCACAAGCAGAGCAACCGAACCAAAATATTTGGCACAGGGGTCTCTTTTGAGACTGTTACTCCAACCAAGGACCATGCTTGGAGATAAACTAGAACACCAGCACAGATATAGCCCATGGCAGCTCAGTATCCAAGTGGGTACCTTATTAATGGGAACAGGGACTATCTTTGACATGAACTCAGTGGTTGGCTCTTTGATCACCTCCCCCCTGAGGGGAAGCAGTCTTGCCAGACCACAGAAGAAGACAATGCAGCCAGTTCTGATGAGACCTGACAGGCTAGGGTCAGAGGGAAGAGGGGGAGGATCTCCCCTATCATTGGACTTGTGGAGGGGCATGGGAGGAGATGAGGGAGAATGGGATTGGGAGGAGATGAGGGAGGGAGTTACGGCTAGGATACAAAGCGAATAAACTCTAATTACTAAAAATACAAATAATTTTTAAAAAATATTCCTTTTTTTTGTCTAAACTAGGTTCAAAATTTTGAGCACTAAATTATGAGAGGTTACCAAATCCTTTATCTTAAAGTAGTAATTTATCTATTATAGAAATGTAATGTTTGGTATTAAACATGAGTAGGTTGAGAAAACTCAATTAACCTACATAAACCTTTACCCCAATGTGCATACTCTCCATGGTATTTATACCAATTCTCATTTCATTCTTCTTGTGTTCAGGAATTCCCAGTCTTATTTAGCTGTAATTCATAGAAGAGTAGGTGCTAGATATTGACTGGTATGCTTAGGTCAAAAATATAAGAAATCTTCTAAGTACCAAGAAATTGGTACAGCATGACTTATGAAACAAATTTGTCATGTTGGGAGTCATAACTGTTATTCCAGGGTGAAAGTTCAGGAACCCAGAAGGAAGGAGATTGAAAATGTAAAGCAATTGAACCCTAATTTTATAATGGCTTTCTTCGAAAAGCATTTAGACAGTTGAAATCCATGTTAATAACATTTAGAGCATATACTATCTCATTCTATTACATGATGGAATCACAATGAAATCATTAATGAAATAGTCATGGTGCCATAAATTGAAATTCTTAGTATGTCACATTGCATGAATTTCTGCTCATAGATGGGATTACTTCCAGGACTAAGTAATTGACCTTTCAGCTGCTGAGACCAGATTCAAATGAAGTTTCAGTCTGTCATATTTCCTTAAAGGTAAAAGTCAGTTATGCCACTAAAAGCTGATTACATTATACCTGCTTTTCTATAATGGGAAGAATATGTTGTCCACACTAGAACTGAAAAGTAGCACATGATTCTTTTTCTAAGCCTAGTGCCTTAGAATGTATGCTGAAGAAATGTAGAGTGTCTGATTTTTCCTTTAAAAGCCCTCTTCTTGGGCTGTTATCTGGAATATATAAAGAACTAAAGAAGTTAAAGGCAATAATTCAAGTAACCCAATTAAAAAAATGGGGTACAGAGCTAAACAGAGAATTCTCTGTAGAAGAATATAGAATGGCATAGAAACACATAAGGAGATGTTCAACATCCCTAGCCATCATAGAGATGCAAATCAAAATGGCCCTGAGATTTCACCTTACACCCATCAGAATGGCTAAGATAAAAAACTCAAGAGATAACATATGCTGGAGAGGCTGTGGAGAAAGGGGAACCCTCCTCCATTGCTGGTGGGAATGTTAACTGATACAACCACTGTGGAAATCAATCTGGCGCTTTTTCAGACAATTAAGAATAGTGCTACCACAAGATCCAGCTATACCACTCCTAGGCATATATGCCAAAAATGTTCAAGTACACAACAAGTACATTTGCTCAACCATGTTTGTAGCAGCTTTATTTGTAATATCCAGAACCTGGAAACAACCCAGATGTCCATCAACGGAGAATGGATACAGAAATTGTGGTACTTTTACAAAATGGAATACTACTCAGCAATTAAAAACAAAGAAATCGTGAATTTTGCAGGTAAATGGTGGGATCTAGAAAAAAATCATCCTGAGTGAGATATCCCAAAATCAGAAAGACACACATGGTATATCCTCACTTATATAGACCTATAAGATAGGATAAACATAATGAAATCTATACACCTAAAGAAGATAAGCAAGAAAGAGGTACAGAGTTAAGATGATCAATCCTCATCTATAAAGACAAAGGAATGGACATTGGAAATAGGAGAAAACATGTAACAGGACAGTAGCCTACCACAGAAGGCACCTGAAAGACTCTACCTAGCAATATATCCAAGCAGATGCTGAGATCCATAACCAAACCTTCGGCAGAGTGTAGGGAATCATATGAAGGAAGGAGGAATTAGTATATTCTAGAGAGGACAGGGAGCCTCACAAGGTCCAAATATATCTGAGCACAGGGGTCTTTTATGAGACTGTTTATCCAACCAAGGACCATGCATGGATATAACCTACAATCCCTGCTCAGACATAGCCCATGGTAGCTCAGTATCCAAGTGGGTTCCCTAGTAAGGGGGACAGGAATTGTTTCTGACATGAACTCGTTAACTTCCCCTCTCCCTTGAGGGAGGAGCAGCCTTGCTAGGCCACAGATAAGGACATTGCAACCATCCTGAAGATACCTGATAAGCTAAGGCCAGAGGGAAGGAGAGGAGGATACCCCCTCTCAGTGGACTTGGAAGGGGGCAGGGAGGAGATGAGGGTGGGAGGATAGGATTGGGAGGGAAAGGAGAGGGCTGCAGCTGGGATACAATGAATGTATAAAATTATTTAAAAATAAAAAAAGATAAAAAAACAAAAAAATCTTTAAAAAAGTTCTCTTCTCTATAGATTAAATAAATGGATGCATTTGAGAGCAAACTCAATCTAACAATAAGCATATGAGTAGATATTTCAGACATTACAATTCATTACTATTATCAAACTTCTTAGTGGCTTTCTTATTAAATACATAGTTAAGAGGAGACTGTATAAAGAATTTGTGTTAAACCTTATAAGGCCATGTATGCATAAAATAAATTGGTGAACATATGGTTTTACATCTGCCTCTAATGTTTGGACTTGAAGGCTCATAGAACTACAATGAAATATTAACAATTGATTTTTTTTTCACTATTCTCAAAGTAGCTCTTGAATGTTTTGTGTTCTAATAGGTTATTGGAGTTACATTTGGACTTGGGTCTCTTCTTCTAAAAATATGATGTTTCTATAAAAACAGTAATATTTATACTGATATAAGTGGTTTGCCACCTTCTTGCTGTTTTTTTTTTTATTTTCCATTTTTTTCCAGATCTTAAACCATTAATCATTTTTTAAAAGAGAAAACCAATGTACTAAAGACTTTAGAAAGCTTCAAAGTAATGAAAATGATATTTAAATTAGGATATTTCCCCAATTCAGGTACTTTGCACATACAATAATTCATAAAATGTCAATGTAAATTTTTGACATCAGAAATATAGTCATTTACATATGAGTTAAATAACAAAGTTTACATACATTTTTGTCAACACTTACTATCTCCTAAGCTCCTTACCTTACTATATGATTCACTTAAACATATATGTGGGATTCTACAATGGTAAAAAAGTACTGAAAAATAGTAAAGGTTTAAAAAACAATTCAAAGCAATGTCTCACCCATAGTAAATGATAGTTACATGTATACTATCAGGTCTTGAATTTTTTAAGCCTAATAAAAGGTTGTTACATAGGAATCATTAGAAAACATTATTGTTTAGAAGTACATTTACCTTTATCCATAAGGAAAAATTGCAGGGATTAATGTAATGAAAAAAAAAAAGATATTTTGTCACACAAATATTTTACTGTTCAAGGTTTTGCACTAATTTGTAAATGAACTTCATTCTCCATCCATGTTATAATATGAATTGTATTAAAATTTATGTCATAGTCAATTATATGAAAACACAACATATATTGCATCTGAATGCTAAAATGTGTTTCAAATCTTCACTTCTATTAAAATAATGTTATGTTGAAAATTATCCTGTGTTCTTAGCATCTTTATTCGTTATAGCCAGAGCCTGGAAACAACCCATCAATGAAGAAATGGATATGACACTGCAGCCAGTCATGATGAGACCTGATAACTAGGGTCAGATGCCTGTTGTGTATTCTATGAGCCACTCAGTTCCTTGAGTCCAGTGCACAGGCAATCTGTGTACCTATGTGGCACTATTTTCTCCACTGTCCACTTATTTCTCTTTGACTAATAGATTTCTCTGGGTAATTAAAAAAGACCAACCTCTCCATAGAAGAGGTTAGAAATGTCAGTGTTAGTAATCACAGCAGAAACTAACAACCAATGAACCCAAACACTGGAGAATAACCAACTCATGTTCTTATTCATCAGGCATCCAATGTCATGATATGGTTAGTACCATGTATTGAACCTTAGTGATTTATTGTATTTACTAGCTCCTGATGGGGTACTTTGTTAATTCTGTTTTGCTTATTCTACTACTACTTTCCCTCCATGTTTATAACTTGTTAATAATTGTTATTTAAGAGACTACTTCTCAAAGAGCAAATGTGAAGATACCATTGTCACATAATTTATTACTAGAGCATTTGTCTACCAAATGCCTAAATATTAGTCAAAGAAATCATAACCTCTAAAAGGAAAACAGTATACATATAATCTAAGAGATACTATGTAATGATCTAGTGAAGAATGATTAACCGCTACATGTTACTTCAGAATGATTATCAAACCTTGACAGATGAAATCGAACAATGAAAAATTGAACTGACTATAATTAGAATGTTGAAAATGAGCATTTTGAATGGCTCTAGAAATGACTTCATTTTTTTTAATTTAAATTTTAAGTTTTTTAAATTTTATTTTTTTCTTATCAGTTACATTTTATTTATTTATTTATCTATTTATCTATTTATTTATTTATTTATTTATTTATTTATTTATTTATTTTCTTCTCAATGCAGTTTATTCAGGAACCTTGAACAATCTTCTGACCCTGAGGAAAGCCAGCCCACAGCTTAAATAGTCTCTGGGTAGTCAACCCCAGCATGCCACGTGGGCAATGTAGATAGGTCCACATATACGGAAGCAAGCCAGATCCTCAGCCTTCGCCAAATATGGAGTTGTTTGTGACAGAGAGCACTCACCATCGGGAAGGTGGAAGGCAGAAACCAGCTCCATCTTTAAGGCGCGGTATTATGCAGCTCTCTACAGTTCCCCCTTTTTGTTTTAGACACATCAGGCAAGAGAGAGGTCCGATCTCTGATATTAGAAATAAATCGGGACTTTGTACCACTGTTCATTTAGGTGTCATCCACCCAAAGAGCATCAGACCCGTCCAATACCTTTTTCTCAGAGGCGGGACCTGGGGCATCAACCCGCATGCAATCAGACATGCTCTTCTCCGGGTCGAAAGCGGCTGACCCTGAGTGCAGTGCTTAGCCTCGCATCCTGAGCGTAACATTTTAGCTTTTTATGGTAGCCAACCATGCTTGGGGAGACTGTCCTGCTTCAATGGCTGTAAAGGCCTGAATGATCATGGCTGCATTACGCTGTTGTGAGACTCTAATCTTGCATATACACCACAGGCAAACCAAGGAGACCAACACCAGAAGGCCTGCTAACGCTCCCATGCCCGCCCATTCCTTCAGATGATTCATGGCTGCAGCAATCAATGATGATACTCCTGTGGCTAGTCCTGCGTCCACTCTGGTAGAATTTGCAATAACAATGGCCACTCTCAGCTGCTCCATCATAGTATCGAATTCTTCAGTCCAATTACCTAAAATATACCTAGATAATTGTTTAGACAGATTTGCAGCATGGGAAAAATTCTCATATGCTAGTGAATTTAGGTATGCCCTGTTTACTCGCATGCCTCGCTGGGTGCCTGTGCCTGTTGATGCCCCTCATGCAATGACTCTCTTCAGACAGAAAAGGGATCTTGGAATTACAGCCGCCATTGTTACTGCCATCTCATTGGCGGCTGTTGGAGCTACCACCGCAGCATTAGCCATGAGTCATACTGTGCAGACTGCTCAGACCCTAAATAATCTTTTAGCCAATGTAGCTCATGCTCTAGATGTACAAAAAGGAATTAATGCTCAACTAAAAGGAGGCTTGATGGTGTTCAATCAGAGGATTGACCTCATGCAGGAGCAAATTGATACCCTATGGCAAATCGCTCAACTTAGCTGTCAATGGAAGTATGCTGGACTTTGTGTCACTAGCATACAATATGAGAAATGACTTCATTTTACAAAATGCTTTCCATTAAGGGTCAAAGGGACTTTTTTGTCACACAACCATCACTACATCCGGAGAACATGTACTTTGAGGTATATCTTCAATGCATGCGTTACATTTACATTGTGTATGAAGATAGCTCTCTGCAGTGAAGGCAAAGGTGAGCTTTCTGTGAGTAGATTGGAAAATTGGTTCCCAGAGAGATCAAGAACACACTTTGAATTATCTGGGCTTGTCTACTAGTAAAACTGATTTTGCTATTTGACCCTTGTCCATGGGCTCAATTCTGCCACAGTTCAGGATCAAAGCTAGTTTTAGTCTGGACAAATTTAGAAAACTTGTATTTCCACTGCACAGGGTGGTCAGTATAAAAGCAGAGTTAGTGTGATTCTTCTGTCAAGGAATAGCTTGATTCTGCCTCATTGTCATGACCCACCCCAGCTGGTGCACTAAGGCCACTCTTCTGGTTACTAATGACTGCTACTTAAAATCCCAAGCTCTCCAATAATTTCTCATTCACACACGTGCCAGTAGCATGTGCCAAAGAAATTCTTGTATAGTATTCAAACATAGACAGCTTGATTTGGGAATTATTAAGTTCTTCCTCATACCATAGGGACACTGAGACCTATATTAACTCAGAAGTCTTAACTATTTCCTTAACGTGAATGTATGGGCTTTTCTATGAAGTTTATAGAACTGTAAATGAAGTGGACATTTGGGCCTATGGCTATAGTTAACCTTTGTGTTATTTCCTGGCTCTGGCTTGATCTGATCTATCTGGACCAGATGATTTATCTGGTCCCAATACAGGCAGGAGGAAACTGGTATTTTTATGTTGTGTGCTGTATACCAACCTCTTAATAGTCTTTATTCTGTAGTAATGGGTTGGACTTTTAAGAGACATTTCCTAATGCCTGACTCTCATGTGAATCATAATCCAACTGAACATTTCACTCTTTCATGGTTCATAAATCAGCTAAGATGCTGATTCAGTGAGAACCTGAGTTAATAGAGCCAGGATCCACTAGGGCATGAGATTTAAGCCAGAGTACATGAAATTCTACTCTTCTGAAATGTCAGCATTTGTTGAACAATCATTCTTCCCACTTCGGTTGCTTTGATTGCTAATTTTGGCTGTTAACATGACTGGATCTGGAATCAACTAGAAGTAACCCCTGAGAAGAATTTTCTTGATAAAATTATTTGAAATGGCAGACCCACCTGAAACAATGGCAGCTCAGGTTAAATAACATGGGTAGAGGGAAGATTTTGTTTTTTCCCATTTGTTTTCACTTGAACTGTCCAGTTTAACTCATGGTTGCTCTTGCTGCTTGTATTAGAATATTTATTTTTATTAGAACTATCTTTAAATTTCCAGTGTGAGCACAAGAAAATTAGTTCTTGTCGCCAAGAATCCCATAGGCTTTCAGCATCAGGTTGGGAAGTATCAGGCACACAGCCCCTGGGTGCACATACTGCAGAGGATTGGTTTCTTCAGCAAACACAGTCAGTGTTGGACAACTTCAAAGATAACATGCAAGCCAGTCTAAAAAAATTGTTTTATATATACATATATATTTATTCATTCATCAGCTCTTTTTCCAATAGAGAACTCTGGCACATATTCTCTCTCTCCTCCCACCCCTTCCCAACCCCTCATTATAGCCAGTAGATTTTGCCTACCCAGATGCTAAGAATACAAACTCTGCGTATGTGAGCCTTGAATTCCAAAGAGTAAGCTGGAGACTTGTTCTCTAGGCAAAAGTAGAGCTCAACTAGGACAGTCTTTCTAGGAGTGTGTATCTGATGAGCGAAGAAATTGCAGCCTATCATTTTATCCACGGCCTTCCCACCTTATCTTGTTCCAGGAAAAACCTGGAGCTCTAGTTCCAACTCCAGTAGCTAGCATGTATTCTCTTCTCTTTTTGCCATTAAGTTCATGCCTCAGTGCTGTAGTTATATTCCCATCAATTCTCAATAACTCTCCAGATCATCATTGTGAACATCTATTCATATCTGAATGAAACTAGCAATGTGTGCTTGGAAATCACTAGCATTAATATTTTTTTTGTAGAAGATTATAGGCATAAACATGCATGCATAAATTCTATAAAAATCTTAAACAATAATGTGAACTCCTTTATGATTTTTTTCTTTCATGAATCTACAGCCATGAAAAGTACAAGATCTATCAGACAAATACACTTAGACACATGTGCCAAGATAGTTCAGATCCTCTGGTTTAAACTAGTAAGGTTTTAATACATTTCATAACAATTTTATAGTAAACAGAATTGTATATAACTTTTAGAATAATTATATTTTTACATTTATTTTTAAATATGCTCATGAGAAGGTATTTTCTTCTCTTAAGAATATCAAAAAGTGTATAATATATAAATAAAACTTTGCTATGTACATGTAAAAAATTGCATATTTAAAGTATGTATGTATGTACATATATATATATATATAACTGGTATGATACAAAACATTGCTTAAAATTAATATTTTTTGCTCATTCTATATGGAACACCAGAAGAAACACTTTAAGGCTCTTGGATGTTGTAAAATAAGTGTTGGAATGAATGTATAAGTCAAAGAAGGTGGAGTACTATCATCAGTATAATATATATATATATATATATATATAAAACTTTCTTATATGTAACTATATATAAATCTTTGTTATATAGAACTTTCTTACATATAAATAAAACTTCATTATACATAAATATACATATACAAAACTTTTGCATAGTAGAAGACTCAAAAAATCCATAAAATCTGAAATTGGAATGGAATAAAACGGTAAGTAAAGGATAAGAAGATGCCAGCTTGCAAAATGAGAAGAGCTTGTTTGAGAAAATAGCTCACGAGAAAGTCCCGAAGAGAAATACCACCCCAGTGTGCTGGAAAGCCCTAGAGAACACACTTGTCAGAGGAATCCCTTAAAATGAGGCTGCCTCATCATGGGTACGGTTGTGTCTTTTGAACCCTTCTTACTTCCTTGGTATAGCCAAAAGTTATTTTTGACATTAAGCTTAGCCTCTACATCTTATATTGCCAAATTATATTTATATTTTAAGACAGGAATAATTTAAAGTATCAATGGTGGTGATATAGAGATCTCTGAATCTGAATGAAAATTAGAAAAACACTGTTTTTCATGGGCAAGCACACAGCTTCATGTGTAAGGCAAACATAGTGAAGTGGCAAGTTTTTGAGTACTCTGGTCTAGAATTCAAACTCTGAGTACAGTTAGGCTTGACCTGGGTCTTGTAACAGACCCATCAAATCCTTAGAGTCACATTCAAGGTGGAAGCAGTAACAGTCTTAGGTAAAACTGTGACCTCTAGAAATTAGATCTGGGACTTGATTCTGACATTAGTGTTCTACTAATGGCACTACTGTTCTCTAATTCCCAAACTAGACATCCTGTTTGAATTCATGCTTGTTTTTTATATGTATATGGAATTACAACACTATTGTGTTTTTGTCTCTGATGTGTTATACCCTCTGTTTTTATTGCTTTTTATTCTCATTACCCTCATTCTTATTAAAGCCAACTTATTAAGTTACAGATCAAGGTCAATTGCCCTCAATATATTGGAAGGGCTAAGCATAATACAATAGGTCTTCTATTAAATGTGGCAAAAATATAGAGAAAAGGAAATAAATATATTTGTCATTCACAATTAACACCATGATGTCACCTCTCCTTTTTAAATTTATTATAATGTATTCACTTTGTATCCCAGCTGTAGCCCCCTCTCTTATCCCCTCCCAACTCCATCCTCTCTCCCTCTTCTCCTCCCATGCCCCTTCCCCAGTCCACTGCTAGGGGAGGTCCTCTTCCTCTTCTATCTGACTCTATCCTATCAGGTCTCATCAGGACTGTCTGCATTGTCTTCCTCTGTGGCCTGATAAGGCTGCCCCCACCTCGGGGGAAGGTGATCAAATGATGTCACCTCTACTTTTAATTACTGACTTTTCTCTCATCAAATTTCCTTTATGCATTAGTCACTGCAAAGTGCTCTTTGTTAACTTAGTGTTCATGAGTATTTCCACATTTATACCCTTGTTGGGCTATTTACTTAATCAGTAATTCTCTATGTAATAGTCATCTATTGTCCTTATGTTTTATCTTCAGCATGTATGTCACAGTAGGGCTCAAATATTAAAAGGACAACAACAATTTCTAATACATATTTCTCTTTTTGGTTGTTCACAGTATTCCTTCTTATCACTTTTCATGTTTTTTTGTTTGTTTGTTTGTTTTGTTTTTGTCTTAAGATACTGACTTGTATGCCAAACCCCATTCGACAATATCCTTAGTATAGTCACTGGATTCCTGATGCCCACACTGTATGTATGTATGTATGTATGCATGCATGTATGCATGTATGCTTCTTTCTCTCTCTCTTCCTCATTCCTCCTTCCTTTCTTTCCTTCCTTTCTTCCTTTGTTTTCTTTTGAGAAAGGGCTTCTCTGTATAGTCCTAGTGGTCATAATACTCTACATGTAGAACAGGATTGTCTTGACCTCACAAAGATCTGTCTGCTAAGGCCTCCTGAGTGCTGAGATTAAAGGCAGGCCCATGCACCACTATGCCTGGGTCTCACTGTATTTCTCAACCAACTTTAGGTATCCAACTTTTCCAGAGAAGTAGGTATGTTCATTTCACAGTACTATGGCCCTCGACTTTATCTTACTTACACTATGTAGTGCTAAGTGTTATCAGTGCTGCCGCATCAGGACCATCTGGGAGATGGGCTTCTAGTCATGGCTGTGGGAGATTATCTTAATTGCATTATATGAGGTTGGAAGACTGGGCTACAGTGGATTTCACCATTCTGTTGCTGGGCTTCTCTTCCTCATAAGTGGATAAACTGCAGTCAAACAGGAGTGTGAACCCATTCCTGTTTTTTGTTGGTGAATGTGATGTGAGGAGCTCTTCCAGTTGCTTCTGCCTACACTTTTCCATCAGGATAGATATTAATCCTGAATTTTTTGACTGAATAAACACATTCTATATTGAGTTGACTTTGCCAGGGTATTTTATCCCAGGGACAGAAAGTAAAATGAATTCAATATCCTCTCCACTATACATTGAGTTTACAATATTCTTTTTTTCTCAACTTTTAAATTTTTTATATTAAGTATAGTTTATTCACTTTCTATCCCAGCTGTAGCCCCCTCCCTCAATCCCTCCCAATCCCATCCTCCCTTCTTCATCTCCTCCCATGCTCCTCAACAAGTCCACTGATAGGGAAGGTCTTCCTTCCCTTCCACTCTACCAAACAAATACTTCTGTCTGGAAATCACCAGAACAGTGCAGTTTTTGTAATCCTGAAACTAGTCACCCTTTTATTTTATTCTATTTTCATAGTGTTTTATTATTTTGTCAGCCAGCTTTCATACAAGAGAACCAGATATTTCAAAGCAGCATATGAAAGGCAGCATGAAGCCATAGTGTGCATCCAGTTACTCTGAGAATCTGTAATGAGAAGAGTTATCAGTGCTGCACAATCCAGAACCAGCTACAAAATGGACCTCTAGTGTGCCCGCGGAAAATTGTTTTAATTGCATTTTTGAGTCGGGCTGACCTGGCGACTGTGGATGGCAGCACTCCCTGGATTGGCTTCTCAGGCGGTAGATGTTTTGTTGTGTCACTTAAAGTCGCAGTGAGAAATCAGTAACATTTCATTTCTTTAACTTTAGGGTGATGTGAAGCGAACTGCAGCGATCTCTGAGATGTCAGTCACATTTAAGGATTGCTTCATCTGAATGGGAAACTTTCCCCAAAGGCACAATCTGTTTTCTGTTGCTTCCTCCAATGCCTTATGCACATGAGCCTAACAATCACAGCGTATTTCAAATGTAGACAAATTAAAAGTGTCATCTGAGCTTAGGAGTTCCTTGCAGGCAAGCTCTTTGGATTCTTTGGAACTTGAGTGCACAGACATATACTCTGGCAAATATTGGCTCCTTTGAATTCTGTAGGCTTCAGTCCTAAAATTTACCTCTGAGAAATTTACAAATCATTTTTTTTCTTATAATGTACTTCTTTTTGAGTAAAAACTTTACTGTGATATGTTAATATTCACTGCTTCCTGAATGGTAGAGGGAATACAGAAATAGGAAATGGTCTTGACTGAGAATCTAGAATATGTGATTCAGAAATACAGATAAGTTGCATAGACATAATGAGAAAGAAACTGGTTTTTATTTTCAAATTATATTTCCTATCTTAAACTTTAAAGGGCTCCTCTAGAGCATGAACATGGTATTTATATTTTAAGTAAAATATAATGCATCCTATCCCCCTTCCCTTTCCTACCACCAAGAACTTCCATGTACCGTCATTTAGTGGCACATAGCCTCTTTTTTCTTTAGTCTACAATGCAAGCATATATGCAAGCATGCTTAAGTGTGCACACACAGACACTAGACACAGACGCACAAAGGCTAAATATTTGACTACAACCTGCTCAGTCTGTTTAGCACCTGATTTTAAGCCTAACTACAATGTGCTAGGTAACCAATTATGGGCTTACCCATGGAGATGACTATTTTGATAGTTCTCAGCATTCTTTAGTTGCCTGTGAACGGAACCCCATAAGAGTTTTCCCTTCCATGTCATTGGCGTTGTACTTGTTCACTTCTTACTTAGGCAATCATATTGTTAAGGTGCCATTGGTGAAGTCTCTCTGTTATTTCTAGAAGATACAATCTCATAGCAGCTTTTCTGGTACTTTGCTTCTTTTTTTTTAATTTTATTTTTATCAGTTACATTTTATTAACTCTGTATCCCAGCCGTGTCCCGAACCCTCATTCCCTCCCAGTCCCTCCCTCCCTCCCTCATCACCACTGTGCCCCTTTCCAAGTCCACTGATTGGGGGGGACCTCCCCCCATTCATCTGATCCTGTTTTATCAGGTATCTTCATTGAGTTCCTGTTAGAAATAGTCCTTGTTCCCCTCACTTTGGGAAACCAATTGGTTACTGAGCTACCACAGGCTACATCTGAGCAGAGGTTCTAGGTTATATCCATACATGGTCCTTGGTTCAATGTCAGTCTCAGAAAAGACCCTGTGCCCAGATATATTTGGTCCTTGTGGAGCTCCTATCCTTTCCCCATCAGACTAACTCCCCTTCTTTCTTATGATTCTCTTTACTCTGCCAAAGGTTTGGTCATGAGTCTTTGCTTTGAAAACACTGCTAGTTAGAGTCTTTCAGATGCGCTCAGTAGACTCCTGTCATACGTTCGATGCACATCCCATCTGTCTTTCTAAACGAGGATTGATCATCTTACCCCATGTCCACTCTCTTGATTATCTTTTTTAGGTGTATAGATTTCATTATGTTTATCATATCTTCTAGGTATATATAAGTGATTATATACCGTGTTTGTCTTTCTCCTTCATGGTATTTCTACACAATGGAATACTACTCAGTAATCAAAAAGGAGGAAATCATGAAATTTGCAGGCAAATGGTGGGATCTAGAAAACATCATTCTGAGTGAAATATCCCAGAAGGTACTTTGCTTCTTGCAATCTTCCTGTTCCATTTTCTGCTATTTAACCTGAGCATTAGATTCAGGAGCTATGTTGTAGATGGAAAAATGGAGGCTGGGGATACCATGGAAACCAGTTCTCTGTATTTTCATTGGTTTTGATTTTCTGAAAAATTCTTTTCATCTGTTGTAAAGTCAAATTTCTTTGATGAAGTGTGAAAGCTATACTTGTCTGTGGGCAAATGCAGTTAGGAATTTATGCAGCTTTAGCCAAGTGGCAGTTTCCCTCTAAAACCCATGCCTTCACTAGACACAGACAATTGGCTATGTTTCCAGGATTGGCCTTGACATTTCTTTTGTTGACCAAGCCTTAGTCCACATTAGAGAGATGTTGATTGTCACAAAATGTATGAGTGTCTTTTTGTCCTTTTATGGTTATCATAGCATGCTGGTCATTGTTGTGCTTCATAAGCTTTGGGTACTTTGAAATCTAATTTCCAGGGAGGAGGCTTTCAGTTCAACATCAGCTCAGATCCTCAGGCCATTGTATCCTAAGTACACGGTGTCTTCAGCAATAGGTATTTCACTTCAACCTCTGGAAGACAACTGAGGGCAACAGCAAGGTCTTTTGAACTCCTCTGACCAACAGCTCTAAAGGAGTTTTGAAGATATGTGTGTTTCAATTGACTTTTTTTTTTTTTGTATCGAGTGTTTTGAACAAAACTCACTCAGTAGTCAGTTGTTGAACTGATCATTTGTTGGATTACTCTGAAAAAATAAATTTCCCAAAAGCCTTTCACTACCTCCTTCACACAATGACTTAGGATAACTATAAATTATTTTGAATTTATTTTGTCACTGGGGTCTAGTTATTATTGAAAGTATGAATTATAGCTGAATAACTATGAGACAGAAATGTCAGTGCCAAATTCTGAAGAGTGCTGAGGTTCATGCTGAAATGAACAGTTCTCGTAATTTCAAGAACTCTGACTGATAGAGTCAGCTTTTTCTGTACAGGTAAGAGCTGTCCTTAATTGACAATCACACAGAAGCTATTATATTGTGTGTTTTTCCAATTCTAGTTTGCTTTCTCTCTTACATAACCCCTTTGAAAGGCTAATGCACACATTATTCATCTATTTTTTTTTTTTTACAGAAAATTGTTTAAGAAATGTTGAGATGATTATATGGATCACTAAGTGCTTAGTATAAAAGAGTTCTATGCCACTCTACAGAATTGCCTTTGTTAACCTAAAAATATCTAAGAAAAATAAAAGTGACATGCAATAATCAGTACAGAAAATAGAAACAATTGTTAATTTTATTACTGATCACTGATTTTTATTTTTGTTTGAAAGGATGGTCAAAGTAATTTTAATAACACTAATTTATTGAGAACTGTGTTTTCCTAAATACTTCCATTTGCTAAGCACATAGTTGTCTTAATTAATATAACTCCTGCATATGACAAATATGATACAGGGATACAGATATTTTCATGTTAATAAAAACAATGCATGAAATTTGCAGGTAAATGGTGGGACTTGGAAAGGATCATCCTGAGTGAGCTGTCCCAGAAGCAGAAAGACACACACAGTATATACTCACTCATATAGACATATAATATAGGATAAACCTACTAAAATCTGTACATCTAAAGAAACTAATCAAGAGAGCGGACCCTGACTAAAACACTCAATCCCCATCCCGAAAGGCAAAGAGGATAGACATCAGAAGAAGAAGAAAACAGGAAACAACCTAGGAACCTGCCACAGAGGGCCTCTGAAAGGCTCTGCCCTGCAGACTATCAAAGCAGACACTGAGACTTAAGGCCAACTGATGGGCAAAGTGCATGGAATCTTAAGTAAGAAGTGGGAAATAGTAAGATCTGGAGAGGACAGGAACCCCACAAAGAGAGCAACAGAACCAGAAAATTTGGACACAAGGTTCTCCCCGGGGACTCATATTCCAACCAAGGAACATGCATGGAGATAACCTAGAGCCCCTGCACAGATGTAGTCCATGACAGCGTAGTATCCAAGTGGGTTCCATAGTAATGGGAAGAGGGACTGCCTCTGAAGTAATCTGATAGGCCTGTTCTTTGATCACCTCCCCCTGAGGGGAGAGCAGCCCTAGCAGGCCACAGAAGATGACAATGCAGCCATTCCTGATGAGATCTGATAGACTAAGATCAGAAGGAAGGAGAGGAGGACCTCTCCTATCAGTGGACTTGGGAGGGGCAATCGAGAAGAAAGGGGAGGGAGGGTGTGGCTGGGAGGGGAGGAGGGAGGGGCTTATGGGGGGTTACAAAGTGAATAAACTGTAATTAATAAAAAATTAAAAATGTAACTAATAATAAAAATAAAGAATTAAAATATAAAAACAATGCTGAGATTTAAAACCAAAATTTTAGTGTTTACTAAGGAATTTTTATATTTTTAGGAGCAATACTTAATGATAAATCAAAAGTTTGCACTTAAACAATAGTGCTGCTTTGAATCTACCAATATAAAATGATAATAGCAATAAATTCACATTTACATTTCATGTTTTATAAGCATTTTAATTTTACTCTCACCTTTAACAGAAATGACTGAGGAAAATTTCTTCTACATCTTTCCTCTCTGTTTAAGCTAAAAATTGTACACAGTTTAACTATTATGAAAGAAAAACAACTATTAATCCCATAAACTTAACAATCAGATTGTCCATACAAAGACTGATTGCTGTGACGATCCTTCATAACTGCAGTCCTGAGGGTTTGTTCTTCAGCAAATTTCCATCCAGTCTCCCCGTCTGATCTGTCCATTTTTAGCTGGTTAGCTGAGCTGTCCACATGCAAGGGTGACCAATTTTCTCTGCAATATTGAATAGTGCATTTAACATGGAAATTTTTCTTATTCAGATCAGATCTTTGTCAATTCAGATGGAACTCACAGTCTTTCATCACCTGTGGAATGATAGGCAAACCTCTTTCCCAATTTAGCACATATCCTGATTTCCTTTCTGGCCTTAAAAGAGCTTTAAAGTATACAGATTGATCAAAATCAGTAGTTTTTTCTACAATCCACTCTCTTTCAGCTAACCCTATTTCCCTCTTCTGTTTATCAAGGTACAATTAGATTTTTATGAATCCACACATATCAGGCACTAGCATTTCTTACCTTTTAAACTAGACACAGGCACTTGCATTCCATGCATGTTTCCATGTCTTTGTTCCAGGCTTCTTCTTATCCATTTTAACACAGAAACAATTAAACCATATTCCACAAGATATTGATATAAAGAATCAGTTAAAATAGCTCTCTTGTCTGAGATTGAAGGACTATTAACCTGAGCTCCCTGTTGTTGTAGTAGATCTATGCACCATAAGTTTATGGCTATATCTGTCCTATTAGACCTTAATCTTCATAGTTGACCTTCAGATCCCAGACATTTAATTTGTCCTACTCTTTGTTTTACTTGGGATAATGTTTCATTCCTTAGAAACTGTGTAGAAAAGGGGCCGATGTGGATTTAAAAATTTTCTTGATATTATATTTACATCAGCTCCTGGGTCCACAGAACAATTATTTGTTATGCATAATGAGGTAATTTCAGCATTAGTATAAGTTACTATGATTTTTTTTTCTGGATCTGTTACTGATAATCGATAATGTCTTAGTTTTCCTTTTACAATTCGATCAGAAACCTTTTCAGTGTAAGTTCTAATTTTTCACTCTGTTTAAATGCTAAGAAGATGTGTTCCAAATTGTTTTCTTCTACCTTTCTTCTATCTGTATAATGAACCCAGTAAGGGAATGAATAGAAGGAAAGACAACTAGAGTACAGTTAAGTTTGGGACATAGGCAGTCCACAGAGGAATGCTAAAATTTTTGCTCTACTTGAGCCAACTCTTCTTCTGCTTCAGCTGTTAATTTTCTAGGACTATTAAAGCTTGAATGACCCTCTAAAGTTGGAAACAAATTACTCAACTCTTGAGTAGGAAATTCAATAGTCGTCATAATCAGTTAATATATCCCAGTAGTTTTATAAAGTCATTAGAAGTTTGTAACTGATCACTTCTGATTTGTACCTTTTGTGGTTGAATCTTTTGTTTGACATAATTTCAATCCTAGATAGTTGACAGAATCTCCTTTATATATATATATATATATATATATTTTTTTTCAGGAGCAATCTGTAAATGCCACTAGGTAAAATCTTTTTTGCTTCTTTAAAATTTTTCTCTATTCTATTTGCATTAGAATCAGCGAACATGGTATTAGCCATACAATGGTAAATTATGGATTGAAGAAATATTTTACAAATTATTTGCCCTCGCTATTGTACAAAATATTAACATAGACTTGGAGTATTTACCATTGAGAAAGAACTTTCCATTGGTATCTTTCAACAGGTTGAGCATTGTTATGATGCGGTACCATAAAAGCAAATTTTCCTCTATCTTTCTCTAGTGAGGAAATAGTAAAGAAGTAATATTTTGGATCTATTATAATTAAAGGCAATCCTTTCAGTAATATAAAAGTTAAAGTTTCATTCTATAATGGACCTATATATTGGATAAGTTTATTTACAGCCCTTAAGTCAGTCAACATCCTCCAATTTCCAGATTTGATTTTAAATTTTTTTCTTCTTCAGAATTTATTCAGTTTATATCATGATTGAAGCCTCCTCCCTGAACTCCCCCAGTCCTACACTCCCTCTCTCTTTCCCCTAGCCCCTTCCTCTAGGCAACAGAAAGGGGGAGCTCTCCACTATTGCCATCTGCCCATAGCTTATTAAGTCTCATCAGGACTGCCTGGATCCTCTTCCTCCTTGGTATGGCAAAGCCGCATTACTAGGGAGGGGCTGGTGATCACGGCTAGTGAGTTCATGACAGAGTCAGTCCATGTTTCCCTCACTCATAGATCCACATGGAGAATGATCTACAAATTGGCCACCTAGGAGCAGGACTTCCAGAATGTTCTATATGTTGAGCTTCCAGCTGCTCTTGTACTAGCTACTTGAGTACCAAATAATTTTTCTTCACTCATAAGATATTGCTTCACACACATAGGCTCATCCTTAACCATTTTATAGTTAAGGCTGTCAGTCATTGTAACTGAAAAACAGCTTTCAGTATAGCTTCTGCAAAATCTTTCCAGTCTTGGGGAATAATCCTGTTTTAGGGAGCCCAGGTATTTAATGTCTGTGTCCCACATAAGGTAGGTGCATTACATAGGTTAGTATTGATTATTTAAAATGTTTAAGATCTTGAATTTTTTTAACAAAATTAAATTTGCTTAGTTTTTCTTGTTTGCTTTTATAAATTAAATTTTTATTTTTTAATATTAATTACAGTTTATTCATTTTGTATCCCAGCTGTAGCCTCCTCAGTTCCTCCAATCTCACCCTTCCTCCCTCATCTCCTTCCAAGCCCCTTCCCAAGTCCACTGATAGGGGAGGTCCTCCTCCCCTTCCTTCTGACACTAACCTATCATGTCTCACTTGGACTGGTTGCACTGTCTTCCTCTGTGCCCTGGTAAGGTTGCTCCCCCGACACCTCAGAGGGAGGTGGTCAAAGAGCCAGCCATTGAGTTTATATCAGAGACAGCCCCTGTTCCCATTACCAGGG
Source organism: Rhombomys opimus (assembly GCA_010120015.1). Classification (NCBI taxonomy): domain Eukaryota; kingdom Metazoa; phylum Chordata; class Mammalia; order Rodentia; family Muridae; genus Rhombomys; species Rhombomys opimus. The sequence goes on from REGO01000533.1 coordinate 713,826, forward strand.
AACCCACTTAGAGACTGAGCTGCCATGAGCTTCATCTGTGCAGGGGTTATCTCTATGCTTGGTTGGAGTATCAGTCTCTGAAAAGACCCCTGTGCCCAGAATTTTTGGTTCTACTGCTTTCCTTGTGGAGCTCCTGTACTCTCCATGTCTTTCTACCTTTCCCTTCTTTCATAAGATTCCCTGCACTCTGCCAAAAGTTTGGTTATGAGTCTCAGCATCTGCTTTCATACCCTGCTGGGTAAAGTCTTTCAGAGCCCCTCTGTGTCAGGTTCCTGTCCTGTTCCTTGTTTTCTCCCTCTTCTGATGCCCATCCCGTTTGCCTTTCTGAGTGAGGATTGATCATCTTACCCAGGGTCCTCCTTCTAACTTAGCTTCTTTAGGTGTACACATTTTAGTATATTTATCCTATATTATATGTTTAATATCCACTTATAAGTGAGTATATACCATGTGTGTCTTTCTGCTTCTGGGATATCTCACTCAGGATGATCTTTTCTAGTTCATACAATCAAAGGGAACCCCCCTCCATTGCTGGTGGGAATGTAAACTTGTATAACCACTTTGGAAATCAATGGTGCTTTCTCAGAAAGTTAAGAATAGTCAAGATCCAGCTATACAGTTCCTAGGCATATATCTAAAATATGCTTAAATATACAACAAGGACATTTGCTCAACCATGTTCATAGCAACTTTATTTGTAATAACCAGAATCTGGAAATAAGCAAGATGTCCCTCAACTGAATAATTGGTACAGATATTGTAGTATATTTAAATAGTGGAATAATACTCAGCAATTAAAAATAAGGAAATCATGAAAGATTCTGCATTTCAACAGGATTCCAGGCTAGTTGTTCATTTTTTGAATTATCACCATTTTCTGACATTGGTTTCTGGGCAACTAGGAAAGTTATTGCAGGTGGTCACCTTTCCTTAGTTTAATTAAGAGGTGGAAGATAATCAAGAAAGCAGACATGGGGTATGATGAGCTACCCTCATTTAGAAAGACAAATGGGATATGCATTGAACGTATAACAGGAGTCTACCACAGAAAGCATCTGAAAGACTCTACCTAGCAGTGCTCCAAAGTAGATATTAAGACTCATAACCAAACCTGCGGCAGAGTGCAGGGAATCATATGAAAGAAAGGGAGTTTGATGTGGAAAGGATAGGAGCTCCACAAGGACCAAACATATCTGGGCACAGGGTCTTTTCTGAGATGGACACTCAACCAAAGACCATGAGAGGATAAAACCTAGAACCTCTGATTGGATGTGACCCATGATAGCTCAGTAATCAATGGGTTTTCCATAGTAAAGGGAACAAGGACTATTTCTAACAGGAACTCAATGACTGGCTCTTTGACCTCCCCACCTCCCAAGGGAGGAGCAGTTCTGTTAGGCCACAGAGGAGGACTTTGCAGCCAGTCCTGAAAATACCTGACAAAAGTGAGTCATATGAAAGGGGAGGAGGTTGTCCCCTATCAGTGGACTTGGAAAGGGGCAGGGAGGAGACGAAGGAGGGAATGGGGGATTGGGGAGGAAATGAGGGATACAGCTGGGATACAGAATTGACAAAATGTAAGTAATGAGAAAAATAAAATTAAAAAAAGAGGAGGCTACATAAGTTAAGTAGGCCATCTAATAGGCCATCTGCTTTGATCCTCAGTTTCATTAGACCCTCAGTTGTAGGTAAACATTTACACAGTTCTTGTTTTCCTCCGTCAAGTCCTTGTACCAGCATAGCTAACTTTTTGCTGTTGAAATAAATATTATTTGTTGTTGTACAGTTTTTTTTCAATCTTTAAAAACGGCAGTTGAAAGTAAGGAGAATATATTTATCCTATATTATATGTCTAATATCCACTTACATGTGAGTATATACCATGTGTGTCTTTCTGCTTCTGAGACACCTCACTCAGGATGATTTTCTATAGTTCCATCCATTAGCCTGCAAATTTCATGATTTCTTTGTTTCTAATTGCTAACTAGTATTCCATTGCGTAAGTGTACCACAATTTCTGCATCTATTCTTCAGTTGAAAAACATTTGGTTGTTTTATATTCTGGCTATTACAAATAAACTTGCTACAAACATGGATGAGCAAATATCCTTGTTGTGTGGTTGAGAATCTTTCAGATATATGCCCAGGAGTAGTATAGCAGGATCTTAAGGTAGCACTATTCCTAATTTTCTGAGAAAGTGTCAGATGGTTTTCCAAGGTGATAAACATACTGAAATCTGTAGTCTTAAAGAAACTAAACAAAAAGGAGGACCATAGGGAAGATGTTCAATCCTCATTCAGAAAGACAAATGGGATAGACAACTGAAGTAGGAGAAGACAGGGAACAGAACAGGAGCTTTCCTCAGGGACCTCTGAGAGACTCTACCCCTCAGGGTATCAAAGCAGACAGTGAGACTCATAGATAAAGTTTGTGCAGAGTACAGGGAATCTTATGAAAGAAAGGGGAGACAGAAAGATCTGGAGGGGACAGAAGCTTGGTTAGGAGACCAACAGAGCAAAAAATGTGGATCCAGGTGTGCCTGCAGAGGTTGACTAATTTACCAAAGTAAGATCTTACATGGAGAGGACCTAGACCCCTTGCTCAGATGTAGCTAATGGGCAGTTCCTTATCCTTGTAGGTTTCCTAATGAGGGGAGCAAGGGTTGTCTGACATAGACTCAGTGGCCAGCTCCTTGATCACGTCCTTTTGGCAAGGTGGCCTAACTAGGCCACAGAAAAAAAAAAAGTATCCAGGCAGTCCTGATGAGACCTGATAGGCTAGAGTCAGATAGTAGAGGAGGAGTACCTCCCCTATCATTAGACTAGGGGCCATACATAGTGGGAGGAGGAAGGGAAGAGATAAACGGGGGAGAGGGCTTCTGCCGGGATACAAAATAAATGAAAAATAATAATAAAGAAAAATTAAAAAAGAAAGTAAGGAGGAGTTTACTCTGGTCGTAACAGTTGCAATAAATACTGGGATAGCTTTTTTCAAGTAAAGTTTCTGTCCCGTCAAGTCCTGCCTTTGCTCTTAAGAGAGCTGAAAGGGACGTTTTCATTTTAATGTAAGAAAAGACTATTTAGTTAAAAGTATTTTAGGGGGAGGCTTTCTGTGACTCTCAAAAGCTCCTGAAACTCTGGAGTTTACTTAGTTCTGGAACTGGAAGATTCTTTCTCTGGAGATAATTCCAGGCGACTTTCTCCTCTATGGCTTTCTGTTATTGTCTCATGTCATTTATGATGTTTCTCTCAGATGTTCTCTACTATCTGCAACTTTGGTGAGGTTTCAGCTTTTCCACTCAGGTTGAGTTTTCCTCAAACCATGTGGGGTGTCAAATATAAATGTTTATATTTTCTCAGATTAAAGGAAGAGAAGAGAGATGTTCCCAAAACTTTCTAGTTCTTTCTGAACTCTCCTTGGCTTGTTCAATTCTGCTCTTGTTCAATTCTGGCCTAAATTCTTCTCCCATTTGAATGATTCAAACTGGCTTCTCTTGGATTCTGACTGAATTGCTCTTCCTGGCCTCAAACTAATTCTGGCAATATTTTTTTTTAATCTTCTGACTCCTTCTTATTCTTTGGCTCATTCTGTCTTCACCTCTGTTTAGCTTGTTCTCTTTGCAATCTGTCTCAGTAAACTGTCCTGGTAAGAAACTCTTGGTATTAAAAAATGCCTTCTCTCTCCCATAAGTAGCCTCTTAAGTAGCGTCTCTTTCCTGTCCTGTTCTTGTGAGAGTTGGGTGTACTCTGTCACTGACTTACTGTGTCAGACCTGTCTCTGATTCATCACTTTCACTGCTGCTCAATTAGATGTAAGTTTCAAACATGACTGCTTCCTTCTATAAACTAATCTTACCTTCATTGCTTATTACTAAAAATGTGTACTAAGGGTATGTTTGTATTTCTGCCAACACATACTGAGCATGTCTGCGTTTCAGCTACATCACATAGACCTAGAATGTCTTTGGATGTGATCCCTTGCCAGAGAAGCCATATTGCTGGAATAAATTTTTACAAAGAAAAGAGGGAGGATCTGGGGGGATTTTGAAGTGAATTTAACAAATTCTTTTGCATGAAATTCTTAAGGAGTTAACGAAGCATTCTATTATTAAAAATAGGAAGAATCAATTGTTCCAAATTGCAAATACTAATCACATTTATGTGAAATTCTTAAGGAGTTAACGAAGCATTCTATTATTAAAAATAGGAAGAATCAATTGTTCCAAATTGCAAATACTAATCACATTTATGTTATGCTATACAACTATGGAACATTTTGTTTTCTGTGAACTGAGAACAGTACTTTATTCTGAGTCTCATGAATTTATATTTTCTTCCCTCTTTTGGCAAATGTCCTTAATACCATGTGTCCTACAGAAGAAGAATATTTTCTTCTCAATATTTATTATCAACTTGTCCTTTTCATTTCCTACTTCTCAGAATAAGGTCATATGACTATGCCAGCTAAAGTCTTCCTCTCTGCAGTCATCATTCCATTACTTGGCACCACCTTCCCTCATCCATATACACAAACCATGGCTTCCCCTAACATTTCTCTTGAGTCCCTGCCCTCTAGTTAGTAATACTAGGGTCACACCGTCAGCATATTACTAGGAGTATACCATCAATTATTATCAGTATCCGTGCCCCTGAAACCTGGTGAACTCTTGTATTTTGACTACATCTTTGTACAATAGTCAGTCTATCCTCACTTTTTATACTGGCCAAACCATTTTTTCAAAAGACTGAAACAAATTAATGTCTCTTGATGTAGCTGTCTGTATAGATGTTGATGCCAGAAAATGGAAGATAACATTGCTGAGTATTTCTTATAGCATATTCCATGTAAATTATTTTGATTCAAGTACAATAATAATTAAACATACACAATAAAGAATTTGATTCTTTGAGATTTACATATCATTCTTTCACTTCAAATTTGAGAAATTTTTGGAAAGATTATGACCTCCATTTAAGTTTCATTATGTTTATGTCTGTATATTTCTCTCTCTCTCTCTCTCTCTCTCTCTCTCTCTCTCTGTGTGTGTGTGTGTGTGTGTATGTGTGTGTGTGTGTGTGTGTGCATATAAAGTACAAGTTAAACTATGCACGCTGAGTGTACATGAACACATTTTTAACAGTGTGGAAATAATGACTTTCCAGAAATTCACAGCATTTCTAATTTTTTAAAAGTTAAATAATTGGAGATAACAAATACATGAAGGGTGCTGGAAAATTTTAGCTTCAGTATAGGAAAGGATATTTTCCACCTTTCTCAGAACAATGAAGCATTTCTTTAAGCATGTCTTAAGGTCATGGGATCCAATCTCATGGATCCCATCTTAATGCCAATTTTCAGACTTTGCTAGGGTTGAATTAAATATAAAATTTATATTTTAACTTAAATCCATTTATTCAAAGGTTATGTTTTGAAATCCCAAATACCTCTGTATTAAATAGTTTATACTGATATTTATAATCATTAACAATTATATTGCATTTAAGTATTTATCATTTTTAAAGTGACCAAACCACATCTGTATAGATTTGTTTTATTCCAAATAAAGAAAATTAAATATATGAGGGTACTCCCACTAGTGGCTCAAGATTAATTATTTCTACAGTAGCTATGACATACAAAATGCATTCTTTCAAATTTACATTTGAGTTCATGAATGCATTTAAAATAACAAGAATTTCGTAAGGCTCACTGTGACCCTCCTCTTTGGACAAATGATTTCTGCAGAGATATTTCAAATTCTTATTTTTTAAATACCAAGTTGAAGTTTCTAGAAATACAACAATGTTTAAAAGCCATTCTTTAAATTTCAAAAGCATATTTAGAATTCCAAAACCTTACTTGGCATTTTGCTTAAAATTCTATCTAAAGATAAATAACTTGAAGAGCTGATTATTTTTAGTAGGAATTTGTTTTTACTTCTGAGAACCCCTGAAGAATGTTAATAAACAATTTGAAAACCTGCAATAAGATATTTACCATGAGTGGAATTACTGTTTGTTTATTGATTCGGTGGTTCTAATTTCAAGGTACAGATGGTGTAATAGACTCTAACAGTGGTTCAGTGCTCACACTGTCTCTGGAGTTTTAAGTTCTGACTGCACCTATAAAAAGGGGCAATTAGTTCTTTCTCTTTTATTGCTGCTCAGGGAAATAAAGCTATTTCAGTTAACTGCCAAATAGTGCTCTAGATTAAAACCCTGCTATACGTTAATTTATTCTCCCTTTCAAATTCTAAGTCAAGAGATCAAAACTCGTGAGAAAAAAACTAGTGTCACCTTCATAAATATGACTGTCGATTAATGATGTCATTTCAGTGTGGTCATTGGTGTAATTAGTCCACACTAGAAATATCATTCTTTATAAGCTCATATGTGGTAGGGACAAGGTTAGTACTAATGTAATACAAATTAATGGTCAGACTGGTCAGACTGAGCACTAGGCTCCATCTGCTATACCAACTCCTCCCTGTTTCTACATGAGAATTTATTTTGAAAAAAAAATTTAATTTTTTAAAATTTTATTTTGTTTTTATATCTAGTTATTATAATTTATTTATTTTGCATCCTCCTTTCCTTCTGTCTGACCCTAGCCTATCATGTCTCATCAAGGCTAGCTGCATCATCTACCTCTATGGCCTGGCAAGGCTGTACTGCCCAGGGGAAGGTGTTCAAAGAGCTGGTCATTGAGTTCATGTCAGAGACAGCCCCTGTTCCTCTTACTAGGAGATCCACATAGAAACAGAACAGCCTATGGCCTTCCTTTGAACAGGGGATCTAGGTGCTCTCCATGCATGGTCCTTGGTTGGAGGATCAGTCTCTGCAGGCGCCCTGGGCCCAGGAATTTTGCTTTGTTGTTCTCCTTGTGGAGTTCCTGTCCTCTCCAACTCTTTCTATATCCCTCTGCTTCCATAAGGAATAGAGCAATCTGCCCAAAGTTTAGATTTAAGTCTCAGTATCTCCTTCCATACCCTGTAGGTAGTCTTTCAAGGTCCTCTGTGGAAGGCTACTGTCCTATTCCTTGTCTTCTCCTACTTCTTATGTCTATCATGTTTGCCCTTCTATGTGAAGTTTCAGCCTCTTCCCTGGGGTCCTCCTTGTTTAGCTTTTTTAGGAGTATAGATTTTATTATGTTCATCCTATATTATATGACTAATACCCACCTATAAGTGAGTATATATCACATGCTTTCTGCTTCTGGGTTACCTCATTCAGGATGATCTTTTCTAGTTCCCACCATTTGCCTGAAAATTTCATGATTTCCTTGTTTTTAAATGCTAAGTAATATCCTGTTGTGTAAATGTACCACCTTTTCTGTATCCATTCCTCCACTGAGGGACATCTAAGTTTTTTCCAGATTCTGGCTTTTACAAATAAAAATGCTATGAACATAGTAGAGCAAATGTCCTTATTGAATGGTTGGACATCCTTTGGGTATGTGACTAGGAGTGGTTTAGCTAGATCTTGAGGTAGCACTATTCCTAATATTCTGAGAACATGTCAGATTGATTTACAAAGTGGTTTTACAAGGCTACATTCCAAGAGGCAATGGAGGAGGGATCACCTTTCTCCACATCCTCTCCAGCATGTGTTGTCACGTGAGCTTTTGATCCTAGCCATTCTGATGGGTGTGAGGTGAAATCTCAGGGTCGTTTCTATTAGCAGGTTCCAAATTACTAAGGATGTTAAGCATTTCTTCAAGTGTTTCTGCCTTTCGATATTCATCTGTTGAGAATTATCTGATTATCTCTGTACCTCATTTTTTAAAATTAGAATACTTGGTTTGCTGGTGTTTAATTTTTTAGTTCTTTATATATTCTGGATATTAGCCCTCTGTCAGAAATAGGGTTGATGAAGATTGTTTTTCATTCTGTAGGGAGTCATTTTGTTCTGATGCTAGTGGCCTTTGCTTTACAGAAGCTTTTCAGTTTCATGAGGTCTCATTTATTGATTGTTGATCTTAGAGCCTGTGCTGTTGGTGTTCTGTTTAGGAAGTTGTTTCCTGTGCCCATAAGCTCAAGGCTCATCCCCTCTTTTTCTTCTAACAGACTGAATGTGTCTGGTTTTATGTTGATCCAGTTGGTTTTGATCCACTTGGACTTTAGATTTGTGCAGAGTGATAAATATTTTTCTATTTGCATTTTTCTGCATGTAGACATCCAGTTATACCAGCACCATTTGTTGAAGATGCTGCCTTTTTCTTTTGTATGGTTTTGGCTTCTTTGTCAAAATTCAAGTTCTGTAGATGTGTGGGTGGATTTCTGGGTCTTCTATTCAAACCCATTGATCCAACATTCTGTTTCTATGCCAGTACCATGTAGTATTTAATACTGTTGCTCTATAGTACAGCTTGAGATCAGGTATAGAGATGCCTCCAGAAATCTTTTACTGTAGAGGATTGTTTTAGCTATTCTGGTTTGTTTTTTTGTTTGTTTGTTTTCCTATATGAAATTGAGAATTGTTCTTTCAAGTTTTGTAAAGAATTATGTTGGTACTTTGATGGGAATTGCATTACATCTGCAGATTGCTTTTGTTAGTATAGCCATTTTCATTGTGTTAATCTTATTTATCCACAAGCATGGGATACATTTCCATATTCTGATAGCATCAATTTCTTTCTTCAGAGACATATATATATATATATATATATATATATATATATATATATATTCATACACACACACATATGTTTTTCATTTGTTTGGTTAGTATCATACCAAGGTACTTATGTTGTTATTTTTGGCTATTATGAAGGGTGTTGTTTCCTTAGTTTCTTTTTTTTTTTCAGCCTGTTAGCCTTTTGTATATATACAGAAGGGCCTCAGAGGTTTTGTTTGTTTGTTTGTTCATTTTTGAATTAATTTTTTATCCAGCCACTTGGCTGAAGGTGTTTATCAGCTGAAGGAGTTCTCTGGTTGAATTTTTGGGGTCTCTCACATACTATCATACCATCTGTAATAGTGATATTTTGATTTCTTCCTTTCCCATGTATATCCCTTTGATCTCCTTTAGTTGTCTTATTGCTTTAGCTAAGACTTCAAGAACTATTTTGAAGAGATATGGAGAGAGTGGGCAGCCTTGCCTTGTCCCTAAGTTCAGTGGGAGTGATTCAGGTTTCTCTTGGTTTAGTTTGATATTGGTTATAAGTTTGCTGTATATTGGTTTTACTCTTTATGTATATGCCTCGTATCCCTGATCTCTCCAAGTCTTTAAACATGAATGGATGTTGAATTTTGTCAAATGCACATTTTCTTGAAAAATCTACTAGAGATGGCAAGGAGAAAGGGGTAATCATAATTCATTTCTAGTTAAACATCCAATTTTTTTTCTTTAGGCATTTATTACTTTGGCAGAAAATTCTCAGTCAAATCTAATATAATTACTTGACAGGAGAAAATAATTTCAATTTCTCCATAGCTATCAGAAGTCCATAGTAGTTATATTATTTTCTAAGATGATTCCAATCACAGGAAACAAATTAATTTCCAACATTAGCCTAATTATTTAAAAATTTTGTGTCTTTTAGGCACCATGGCTTAATTCACAGAAACTTTGGGATTGTTCTCTATAACCATTTTCATCTTAGAAACATAAAAAAGATGAGAACAGCAAGAATGATATATAAATTGAAAAGAGAAACTTGTCACACATTTTGCAAGAATGTTAGAATTTGTGTATTAATTATATTAATGCTTATTAATTAGAAAAATGAGAGTTTTGCATCAATGTAACATGAGTTTGCTTGTAATGTTTTTGTCTGACTTAACTGTGCCAACCACAAAATGAAGGGAACAGCCAATACTAAAAACAAAGCGTCATCTGCATCGGAATGGAGACAGCTACAGCACGACAACCAGATCTCAAATTAGCTCATGGGATGAATAATTTCATGAGTTTTTTTGTACTTGAAAATTTACTTTTAAACTCCATATATAACTTGAAAGACTGATCAAGGCAGCTGCATTTTTAATTCAAATAACATCAGCTGTTTGGCAGAGGAGGCAAAGCAAAGAAAAATTGCTACAACGATTTAAGTGAAATGGGGAAATCAGAGACAATGTGAAGCACAATGAAATCATCATGCGAAGTGCACACACAATTGTAGCTTCACTTATTTCAGAAATAAAAAGTTCGCCTCGTTTGCTTTTTACAGTGTCTAGCACAACTTGTTTTGTAAATCATTTTTTTCAAGTATCATTCAATGAGGATGTAAGAAAATTAATGGTATCCTTTTCAAATTCTATTTCAGAAAACATTCTATCCATTGTGCTGGTCCATATCATACCTGATTTTCTTTACAGTTTATTTTATTCTAATAGTTTCTAATCTGACATTTTATGAAAGTTAAATAAAAAGGGAAAATCTCCATCTGGCATAATAATTAGTCCTTGTTTCTATATGCCTCATTCCCTTTTGTAAGGGCTACAAATGTCAGAATACCAAAGAGTTCAAATGATCAGATATCTACTCTAATTATTAGTAGGTGTCCTTTTTATAAATTGATTAAAGTTTGCCTTTTTAGTTCTGCTCACTCACCAGAGTTCTATTTGGGATTTTTTAAGAAGCAATTGACTCGGTTAGTGTTGTATCTGGAAGTTCAAGTGCTTTGCTAGTCATGCACTTTGATAATATTTACCCCATAGGTCCCTCTAAATCCACTAAACAACCTCTTGTCCCCACTCAACTTACATACTGCTTTTAAGCCACTGTCCTATTTAATACTGTCAGCATGTGCATGCATAAAATACTGTCTACTCAGAAGAATCTACTGGGAGATGGGAATCTTACCAGGAGCCATAGCCACAAAGAAGTCACACTCTTCCTCCTTTAGCAGCTATCAGCTAACTGCCAAAAGCTTCTCAGCTGGAGGTCAGGGTTCCATGATGAAATCTCGAATGGCCCAGTCATGGGTAAGTCTTGTGGTGGCAACCACAGCTGTTCCACTACCTTTTCCATTAACCACTGGCTCTCATACTCTTTCCAACTTTTCTTCCATACTTACTCTTCACTCTCTTGTGGGCAGAGTAAAGCATATAAATCTTCCATTTAGGATTGAACATTTTCAGGTTCTTATTTTCTACATTAATAGCTATCCAATGATAAAAGATATTTCTTTGATGATGAGATTTGCACTGACTTGTCCTCTTCTATAACTTTTGAGATAGAATGTTATTATATATGAAGATAATTATTTATAATTTTAAACAGGACTTCATATAGCCCAGAGTGTCCTCATACTCACTATGAAGATAAAAGTGACATGAAACTTATGATATTATGACACTCATGTACTGAAGTTACAGGTGTATGGTTGCTGGTTTAAAAAAAAATTCTAAATTGAATTAAACATTTATTTATTTTTATTTTAAGTGTGTGGGTATTTAGTATTCATGCATGCCTATGTACCATGTGTTTGCAGTTCCTAAAGAGGCTGGAATAGGTCATAGGATTCTGTGGGACTAGAGTTATTGACTGGGTGCTGGGAATCAAACTTGGTTCTTCAGTGAACATAGTGCTCTTAACCATTGCGACATCTCTCCAGCCTCTAAAATTAAATTTTAAACCAATAATGCAGGAAAACTTATAGAAGAAGCAGGTGGTAGGAAGACCTGGAAGAGACAGGAAAAGAGAAAAACGAGCCAAAATGCTTGGGTTCAGGGGCGCCTGCAGAGACTGATACTCTAACCAAGTACCATGTACGAAGAGGACCTAGACACCCTTTTTAAATGAAGCCTATCATCTGCTCATTTCCAAGTGGGTACTCTAGTAAGGGGTACAGAGGCTGTCTCGGACATGAACTCAGTGGCTGGCTCTTGGATGACTTTCCCCTGGGGGATGTAGTCTTGTCAGGCCACAGAGGAAGATGATACAGCCAGTCCTGATGAGACCTGATAAAATAGGGTCAGATAGAAGGAGAGGAGATCCTCTATCAGTGGACTAGTGAAAGGACATAGGGGGAGAAGAGGGAGGGTGGGTTCGAGTAGGAAGAGATGAGAGAGGGGCCTACAACGAGGATACAAAGTGAATAAATTGTAATAAATAAATAAATTTTTAAAAATATCTACTTTTCAGAGAACAGCATGAGTGTGTGCAACAGATATTAATGAGCAGTATAAAAGTGGAGAACAATTCTACTGAGCATGACAATGACTTGACAATAATTCTATACTGTAACTTTATAATGATGAGTGCAATATGCATACACAGGCCATGTTTCAACAGTGTTTATCCTATATTGTCAGCTTGGTTTTAGTAGAAAAAAACCTACTTTCAAATTTTTATTTATTTATTTTTATTAATTACAGTTTATTCACTCTGTATCCCAGCTGAAGCCCCCTCTGAATCCCACCATTCCTTCCTCATTTCCTTACATCCCCCTGCCCAAATTCACTCATAGGGGACATTCTCCTGCCCAGGAGTGTTATAGCTGGATCTTGAGCTAGCACTACTCCCAATTCCCTGAGAAAGTCAGGTTGATTTCCAAAGTGGTTGTACAAGTTTACCTTTCCCCCCAGCAACAGATGAGGGTTCCCATTTCTCCCCAATCTCTCCAGCATGTATTATCTCCTGATATTTTGATCTTAGCCATTTTGATGAGTGTAAGGTGAAATCTCAGGGTCATATTGATTTGTATTTCCCTGATGACTAAGGACGTTGAACATTTCTTTTAGTGTTTCTCTGCCATTCAATATTCCTCTATTGAGAATTCTCTATTTAGCTTTGTACCCCATTTTTTTAATTGGATTACTTGATTTATTGATTTTTAACTCCTTGTGTTTTTTATATATTCAGGATATTATTCCTCTGTCAGATATAGGGTTGGTGAAGATCCTTCCCGAGTCTGTAGGCTGTTGTTTTGTTCTGATGACTGTGTTTTTGCTTCACAGAAGCTTTTCAATTTTATGAGACAATTAGGAATAGTGCTACCGTAAGATCCAGCTATACCACTTCTAGGGATATATCCAAAGTATGCTCAACCTTACAACAAGGGCATTTGCTCAACCATGCGTGTAGTAGCTCTATTCATAATAGTCAGAATCTGGCAACAACCCAGATGTCCCTCAGTTGAGGAGTGGATACAGAAATTGTAGTTCATTTACAAAATGGAATACTACTCAGCTACTAAAAACAAGGAAACCATTAAATTTGCAGGCAAATTGTAGAATTTAGAAAAATTTCATCTTGAGTGAGGTATCCCAGAAGCAGAAACACATATATGGTATATATTCACTCATAAGTGGATATTAGCCATATAATATAGGATAAACATATTAACATCGTTATTCCTAAAGAAGCTAAAGAGCAAGAAGAGCCTAGGGAAGATGCTCAGTCCTCATTCAGAAGGACAAATGAGATGGACATTGGTAGTAGGAAATTTTATTTTTTAGACACTGGAAATTAAGCCCAATATGTTTTTTTTTATGTCTTATTTTTTAATTTAATTTAATTTTATTAATTATACTTTATTCACTTTGTATACCCCCATAAGCCCTTCCCTCCTCCTCTCACAGGCCCACTCTTCCTCCCCCTTCTTCACGCATGCCCCTCCCCATGGAGATAAGCAATATGGGTTTTGACAATTATTCTAGCACACTGAATGTACATGCTCTAACCAAGACAGAATTGCAGAACAGAGAGATATGTCATACACAACATTCCATAGGTAGATCAAGTGACTCTCTTTCAAATTTTTTCTTTTAGAAAACAGTGTTTCAACACATAAGTACATTGTATGATATTAGCAAAATATTATTTTGTTGTTTAGAGGAGCTTCAAAAATAAGTCACATAAGTATCAAAGCATATGCAATTAATGACAAGCTATGAAATTAATGACTTCATTTTTGCTCCAGTATGATGGAGAGTAAACTTTGGTTGTCTAATTAGAGTTGTCGATTTTTATTCTATTTGTATTTACATATATGAAGAGATTAAAATAAACTGTGAATCTCAGTCCTCAAGAAATGTTATGAAATATATGCTGAGAAAAGCAAAATAAATTCATGTTATCTGATTTAGAATCATTCACGAATTTCTCAAAAAAACCCATCATTCCTATCTTACTCTATGTATTTTAGAGAATACATTTTTTATTAAATTTTAAGAGTATATATACCACGTTTTGCTCAGAAGTGATACCAAGCCTACTCCTCAATTCTTGTTTCAAATCTTATATTATTTCTAAATCTTGAACATTTATTATCATGTTGTACAATATTTAAAATGAAAAAAAAATAGAAAATCAGTTCTAAGCCAGGTTGGTAATCCTTTCACACATTGCATGTAAAAGCTAATGAGTGATCAATTTCCATAAGTGCCAAGAGACCTTTAATTGAACACAAACTACATCCAACATTTCTTAAATGTTTTATTCAATCAAAAACAAGCCAGCCATATGCCTTTTTAGTTGTGAGAGAATAATTTTTCAATGTTTTTGTGATGTTTTGCTATGAGTTTTCAAGTGAGAGGGGCGTGACTTTGGCTAGCTGAGAACATCCGTGGGTAGGCTCTGAGCAGAGGTGATACATAAAGGCCACACACAGTGAGGCATCACTTTTCTGGATCCACATAGCTGAGCTGATCTTCCTGCTTCAACACTTGACTTCGCAGAGAGAAGCATTCCAGAGAACTTCCACCAAGTCTTGCAGCTTTGCTGACTTCCTGTTGCTTCTTGGTGTTGGCTTTTAGGCTGGGCTGCTGGTTTTCTGATGACTGAGTTTGGAAATTTCCAAAAGACCCATGGGGACTCATCAGCAGGAAGTAGATAAAAGAGGCCTAATCTCCTTGGAAGGGAAGTAAAGCTATCTAAGCACCCTAAATGAAGTAGGTTTAGTGAAAAATATAAGCCTACATTTTTGGAATTTCTGAATGTGAGAACTATATAGCTTATGATTCTCCTATGGTACAAAGACATATGCAATCAAAACATATTTCAGTTATTCTTGACATTAAGCTTAAATAAATTGTCAAAGTTGTGTTAAAATAAGTAATTTCTACTATTTGATGCTTGTCATTTGTCATTCCAGTTATGTATAATGCATAATGGAAAATATAAATTGACATTATAAAGTCTATGTATAAAACCAACATTATATAGCTATCATTTATGCAATTGGATCAGCCAGAAAAAAATTATGTTGCAATCTTCATTTTTTGTAAATATATATTAAAAATGCAGGGTATTTACTAGTTATGGTTCACCATAGTTAACAATTTAGCATTGGTATCACAATTAATTGTCAGTGTGCTAGGCATTTATTAGCAGCAACAAGTCCAAAAACCTCTGGGAATATTGTTGCCTCAGATTTGTTGTTATGGATGAAGGTGCTGACAGCAAGGCACAGTTACATATCTGATGAATGGTGAAGAGTGCAGAGCAACTAGAGAACAGATGCATGATGAACAAAAGAACCCAAAGACAGCTAACAAGGAAAATATGCTAATGAAACAAGCACCAATTAGTGCAGAGGACAAACCTTGAGGGAAATAACCGTATTTCATGACCATTGATAATAAATTCTTAGTGAATAAGTCTATGTGCCATCGGGGAAAGTTGTTTTAATTTAAAGAGCTCAGCAGAAATGCAGTTATATAAAACAAGTAGGAAAATCAATGCCATTTGAAATATATTTTATAAAATATTGAATGATCATCTGAATATATTGTGAAGTATTATAATAAAAGCTATTGGAGTTGAATTTAAAATTAGTAACAAGTACATAGGAATAAAATTGAACATACTCATTTCTTTTTCTAAGTAGTAAGTTTTTCATACTCACTAGGTTGGGAGAAAATGGCTCTAAGTTCTCCAAAATGTACACAAACTCTGTGCAGTGATACAAAATATATGCACAACTTGAAAACGTAAACTTTATTTGAGTTTTACAGAAGAAATATAAAACAAGATACTATTGCTAATTATTATCAACTCTCTGATATGGCTGTCAGCAAATAGAGGGCATATACATCAGTGATGAAGTCACCAAGTCACATTTTTTTTTTGTCTTCCCTAAGAACTCCAGAGTAGGTGTTAAATTATGATAGGCAGAAAGTTATTTTATTTAATATTAATAATGCTGTTTAGTGGTTTAGATATATATGTGTTTTCAGATTGCTGTCAGACCAACATCCATTACTCCACAGAAGAGTTGGACAGTATGGCAATGGGCCTAATCTTCTAACAAGCTCATGTGCTCTTTATGGAAAAGAAAGTGAAGCTCCTTAGGAACTAACTTTATTTAAGATAAAGACCATTACAGCTGTGATTTTATTGCTTTATAGAAACCAGAGAAGTTTATAAAATACCAAGTTCAGACTTTGGCACATAGAAAAAATTGATTGCAAATTATAGATCAGAAATATGTTCCAACTACTTATATTCACCCCTATTTGCCAGAGCCAGCCGGGCAGAGTCTAACGGTTCTTGAGTTGGGAGTGAGGATTAAAATTAATAAAATAAACACACAGCACACAGGAAACTTTTTAAAGGTCCAGACTCGACAGCCAAAGCAAAAGGCAGACTGCTGCAGCAAGCAGTGCCAGCAGCCAGTCTCAAGACTCTGCCTGCCTCCTCTGCCTCCAGCCTTCTGACCACTTTATTTTTTGAGGAGTTACCTTTTTCCAGTAAAACATCTCAGAACAATAGGTTAATTTGCACAAGGAGCCTGAGGAAGAGGTGTAACCCTCACAAGCTATCCCACCTGTTGTCACAAACAAAAGGAGATGGACTTGCAAGTTCTCCTCTGCCTTAGTAAAGGCCTCCTAAAAGCCATCTCTCCGCCGAGATTTAAATATCAAAGCAGGCGGCTGAGTCAAGGCCCCCGACACCTATTTTTAAAGTTTGTGTTTTTTAAGAGTGTTTATAATGTTTTCTCAATTTTACATTGATTTTTAGAAACAAAGGTAAGAATTCCTGTTCCAAATATAAGAGCAAAAACACTCATAGAATATTTTTCAAAACAGGAAGTGTAATAGAAATCAACAAAGGTGAACCCAGTGTTTCTCCAGGTTTTCTTCTAGGATCTTAGTCAGTTGATAATTGTAGACTAGTTATTATGAGAATTACCTTTTTTTATCACTGGGAATGGTTAGGGTCACTCTAGACTAGCTGAGAATTGTTAAGTACAAACTATTTGGGAAATAATAAACACATAAATTTAAACCATAAATGCATATATAATAAATGTACATTTAAGAATCATGTGATTATATATATATATATATATATATATTCCTATATATCCATATATGTACATGCATGTATGAATATGTATACTTTGTCTTTGGGTTGTTTACTTTTGCCACCACTATTCTTTAATTCTGGATAATTAAGTCACACCTCTTCCAGCATAGGATTGCCATTGTGCTTGGGAAGCAGTGTCTGAAATGCTGAGTGTATGAAGCTTTGAATACCGTTCAAAAATCAGCACATACATTGAAATATGTGATAGTATCTGATATGTGTGTTTTCCTTATATCCATGCATGAAATCATTTAACACAGTTTCAAAGAACTTTACCTTTATATCAATTTAGGGCATGAATCAAGTTACACATATGTTGGGTAATGTCAATAAGAGTAAAATAAAACAGAATTTTCCCATCCTAAGATTTACCAGACCCACAAATATTTAAAAAATCATCTTAAAGCTATAGGACTGCATTCAGTAATGGAATAACTTGAGAAAGTTCAAGTGCATACTTAGATATTTGGAATCTTGCCTTCAAGGCAGTCATTGAATATGTATGAGTTTGTATTTATGGTGATAGCAACATACTATTTTACAGAGAATGTGGACATGCATCAGAGAAAATGTATATAGAGAGGATATGAATCTGATATTGAGACTCTTAAAAGATGACAAGCAAAGCTGAGAAACATTCAACAGACATTTCAAAGCATAGTCATGCACATCGCAAGGGTACATTTGGACTGAATCCAATAACCTATCCTCAGTCTGAAAAACACAATTTGACTTGGGTAGATGAAGGTCAGTCTTAAAGATAATGAGTCAGGAACCTGACAGAGAGGACCTCTGAAAAGCTCTGCCCTACAGACTATCAATGCAGATGCTAAGACTTATGGGCAACCTTTGGGCAGAGTACATGGAATCTTAGGAAAAAAGTGGTAAACAGTAATATCTGGAGAGGACAGGAACTCCACAAGGAGAGCAACAGAACCAAAAAATCTGAGCACAGGGGTCTTTCCTGAGACTGATACTCCAACCAAGTACCATGAATGAAGATAACCTAAGACCCCTGCACAGATGTAGCCCATGGCAGTTCAGTATCTAAGTGGGTTCCATAGTAATAGGAACAGGGACTGTCTCTGACATGAACTGATTGGCCTGCTCTTTAATTACCTCTCCCTGAGGGGGAAGCATTACCAGGCCACAGAAGAAGACAATGCAGCCACTCCTGATGAGACCTAATTGACTAGGGTCAGAAGGAAGGAAAAGAAGTCCTCCCCTATCAGTGGACTTGGGGAGGGGCATACATGCAGAGGGTGGAGGAAGTGAGGGAATGTGACAGGAGGAGGGAGGGAACCACAGGGGGATACAAAGTGAATAAAGTGTAATTAATAAAGAATTTTTTAAAAAGATAATGACTCAGCAAAGAGTTTGCTGGGAAGGGAACAGGGCTAAGAGAGGATGATTGGGAGGGTTGATAGAAATTGTAAAATAAGAAAGTAAATAAATGAAATAAATCTATGATCACTTCATGTATGGAGCTGTACACATAAGGTCTAGCCCTCAACTGACCCTAGCCTGCACTCAGAAGAAGAGGATACAGTCAGTTCTGATAAGAACAATACATTTTAAAAAGAAACAAACAAAAAAAAAGTGAAAGGGATAGGGGATGAAGAAAGAGGGAGTGTGGGACTGGGAGGAGATGAGGGATACAAAATGAACAAGTTGTAAAAAAAAGGTTTGACAACTGTGGGCACTACACATATGGATCAGCGATTAAGAGCACCTGCTGCTCTTGAAGGTGACCCTTTGGGTTCTGTCACAGGGTGGCTCACAGCCATCAGTATCCTCATTTCTAGAGAACACTATGCCTACAACTGACTTGCACTGGCAACAGGCACGTCTGTGGTATGCATAAATACATGCAGGCAAAATATTCATACCCGTGAAATAAAATGAATTAAATTGTCTGCTTTGGATACCTCCTAAGTGAAAAAAATGAGCAAACACAGTTCAGAATCAGAGATTTGAAGATCATAGGAAATACAATGCAATTTTATAATTATTTTCTGACACGGAAAGATAATTTTTAAAGGCATATGTCTGGTTTCCTACAGCGATTAACTAAGATACCGAAACCTAGAGGAGAGCAGTTGTTTTTGGTGAAAGCAGGCATTGATAGAGCCTTGACTGCTTCCAGAGCCTCATCAGATACATGATGAATATGATTCTTACCAAAAAGAGCTACTGACATTTTAAAATTTCATAATATGTATGAAAATGAAAGATTACTAAATAGTAATATAACAGATCCAATTCTTTGAATGAAAGCTTCCTTTGCTTCCTTCTTACAGTTGTTCCTTCCATGTACAAATCTAATTTTAATATTAACCATATTGATCTCTGGTCTGCTTTCATTCTTCACATGTTTCATATTGTCATTACATACTAGGTTAGCAACTCTTTGCAAACAGGCTTCATTCTGTCCTTCTGCATATATCAAATATATAACACTGAAACTGGTAAATACCATGCATGGTAAAATTCAGTGAATACTGAGGATTAAGTCATACACTTGGGAAAAAACAGAGGTGGGAGTAGGTGTTTGATAGGGGTGAGTAAGAAATAAAGAGCAGAGGCTTGTATAATCTGAATGCATGTATAAAATTTTAAAAAATAATTAAAATAGTCTCCACCTACTTTTATTCTTTTTTCTTTTATCCTAAGATTCAAACTTGAGGTGTTGGCTAATACAAGTATTTTACTCAGGAATTACAGTTCCAGTCTCAAAGCCCCATTTAAACCATTTTTTACTGAACTGTGTATTGGCATGAAAGAAGGCAAAATGTTTACCTTATAAAATTGAAGGGTCTGCTACAATCAGGAGGGAATGTACACTTTTGCCAGATCTTGTATAGACCAGAGCTGAGAACAGATTCTGTCTCACAGCATTGGTCATAGGTCTCAGGTATGATGCAGGAGAAAGACACTCATGGTATACACTCACTTATAAGTGGATTTTAGCCATTTAGTACAGGATAAGTATATTATACAGACTCAAAGAAGATGAGTAACATGGAAGATCCAAGGCAGGATACAAAAATGTCACTCAGAAAGGAAGATAGAGTAGACAGAGTTAGTGGCTGAAGAGAGGGAACAAGGTAGGAGAAGGGGTACAGAGAGTGAAGAGGGTTGAGAACATACCAGGGGGGAGCAAGGTCAAGAGAACAGGACTATAGAGAAAAGAGAAACTGAGGGTTGGGGCATCTCTTTGACAAGCTGGGGCTCTAAGTCAGGGTAGGCTCCTGGAAAGATATGAGGGGTACTCAAGCAGACACTCCTAGTAGCAGAGGCCATAGAGACTCTAGAGGACTCCCATTAATCAGACTAGTCTCCTAGCCTAAGAACTTTGTCATAAAATTTACCCTACCTACAAGGTGCAAGGATGAAGACAGAGCAGATATTATGGAAATGCTCAACCAATGCCTGGCACAACCAAATCCCACCCTATCAGACAGTGCTAACCCCCAACACTACAAACAATGGTCTGCTAAGCTTGCAGACAGGAGACTGACAGGGTTGTCCCACCCAGCAGCTCCTCAAAACAGATGCTGAGACTCATAGCCAAACACTGGGTGATGTGTTGAGTGTCTTGTGAAAAACTGGGAGAAGAGAAAAGAGCCTGGAAGTTACAGGAGCTCCACAGAAGACCAACAGAGCCAACTAACCAGGGCCCAGGAGGGCTTGCTGAGACTGAAGCATCAGCCAAGGACCATGTATGAAACTTGGCCTCTACAAAGATGCAGCAGGTGGGCAGCTTAGGACTCATGTGGGTCCTCTAGAAAGGACTGCATTGGACATGGACTCACCTGCCATCTTTTTGATCACTTTCCCCTGAAAGGACTGACTTGCCAGGACACAGGAGAAGAGGGAATGCTCAGTCCTGGTGCAACTTGATTAGCTGGGTGGGATGGGAAAGGGAGCTTCCTTTTTCTGAGGAAATGGGGAGAGGATAAACAACCCACAAACAGCAAATCAAGAGAGAGAAATAGATAGAGAAAGAGAGATAGACTAGCAAAATATTGTAAATTAAACACTGCTCATTGCTAACTCTAATATCAGTGGTCTCAATTCCCGAATAAAAAGACATATATTTAGATAATATATGCAAAAACAAGATTCTTCCTTCTGTGGCATCCAAGAAATATCCCTTAACCTCAAGAATAGATATGGAAAAATAATAGAATAGAAAAAAGATATTCAAAGCAAGTGGACCTAAGGAGCAAGCCAGTGTAGTTATTTTAGTATCTGACAAAATAAACTTTAAATCAAAATAATCAGAAGGGATAGGGAAGGATGCCATATATTCCCTAAAGAGAAAAATCCATGAAGAAGACATTTCAATTCTTAGTATTTATGCAGCAAACACAAGGGCAACCATGTTTGCAAAAGAAAAACTAATACAGCTTAAATCTCATATGGACACTCCCACAGTGAGGGCTGGAGACTTCAGTATCTCACTCTGGCCATTAGACATGTCATCCAGGCGAAAACTAAACAGCGATATGCTAGAGCTAACAGCTGCCATAAACAAAATGGACACAGTGTTTATAGAACATTTCACACAAACACAAAAGAATATATCACCTTCTTCTCGGCAGTTGACGAAACTTTCTTCAAAATTACCACATATTCAGACAAAGCACAAGTCTCAACAGAAAAAAAAAGTAAACCCCACCATCTTATCTGACCAACATAGGTTAAAGCTGGATATTGACAACAATAGAAACTACAGAAACTCATGGAAAATGAACAACTCACTACAGAATGAAAAATGGGTCAAGAAAATAATGACCCAAAATCCATTAATGTAAGCCACCATAAAAACAAACAGAAAGAAAAAAAATCACATGATTATCTCATGCAGAAAAAGCCTTTGATGAAGTCCAATACCCCTTCATGATAAATGTCCTGGAGAGATCAGGGATACAAGGTCCATACCTAAACATAATAAAAGCAATATATACCAAACTGATAGCCAACATCAGATTAAATGGAGAAAAATTCAAAGTAATTCCACTGAGTTCAGGGATAAGACAAGGCTGCACACTCTCTCCAAATCTCTTTGGTATAGTACTTGAAATCCTAGCTAAGGCATAAGACAACTCAAGGAGATAAAGTGCATAAAAATTGGAAAGGAAGAAGTCAAAGTATCACTATTTGCTGCTAATATGACAGTATGCGTAAGTGACCATAATAATTCTACCAGGGAACTCCTATAGCTAATAAACACCTTCAGCAAAGTGACTGAATAAAAAAATAACTCAAATAAATTGGTATTCCTCCTGTATACAAATGACAAACAGGCTGAGAAACAAGTTAGGAAAGCAGCACCCTTCACAATAGCTACAAAAACATATTATATCTTGGTGTAATTGTAACCAAGCAAGTGAAATTCCTGCAAGTCTCTGAAGAAAGAAATTGAAGAAGATATCAAAAGAGGAAAGATCTCCCATGCTCATGGAATATCTTTAAGGGTTTCAGTGTCATAAGATATTCCTCTATTGAGAATTCTCTGTTTAGCTTTGTTTCTCATTTTTTGATTAGATACCCTGAGAGGGGAGCTGCCTCACCAGACCACAGAGAAAGAAAATGCAGCCAGTTTTGATAGGCTAGGGTTAGAGGGAAGTGGAGGAAGATCTCCCTTATCAGTGGACTATTGGAGGGGCATGGAAGGACATGAGGGAGGGTGGGATTGGGAGGAGATGAGGAAGGGAACTAAAGCTAGGATACAAACTGAATAAGCTGTAATTAATAAAAATTAAATAAAATAAATAAATTAAAATGCAAAAAAGCAATGTACAAAATCAACGTAATTCTCATCCAAATAATAACATAAATCTTTACAAACCTTAAAGTAAAATTCTCAACTTCATATTGAAAAAAAAAAACAGAATTGCTAAAGCAATCCTATACAACAAAAGATCTTAAGAAGTTATATTCATCTCTGATCTCCAGCTGTACTATATAGCAACAGTAATAAAAACAGCATAGTATTGGCATAGAAACAGACTGGTGGATCAATGGAATCAAATTGAAGACCAAGAAATAAACCCACACACCTATAGGCATTTGATTTTTGACAAAGTACCTAAGCCAAACAATGGAGAAAATACAGCATGTTCAACAAATGGTGCAGGTCTAACTGGATGTCTACATGTAGAAAAATGAAAATAGATTCATATTTATCACTCTCAACATAAAACCAGGCACACTAAATTTTTTCTTCTTTATTTTATATTTATATTTTTATTTTTTTAAATATTAGTTACAGTTTATTAACTTTGTATCCTCCTCCCTCATTCCTTCCCAATCCCACCCTCCCTCCCTCATCTCCTCCTTTGCCCTTTCCAAGTCCACTGATAGGCACTAAATTTATTAGAAGAAAAAATGGGGAAGATACTTTAACTCATTCATACTAGAGACAGCTCTCTAAACAGAACACCAATAGCCTAGGCTCTAAGATCAACAATAAATGGGACCTCATGAAAATGAAAACGTTCTGTAAATCAAAGGACACTGTCAATTGAACAACATAACAGCCTACAGACTGGGATAAGATCTTCATCAACCCTACATTAGACAGAGAGCTAATATCTAAAACATATAAAATCTTTAAAAAGAAACACTAACAAACTAAATAATCCAGTTAAAAATGGGGTACAGAGCTAGACAAAGAATTCTCATCAGAGGAATACCGAATGGCAGAGAAGCAGTTCTCCTATAATAGGAACAGGGACTGTCTCTGACATGAATTTAGTGGCTGGTTGTTTGATCACCTCCCCCTAAAGGGGAAGCAGCCTTAACAGGCCACAGAGAAAGACAATGCAGGCAGTCGACCTGATAGGCTAGTGCCAGGGGGAAAGGGATGAGGACCTCCCCTATCAGTGGACTTGGGAAGGGACATGGAGGAGATGAAGGAGGAAGGATGTGTTTGGGAGGGCATGAGTAGGGGGCTACAGCTGGAATACAAAGTGAATAAACTGTAATTAATAAAAAAATTAAATTAAAAAATTTTCAATGTCTTTAGTCATCAGGAAAATGCATATCAAAATGACTCTGATATTCTATCTTATACCTCTCAAAATGGCTAAGATGAAAAACTCAGTGACAACACATGTTGATGAGACTATGGAAAGGGGAATACTCCTCTATTGCTGGTGGGAATGCAGACTTATAAATTCCCTTTGGAAATCAATCTGGTGTTTTCTCAGTGCTACCTCAAGACCCAACTATATCACTCCTGAGCATACACCTGAAAGATGTTCAACTGTACAACAAGGACATCTGCTTAACCATGTCCATAGCAGCTTTATTTGAACAGTCAGAAACTGGAAACCACCCAGATGTCCCACAACTGAAGAATGGATACAGAAACTGTGGCACATTTATACAATGAAGTACTACTCAGGTATTGAAAACAAGGAGTCACCAAACAGTGTAGGGTTTTGTTTAAGGCCTATGCTATGTGACAGACCTCGGAACCGTTGCTTCTTGGATGAGTAAAATCTAAGAAGAATATCCTTTTTTTTTTTTTTTTCTTTGTACAAAAAAAATACTTAGAATGTTTTTATTCAGAATATCCCAAGACAGAATAAATTTATAATTCTGGCGAATTGATGTGTTACTCACATATTGCGAGATTTAAATTAGGCCTTCCGATACACAAGAGCATGGATATATATATATATATATATATATATATATATATATGTATGTATTTTTTTAATTAATTACACTTTTCACTTCGTATCTCCCCATAAGCCCCTCCCTCCTCCCCTCCCGATCCCACCCTCCCTCCCCCTTCTTCACGCATGCCCCTCCCCAAGTCCACTGATAGGGGAGGTCCCCCTCTCCTTCCTTCTGATCTTAGTCTATCAGATCTCATCAGGAGTGGCTGCATTGTCATCTTCTGTGGCCTGGTAAAGCTGCTCCCCCCTCAGGGGGAGGTGATCAAAGAGCAGGCCAATCAGATTATGTCAGAGACAGTCCCTCTTCCCATTACTATGTAACCCACTTGGACACTAAACTGCCATGGGCTACATCTGTGCAGGGGTTCTAGGTTATCTCCATGCATGGTACTTGTTTGGAATATCAGTCTCAGGAAAGACCCCTGTGCTCAGATATTTTAGTTCTGTTGTTCTCCTTGTGGGGTTCCTGTCCTCTCCAGATCTTACTGTTTCCCACTTCTTTCCTAAGATTCCCTGCATTCTACCCAACAGTTGGCCACACGTCTCAGCATCTGCTTTGATAGCCTGCAGGGCAGAGCCTTTCAGAGGCCCTCTGTGGCAGGTTCTAGCTTGTTTCCTGTTTTCTTCTTCTGAGGACCTTCCTCTTTGCCTTTCAGGATGGGGATTGAGCATTTTAGTCAGGGTCCTCTCTCTTGATTAGTTTCTTTAGATGTACAAATTTTAGTAGGACCACTCCTAGGCATATATCCAAAAGAGGCTCAAGTACACAATAAGGACATTTGTTCAACCATGTTTGTAGCAGCTTTATTTGTGTTAGCCAGAAGCTGGAAACAGCCCAGATGCCCATCAACTGAAGAATGGATGCAGAAATTGTGGTACATCTACACAATGGAATATTACTCAGCAATGAAAAATAAGGAAATTATGAAATTTTCAGGTAAATGGTGGGACCTGGAAAGGATCATCCTGAGTGAGCTGTCCCAGAAACAGAAAGACACACACAGTATATACTCACTCACATAGACATATAGACAAGAAGAATATCTTGATCACCCAGGAATATGGGACAATACCAAATACTGTTGTTCTACAAAAGGAATGTTTCAGTAAAATGACTCCTAATGACATTGTGCTATACTTACTCATTTCTCATTTGGTAGCCTACAGAATCCCACATAGACTTAATATACATATACATATACATATACATATACATATACATATACATATACATATACATATACATATACATATACATATACATACACATACACATACACATATACATATACATATACATATAACAACCTTCAGTTTTGTGTTTTTTATGGATTCTCTAATGTGTGAATGAGTGTATCTCTCTATATCTGTTCCTGTGCATTTTTTTGGGCTCTTTTCCTTCTTTTTGTTGGTTTGTCCTAGCCTAATTTGTTTTTCTTTGATTTTATTATTGTTTGTATTTTTCCTTAGGGGTGTTAATAAGAAATATTTGTATCACAAATAGAAAAGTCTGTTTAAGGACAGAGCATGGCTTCTGTGGAAAATGATATCTGGATTAGAATGTCAGTACCAAGTTTACTGGTGTTTTAATAATTTTTTTTATTTGGATTTGACATGTTTTCCTTCCCTCTATAAGAAGAAAATGTAAGAGTCAGTATGTGTCAATTGTCACAGAAGGAGTAAGATTTATTCTGAACCACAATGGAATGGGGTTAGAGGTGCTTGTGCTAAGTTATAGTGATGAAGCCTAAAGCTCTTCCTTCCCAAAGCACTGATATGACTGTTTCATAATTCCCTTAAAACTTGGGAGGAGTCAAATGAATGGAACTCATTGTTTTAATTTCACCCTTTAGCAAAGGATTTGAATTTATAAGTAAATGATGTAATGTTGACCTATTAATTAGTGAATAAACTGTTATTAATAAAAAATAAATAAATTTATAAAAAAAGAAAAATGCTGAAGTGCACAGTGAAAAACAAAAACAAAAAAATAAATATGCGGCTCTACTATACAATATATGATTTTAAATAAACCAGAGGATTTAGTACTGTAAAAACCATGCAGTTCATTTTCTACAACAAGTCCTTAGGATCATTCATACACACTTGTGCTTTCCACAATCATTGTTCAACCTGTGATGTGCAGTGGAAAATTACATTATATTATAATGTCGTGCACATTTGCTATGACTATCTGCTTAGTTGTGTTCACCGGAGCCAGGGATCCATGTTTATTTATTTGTTTTCTTTTTTTTTTTGGGGGGGGGGTCAAAGGAAAAACCATAAAAACAAATCTTTATTTTAAAAATGTGTTTTTTTTCTTTCATTGAAATCCAGGAAATTTACACGTTACTAAAGGAACAATAACTGTAATAAAGAAAACACAGTGATAATTTATATATTTATACTTTTCAGGCAAATTAAAGTGAATCACAAATAGAAATTGTCTCAGGAGATTAGGGAAATTGTTAGTACTGGGGAAATACTTCAGATTTAACAACAAAAACTAATTGTGATACTGACTGAAAGAAGAGAAATTGGAATGGGAACTCAGTATGGAAAGAATGTGGATAATCCAATCAGAATCATTTATCATGACATTTTGAGGACAAATAACATACTAGAACAATCATAATGCCCTGAGGGATCTTCAGGCCAACTACTTGAAAAAGAATATTAGTAGAGTTTAGGGTTTCCTAGCATATGCCTCACAACAATACTTATATAAGGTGGGCTCACTGAAACACAACTGATTCTCAAGCAGGAAGCACAGGAAATTTCTCAGAACTCTGAGGTATCTGAGCACATATTATACTAGCCTAGGACAGAGTCTGATCCAGTTTCATGTCTGGTGGCTGTCAAGAGACATGGGCTGGACACAAAGTGACAGAAACAATGGGATTCAGAGAGCCAGCGTTTTACACCAATTTCTTTTTTTGTTAAATTTTATTTTTTTATATTAATCACAGGTTTTTTCTTTGTGTTCTAGCAGTAGCCCCCTTCCTTACTCCCTCTCAATCCCACCCTATTTCTTGAGCACTGATTATCACATGATGAAGAGAAGAGGGTCATGTGGCTTCTACACAGAGTATGGGTCACAGGAGAGCACAGAAACTGCTCTCGGGGACCATAACTATTTTATGATATGAAGTTAAAATCCTAGCCTTCTGCTCCAGAAAGACATTTTATTCTCATTGTCATGGGCATCAAGCATGGCTATGTTTGCTCTGGGGAGAAAATATTATCCTCTGAGACTGGTACCCATATGAACTTTCTTGAACAGAAAGAGAAAAATAATTCCAACCAGGTTCTACCTTGCAAGAACAGAAAGAAAAAGACCTCTAGGAAAACCATCCTTCCTTAAAAATAGGAGCAATACACTACAGACATAGAATTGTATGTGGCAAAAGCTTATCTGCTGCACACAACAAAACTTAAAATTAGGAAAATGACTGACAAAACCCAAACATAATAAGTGAACCATTTTAGTTTCAATGTAATAACTAATAATTCATTTCAGTTGTACGATGTCTCAGTGTAAAGAAATTAAGAAATTGGTTCCTGTCCTACATTAGCAAATTTAACTTACCACACAAAAAATGCTTTATTATTTTTCTGTTGCTATCCTAAAACATCATGAACTGGCAACTTATAAAAGTAAGGGTTTATTTGATATTATGGTTCAAGAGGGATATTTCTGTGAGAGGGAACAGCAGGGCTGGCAGCTGTCATGGGAGCTGGAATGATAATTATTTAATGACATTTTGTTTTTTGTATTTTTTTATTAATTACACTTTATTCACTTTGTATCCCCCCATAAGCCCCTCCCTCCTCCCCTCCCGATCCCACCCTCCCTCCCCCTTCTTCACTCATGCCCCTCCCCAAGTCCACTGATAAGGGAGGTCCTCCTCTCCTTCCTTCTGATGTTAGTCTATCAGATCACATCAGGAGTGGCTGCATTGTCATCTTCTGTGGCCTGGTAAGGCTGCTCCCCCCTCAGGGGGAGGTTATCAAAGAGCAGGCCAATCAGATTATGTCAGAGGCAGTCCCTCTTCCCATTACTATGTAACCCACTTGGACACTGAACTGTCATGTGCTATATGTGCAGGGGTTCTAGGTTATCGCCATGCCTGGTACTTTTTGGGAGTATGAGTCTCTGAGAAGACCCCTGTGTTCAAATTTTTTAGTTCTGTTGCTTTCCTTGTGTGGTTCCTGTCCTCTCCGGCTCTTACTATTTCCCACTTCTTACATAAGATTCCATGCACTCTGCCCAACAGTTGGCCATAAGTCTCAGCGTCTGCTTTGGTAGTCTGTAGGGCAGAGGCTTTCAGAGGACCTCTGTGGCAGGTTCCTAGGTTGTTTCCTGTTTTCTTCTTCTTCTGATGTCCAACCTCTTTGCCTTTCAGGATGGGGATTGAGTGTTTTAGTCAGGGTCCTCTTTCTTGCTTAGTTTCTTTTGCTGTACAGATTTTAGTAGGTTTATCCTATGTTATATGTCTATATGAGTGAGTATATACCGTGTGTGTCTTTCTGCTTCTGGGACAGCTCACTCAGGATGATCCTTTCCAGGTCCCACCATTTACCTGAAAATTTCATGTTTTCCTTATTTTTCATTGTTGAGTAATACTCCACTGTGTAGATGTACCACAATTTCTGTATCCATTCTTCAGTTGAGGGGCATCTGGGCTATTTCCAGCTTCTGGCCATTAAAATTAAAGCTGCTACAAACATGGTTGAGCAAATGTCCTTATTGTGTACTTCAGCCTCTTTTGGATATATGCCTAAGAGTGGTATGGCTGGATCTTGAGGAAGCACTATTCTTAGTTGTTGAGAAAGTGCCAGATTGATTTCCAGAGTGGTTGTACAAGTTTACATTCCCACCAGCAGTGGAGGAGGGTTCCCCTTTCTCCACAACCTCTCCAGCATGTGTTGTCACTTGAGTTTTTCATCTTGGCCATTCTGATGGGTGTAAGGTGAAATCTCAGGGTCATTTTGATTTGCATTTCTCTAATGGCTAATGAGGTTGAGCATTTCTTTAAGTGTTTCTCTGCCATTTGATATTCCTCTACAGAGAATTCTCTGTTTAGCTCTGTTCTCCAATTTTTAATTGGATTGCTTGGTTTGCTTTCTTTCAGCTTCTTTAGTTCTTTATATATACTGGATATTTTGAACTGTAAGGATGAGGCAGAGATAGAAAACCTGGAATAGTCTACAGCTTTAAAACTCAAAACTTTCCTTCAGTAATATACTTCCTCCAGAAAGGCCACAGATCCTAAATCTACCCAAACAGCATCACTTACTGCGGACCAAGTATTTAAATGTCTGGGACATCGGGCTCATTTTATGAATGGGATAACAAAGGCCTTCAGTTTTAGCACAATATTTTCGATGTGCTTTCTCCTGCATCGAACTGACCAAGATCAAACATTAAGAAACTAAAATTTCATAGTTCATTGCAGAAACTGACAGTTTGTTCTATGAGATCTTAACCCTTGGTGTGATTCCCCAGGCTTCCCGCCTGCTCCAGGCAAGAGGAAGATTTTAAAGACTGTTCGGCTACCAGAAAGGGTAAAAGCACCAATGTTTTCCCCCCAATGGGAAGCAGAATAATGGAAAAGTTTTGTCAGAGTGTGAAGCAATACACAGAGACAAACCTAACTTCTTCCACAGAGTAATCTGCCCCTTATAATAGAAAACACCATATTTCTCTGATGAGTCCACAAACACCAAGGTGTATTCATTTTTTTTTCTATGCTGGTTTATTTTTATTACTTTATATCATTGTGTTTTGTCTTCCCCCATTACATTGCTATATTCAGGGTTCAGTGGAAGCAAACAAATTGTGTATTTTTTTGTTGTTCCTAGTTCTTTCAATCAAGAATATAGCCAACAGAGACTCTGGCTTGAGTTTAATATCAAAGCTCAGTTACATTTTAGTTGTCTTCTCTAGAGAGTGTATGTATTATTTTATTTTGTGTTGCTACAGCAAAATACCTGAGGCTGTATAGCTTGCAAGGTAAAGAAGTTAATTAAACTCAGTTTGGGAAGTGTAAGTGCACTGTTCTGCTTCTGCTCAGCTCTAGTGAATGCCTTAAGGTGAGTGACACCACAGCTCCCATTGTGCAAAAAGAAGCAATCGCATGCTGTGAAAAGAAGTCAGGGAAGAAATAATGAGCCACACCTGCTCTTTTATAATTTATTCTTTTCCTTTCTAATGAGATCCTGAGAGAACAAAATTCATTCTATCCAATAACAGAACCTCCAATTTGCTAACTTCCTTGCCTAGCTCTACCTTTAAAAGATTACAGGATGTCTCTCTCACTGCCACTCTGTTGCCCAAACTTCCAGAAACTGAAGCCTGGGGACATCATTTATACCTTGTTAAAATCACAACATTATGAGATGTGCTCATATACAGCACAGAAAATTAAACATCTCTGACAAGAAAAGATAACTATGGTATCCTAATATAATATATCTTAATATAATAATTTTAAAATGCCTCCCTTTTCTGGAGTGTATTTTACTTCTTTATCCCATTGGCAAATGCATTTACCTACCATTTGTCTTGGCTAGGGAATGTTGCACACAATAAATTTCCCATCTTTTCATAAAACATTTTATGAACAGTGTACTTTTTGACATATTCTTTCTATCTTCAATGAGTGACCTATTTCAGTAAAGATGACCCCACTTCATTGAATCCACACTAAGGAAGTATATGTCACAGAGCTACCTATTTCTATACCATGGCAATAAAAGATATTTCCCATAACAAATGTTTATTGATAGCAACTTCTTATATTTGGGAAAAATTATGGAAGAACAGTACAACCTATTCATTAAGGATTATGCATAGTGGGCAAAGCTCATTTTGCTAGAGCAGGTATAATCCATGTGTCCTTCTGTACATGATTATGGATGGAACATACAAACCTGCTCTTGTTTTTCTAGACTGGTAATTTCTAGACTCAGAATTCTTGCAACACTCACAGCTTATTTAACTCTTTGAAGTTTAGGCAAAGTTATGCAGTTTCACGGTGAAATGTTCTGTCTCATTAGCAGATTAGCAGCGTGAGAGACAAGTCAAGATTCTAACCCTTGTGAGTCTTACTTTGTGCTCTTGGCTGCAGGAATCCCTTTCTCACTGTTTGGTTAGCTCAGTTTTCCTAACCCCAGGTTCATCACCAGAATTCCAGGTACTATAGTAATCTCCATGAGCGCTAAATTCTGATTACCCATCACAAACCCATTAAAATATATCACTTATGTAAATAAGTGTATAGATATCATCTATTATAAAATGCAGCATATTTATAGCACATATCATAAATACAACATATATATGTGTGTATATATTTTACACTATACACATTTAATGCACAAATTGATACATTATTACAATCTAGCATTTCTTATTTTTAAATTAATTTTTAAATTAAATTTTTATTTTTTTATATTAATTACAATTTATTTTTTTGTATCCCAACTGTAGCTCCCTCCCTCATTTTCTTCCAATCCCACCTTCCCTCCCTTGTCTCCTCCCTTCTGCTCCCTAAGTCCACTAATAGGGGAGGACCTCCTCCGCTTCCATATGACCCTAGCTTATCAGGTCTTTTCAGGACTGGCTGCAATGTCCTCCTTTGTGGCCTAACAAGGCTGCTCCTCCCTCAGGGAGGGGAGAAGGTCAAAGAGATAAACAAGAAAGAGGACCCTGGGTAAGATGATCAATCTTCAGTTAGAAAGGCAAATGGAATGGACATTGGAAGTAGGAGAAAACAAGTAACAGGACAGGAGCCTACCACAGAGGGCCTCTGAAAGACTCTACATAGCAGTGTATCAAAGCAGATGCTGAGATTCATAACTAAACTTTGGGCAGAGTTCAGGGAATCATGTGAAAGAAGGGGGAGTGAGCATGACCTGGAGAGGACAGAGGATCCACAAGGACCAAAAATATCTGGGCAGAGGGGTCTTTTCTGAGACTTTCTCCAACCATGAACCATGCATGGGTATAACCTAGAACCCCTGCTCAGATGTAGCCCATGACAGCTCAGTATCCAAATAGGTTACCCTAGTAAGGGGAACAGGGACTGTTTCTGACATGAACTCCATGTGTCTGTATTTTTAATTATGTTTTTGATTCAGTCCTGGCTGATAAACCTGTAAGTATTCTCTCTAGTAATAAATAAGTGATGATATTGGTGAAAACGTTTGTGGCCTTTGTTTATGGGATGTACAAAAACTTTCCTTTTTCAAGAAAAGTTTTTTTTTTTTTTTAAGTATAAAAAATTTTTTAACAGGTATCTTCAGGACTGGCTGCAAAGTCTTCCTCTGTGGCCTAGCAGGACTGCTCCTCCCTTGGGGGGTGGGGAGGTCAAAGAGCCAGCCATTGAGTTCCTGTTAGAAATAGTCCTTGTTCCCCTTACTATGGGAAACCAATTGGTTACTGAGCTACCACAGGCTATATTTGAGCAGAGGTTCTAGGTTATATCCATACATGGTCCTTGGTGGAAGATACCTGATAAAACAGGGTCAGATGAAAGGGGAGGAGGTCCTCCTCAATCAGTGAACTTGGAAAGGGGCAGGGAGAAGATGAGGGAGGGAGGATGGGATTGGGATGGAATGAGGGAGCGGGATACAGATGAGATACAGAGTTAATAAAATGTAACTAATAATAAAAATAAAAAAAAAATAAAAAATAAAGGAGAAAAAAAAGACAAAATTTTTTTACTCGATTTTTTTGTATTAATTACACTTTACTTTGTATCCTTCCTGTAGTTTCCTCCCTCCTCCCCTCCCAATCCTGACCTTCCTCCTCCTTCTCCACTCATGCCTCCCCAAGTCCACTGATAGGGGAGGTCTTCTTTTCCTTCCTTCTGATCCTAGTCTGTTAAGTCTCATTAGGAGGGGTTGCATTGTCTTCCTCTGTGGCCTGGTAAAGCCTTACCAGGGGGAGGTAATTAAAGAGCAGGCCAATCAGTTCATGTCAGGGACAGTCCCTGTTCCCATCACTATGGAACACACTAGGAGACTGAACTGTCATGGACTACATCTGTGCAGGGATTCTGGGTTTCTTTATGCATCCTACTTGGTTTGACTATCAGTCTCAGGGAAGACCCATGTGCCCAGATTTTTGGATCTGTTGCTCTCCTTGTTGACCTCCTGTCCCCTCCAGGTCTTACTAACTCCCACTTCTTTCATATGTTTCCCTCAAAGGTTGGCCATAAATATCAGCATCTGCTTTGATAGTCTGCAGGGCAGAACCTTTCAGAGGCCCTCTGTGAAAGGCTCCTAACTTGTTCCCTGCTTTCTCCTTCTTCTAATGTCCATCCTCTTTGCCTTTCTCGATGGGGACTGAGCATTTTGGCCAGAGTTCTCCCTCTTGATTAGGAAAAGTACTTTAGAGATTACAATCCTGGAACAAGAAGAAGACTTGGCTCACAATAGGAAGAACTTTTTACCTACTGCGTTTGCATGTGAACCTGGCTTAGACTGTTTTCTCTATGGCAGAGTTCGTATTAAAATATACTAAATTGTTGCAAATTTACTGATATGCAGCCATCCTTCCTGGAAACATTGTTTTGCCTTTTCTTTTTTTCTCCTTCAACTTATTTTCTAGTTCTCCTTCAACCATTTTCTAATTATCGACTACCTAACTGAGTTTGTACAGCAAAACTGTGCACCCATTTCGGAGGCCAAGTGATGACAGGAGACAATATGACCCACAGAATATCACTTTGAATGCTACAGTGAGTTTACACTCAGTAATGAAGGCTTTAATATCTGCAGGAGAGAGGACAGTGACAATGGCCGTTAGTGCCATGCTCCTGCATTCTCTCTCAATGGAGCATGAAATAAGGCATGTCATCATGTCATCACACGCTAGGAAAGATTTTCATAGGCCCTTGTCCTTTCAGCACAGTGAGTTAGCATCACGGTGATTCAGAATATCCGTCTCCGTGGCTCATGTACCTCCCTGCTTCCCTCGCTATTTAATGATCTCCTTTTGCAGCTCCACAGTCATACCAAATTGCTGCCATGTGAGAAATATGTACAAGCTTTTGAAGTTTCCCATATGGGAGTGAAATTGCATGAAAGGCAGATTATTATTATGTAGCAAAAATATAATTTCTCAGTAGAGAGAAGACATCTGAAAGCCACAAAACCATGCAGGGTAAGCATCGCCTTTACATACTCCTTCTTTATGAGCAATAAGAAAATTATTACGTTAATATTTACCAAAGTACCTAGACTAACTAAAATCTTGCAAAAACAATCACTTTTAAAGTACTTGCCATATATTTGTATAAAATTTTATGTTATATTTAAGCTTAGGACACTTACTAAACATTATATATGTGTGTGTGTGTGTGTGTGTGTGTGTGTGTGTGATTTTATCTGGAAAATCTCAAAACTAGATTTATTTTTTAGGCCTGTCTCAATTCTTAAATAATTTTTCAGTGTGCAACAGTAAAAGCATTATTACTGTTTTATATTTATTCAGTTTTATGGATTAATGAACAATGCATATATCTGATTCTGCTAGTGTATAGTCTAAGAAAATCCATTGCAGATAACAAGTTATTCTTTACATAATAGAAAATGGCATTTTAAAATTTTGGTTTTAGTGCTGAAGAGATTTCTCAGTTCCTAGCATGCATTCCTTAGAAGAAGAGCTTGAGTTCAAGTCTCAGAACCCAACTGAAAAATGTTCAGGAGTGATAATGTATGTGTGTAATTCAAGACAGTAAGACAATGGTAGGAGGAAGAGAGACAGAGTGACAGAGAAAGACAGAGAGAGAGAGAAAGACAGAAATAGAGAGGGAAGAGAGCTATAGAGAGATAGAGACAGAGAGGCTTTAGACCATCTCAGAAGTATTTGAATGTAATCTGAATAAACCAAGGTAAAGAGAAAGACACTAAATCTATTTCAGTATCTGAAATACAGGCATTCATGTCCTATGCTCAGAAGAACATGAAGCTGATGTCATCCTTGAAAGTGTGATTTATTAAACATCGAAATCATATGAGGCTAGTGAGGTATTTTGCACAGAGCAAGATGGTTTATGCATGCTCCAGAGTTTCCCACCTAGCTTTGCTACAGGTTCATCTTCAAAGTTAGAATAACATCAAGAAAGTCTGTGCTAAGGAATCTTGTAGGGTATGCTTAAATAAAGCGAATTACATTCACAATTAGATTGCATTGTTGTTGTAATGAAATTGCACTGTTTTAATTCTAAAACAAATATGTTTGATGTCAATCAACTCCTGTTTAGATAGAAAACTCATCTATGTGGTGAGTAAAACATGTAGGTTAAGAACTAGATAAATTATCCCACACGCTTTTGTTAAGAGAGGAGGACACTGCAGCCAGTCCTGATGAGGCCTGATAGGCTAGGGTCAGAGAAAAGGAGAGGAGGACCTGCCCTATTAGTCGACTAGGGGAGGGGCACAAGGGAAGAAGAGGGAGGGTGGGTGGGACTGGGAGGAGTTGAGGGAGGGGGCTGGTAATGAATAAATTGCAATACGTAATAATAATTAATAAAAAACTCAAAAATATTAAATACAAGTTCAAATTCTTAAACTTCTTGAAGAACGTAGAAAACAAACTTACAAATTTTAATTAAAACCTGAATGACAAATATAAGACATCAGTAGTGAGATAGACATTTAGGTAGGTTCTGCCTTAAGATGATGTTTACTACTTTAATGAGTATGTCAAATCTGACATTTCCATTTTTCTTTACCCACTTACAGTTTTGAAAAATAGATGCATTTATTGTATACACTCCTGATGTTTTTTTTTAACTTTTATTAATTATACTTTATTCACTTTATGGGGGTTTATCCTCCCATAAACCCCTCCCTCCTCCCCTCCTAATCCCACCTTCCTTCCCCCTTCTTCACGCATGCTCCTCCCCAAGTCCACTGATAGGGGAGGTCCTTCTCTCCTTCCTTCTGATCTTAGTCTATCAGAGCACATCAGGAATGGCTGCATTGTCACCTTCTGTGGCCTGGTAAGGTTGCTCCCCCCTCAGGGAGAGGTGATCAAAGAGCAGGCCAATCAGTTTATGTCAGAGGCAGTCCCTCTTTCCATTACTATGTAACCCACTTTTGATAGTTCAGTTGGTAGAGCGGAGGACTGTAGTTGGTACTCTCCCGACTTTTAATGGGACTACAAATGAGATCCCAAAATACTTCAAAATATTTGAGAGATTGCTCAGTGGATAAAGCTTTCACCTTGCATACCTGAAGGTCTATATTTGAATGCCTAGAAACCATGTAATTTCTGCTGCAATAGTAAAATTTTGTAACCTCAGGGATTCTGTGGTTAGATGGGTGGTAAAGCCTGTACAATTGTCAGAGGCTTGCATGAAGCATAGGCAAGCGAACTTGGCACACACTGCCTCAGTGGCAAGCAGCAACAACAACAAAAAAGAACAGCAAGCTGACCTTGTGTCAAAAAAGAAAGAAGGCAAAAACCAACACTTAATGTTGTCCAGATACCCTACACACACACACACATACACACACACACACACACACACACACAGAGAGAGAGAGAGAGAGAGAGAGAGAGAGAGAGAGAGAGGATGAGAGAAAAAAAAAAACTTTTTTCCCTGGTGAAGATTAGGACTATTCAAACAATCATGAAACCATGATTACTTAGAGCACAAGTTGTGAAGCCTGTCATGCATTTCTCAGAAAAAGTATGAATTTGACCATTTTTCCTAAAGCTCCATACTCATGCTTAAGAATATATATTCTCTCTCTCTCTCTATATATATATATAATAAACATATGCATACACACATATATATGCATATATATGCATATATATTATAAACATATGCATACACACACACATATATATATTTGTGTATGCATATGTTTATAATCACTCTAAATTTTGTTCTAATTGTTGAAGTTGAGAATGCAATGCATCAGATTTATTAAAAGCAGATATTTTTTATATAAAGTAGAAAATAATTCTCATTAGTATTCATATAGTATACTCAAAACTGGCCAAAATAGTATTTTAAATTGTGTTTAAAGTTTATAAAGAGATTTAAATACTGTACTGTCATGAAGCTTCTAACTTCATAGACTAAGTTCATTAATTTCTGATTTATTATAACAGTAGGCTAGCCAATGAGAGTTTTTCTCCAGATTGTGGATGTACAATATTGAAATAGTAAGGACTGATGCCATCTCACTAGCAGGCTTTGAATAAGAAACAGGAGCTCAGCTACAACAATAAATGTGTGTTGATCACACACGTTGCTGTTACAGATGGGAATTACAGTGATCTGCTCATTTTAGGTAGCTCATGTGCCCTTTCTGCTTTCTGCAGAGAAACATATTGAGGGGAGAGCAGCATGATCACATTGACCTTTAACAAAGAATGGAGCCTTGTAAGATGAGAGAAAGTTATGAGATCGGTTTCCCTTCTTACAAGTAAACAGCTGAGGTGAGAAAAATAGATTTCTGTGAGTCAAAATTATATCTTGTTCATTTTGAACTTCTGGAGTAAATGAAAATTTTGTCATGTTACTAAAGACTTAGGGCAGTGAAAGAAACTCATTGTAAATTGATGCTTTTATTTAAAATCTCATTCTTTAGTTCTTTTTAAAAATTTATTTATTTTTATTAATAACAGTTTATCTACTTAGTATCCCAGTTGTAACCCTCTCCCTTGTCCCCTCCCACTCCCACCCTTTCCTTCCTCTTCTCCTCCATGTCCCTCCTCTAGTCCACTGATACCCCCCCCTCCTTCCATCTGACCCTAGTCTATCAGGTCTCATCAGGACTGGCTGCACTGTCTTCCTCTGTAATTCTCAACACTTTGAGCAATTATGCACCTCTGCAGTAACTGCTGACTACTACAGAAAAGCTTTTCTGTACAAGAGTGTGCACATCCAGCATGCACACTGACAAAACTACCAAGAGCAAACTCTGCCTTTAGGGCTATGATCTCCCTACCCATGGGCTACTGACCAGAACTCTAACATCAGTAATAACATTCCTTCCTATGAAGCAGACTGCAAATCTATTCAGAATGTTCTTGATTTATACTATAATATCACACTCCTATTGTATTAGGTGGAATATCATGTCTGGCAAGTCATTTTTTCAATATGCAATGTCTGATGCTGGGTAAAGCCACTGGCAACTTCTCTTTGCCAGCAGCTTGCATAGTCAGGAAGCAGTGATTATCATTATAGGATAATTATCCTTTTAGGACTATTCCGTAAGAACTCTGTTTTTCTCTTTTTAAAGTTATATTTTAAAGTTAGCTTACTAATTAGTTTCTAGAAGGCTTTTTTTTCACATATCCTTGGTTCTGAATTGGGTTGTCTATCTTAATACCCTCCTTCCACCAAGGCTTGGGGGACACAGGATAAAAGGAGGCAGAATGAATGCTTGTTGTAAAGTTGTAAGTACAGAGACAGTATTTGATGGGCCAGATTAATGACACATTATATATTATACAGTTTAAAGTTTAAACACTATAAGGGGGATGGTTAACACTTGTATAATCAATTAATATACTCTGATGATTCAGGACTATTTGCTATGTAGAGTCTTCAGTTTTTAAATGTAGTTTTCCCACATTAGAGTGTAAAGTGTATGATTTTATTAGTTAAATATTACATAAACGAATGCCATATAATAAATGTGCAGAGAGTTCTGAGCTCTTTCCTATTTTAAGGCTCATTTTCAACTCTGAATATCAAGTAAAAGTAGCGGTTTCTTTAAAAACAAAAGATTATGTTTTGTTCCCAGTAGTTACTTTCCAAGTTCTCTAAAAAATTATTGTCAAGTGACACCCTTCTATATTTTCCTCCCTCTATGTCTCTGTCTTTGCCTCCCTCTTTCTTTGTCATTAATTCTATGTGCACAAAATTTGCTATTAAATGTATGGATTCAGAAATAGGTGAATAAGCACACACATAATTGAATAAATCTACATATGCATGTATGTCTTCTTGCTTATTTTATGTTCTTTCTCTTGGAGAAGACTTTGAAGCAGTTTTTTTTTGTTGTTGTTGTTGTTGTTCAGATCATTCAAATAATTTACAATCTCATCTTTT
The DNA here is from genome assembly GCA_010120015.1 of Rhombomys opimus. Taxonomy (NCBI): domain Eukaryota; kingdom Metazoa; phylum Chordata; class Mammalia; order Rodentia; family Muridae; genus Rhombomys; species Rhombomys opimus. The sequence goes on from REGO01000533.1 coordinate 753,877, forward strand.
TGTTATTTTTTTCTGTTTTGCTACAAGCATCTATTTTCTGTAACTCTCTTTGGAACGAACACGATAGGCATCTTTGCATCTCCTGACAGATGCATTTGAAAGATGATGAATGCCTGTGTGATTTTATTGCAAAATTATTTCAGTTAAGACAAGGTTTGTCAGTCCCAGGTCAATGGGTTGATACCTTAATTCCAAGTGTGACACTGTGGGAAGTGGTAGAATGTAATGAGAGTTCTGTGTGAGTGAGAAGTCATTAGATCATGTGGATACTGCCCTTGCAAGGGAAACAAAATCTCCTAGGCTATGTTCTATGAGAGGAGATCTTGTAGAAGTCTGTGCCAGAGCACTGGCTATTGTTATGTCTCCAGGTTTTGTAAATTCAAAGAAGGATAGGATCTCTCCTTTCCTACTATACTTTTACTTTTCAAAAAAGGCCTCAGTCATTCCTATCTTTTAGTGTTTGAACTAACTTTCTTTATACTGTGAGCTAAAGAAAACTCTTTTCTTCATAGTTATAGATTTCAGGAATTTAATATAGTGATGAGTACAACATATGTCCCTTCATCTATTATATAAAATACTGTATATTAATTATGTAGCTATATATACACACACATTTTAATAATATAAAGACATATATGCATATATAAAAATATGCATGTACATGCACATTGGATATATTACACCCTTTTAAAAATTACTTGTTAATCTGTACTATAGTGCCTCAATAGCCTACTTTTACTCCATCCAAGCTTTTTGTGAAGTGCTAGAACAATATTCTAACAACTATGTCTTTATTTGAATTACCTAACTTGTTACTATCTGTTGATATATGATGTTATTTTATACAGCAGGTTATCGAAGCGGATGCTGAGACTCATAGCCGAAGTTTGGGCAGAGTGCATGGAATCTTATTAAAGAAGGTGGAAATGAAAGACCTGGAAGGGACAGGAGTTCCACAAGGAGAACAACAGAACAAAACAACAACAACAACAACAACAAAACAAAAACAAACAAACAAAAGACTGGACATTGGGGTCTTTTCTGAGACTGACACTCCAACCAAGGACCATTCATGGATATAATCTAGAACCCCTGCACAGATGTAGCCATGGCAACTCAGTATCCAAGTAGGTACTCTAGTAAGGGGAACAGGGACTGTCTCTGCAATGAACTCAGTGGCTGGCTCTTTGATCACCTCCCCCTGAGGAGAAAGCAGCTTTCCAGGCCACAGAGGAAGACCTGATAGGCTAGTGTTAGAGGGAAGAAGAGGAGGACCTCCCCTATTAGTGGACTAGGGGAGGGGAATGGGAGGAAGTGAGGGAGGTAAGGCTGTATTGTGAAGGAATGAAGGAGGGGTTACAGCTGGGATTGAAAGTGAATAAATTGTAATAAATAAATGATTAATTAATTAATTAAATGTTAAAAAAATCCTTCAGTTGTTCCACTATTTCCTGAATCTTAATATTCTTTCATCCCACGCTGTTTACTTTTTCTCAAAGCCACCTGGATTTCCCCTTCTCCACTATTTTTCTTAGATGCATATACCTTCAGTCCTTTTTCATGTGATATTCTGATGTACATTTTCTTTGAAGTTTATCTTGAAATAGTATTTTCTCTAATGATCATTTTCCTCCACAATTTTCAGTAAAAAGACATATAGATGAACAATTAAGTGAACACGTAAGAACGTGATATTCTTTAACATGATTTCAGTTCTCTTGCATTGGGACACATGATGGGATCCGGTTACATGTTTTTGACTATATAAGAAATAGACATCACCAGTGTGGCATTGCGACTCCAGGTGGTTATGCATTGTCTGGATCAATAATTCAACTGAGTATCTCTCTGATAAAACTGAGTACACCAGACAGCATCTTACCATTACATCAGTATCTTTAGGAACACCTCTTTAACACCACAAAGACGTTTACAATAAAAGCAATTTCTACCTTAAGAAAGACAATGATTTCCAGCAGAAACATGAAAAAAATGCCCATGTAGAATTTATTTCTTTATTTTTATTATTTATTTGGGAAAATCTAAAAAGCACTGATAAGGTAAGACCAGCAGGGGAAAGGATCAAAAGAATTAGAAAACATGGTATGTTCAAAACCAGGTTACACATTATGGATAACTGGTGGTCAGTCGTGCTGAGCAACCTGGGAGATATATATTGAATACAGAAGTGCTTTCTGATTTGAAGCTATAAGAACAATAGAGCTTAATACTTATTAACCAACTAGGCATGGTGGGTCTTGAGAAGAATGTAGATGGGGCTTTAGTCGTTTTGTGCTGCACAGACATGGGAACCAAAATTGCTAGGAGATAATCTAAAATGGAACATTTAGATTAAATGTTTAACATTTAAAGTATTATTGGGGTTTTGCCAAAAGAGTAAGTGCTGGGGAAATGAGTATTCACAATAGCATTTTCTACACTAGTGTTAAGTCACACGAGGCCCATATTATGGAATTTACAATGCATGTGTGCTTGTTTCCCTTGGATAGAACTGTAACAGTACAAAAGAATGTTTTTAGCATGAAGAAAAAAAAAACAACTCTAAACTACTACCCACAATGCCTCACTTTTTATTGCAAGCTGAGTACATTTTGTACATGAGACAGACTGGGAAGTGGCCAAGTTGATTTACTGAAAGAATTTTCTGGACTGTTGTTTATATTTAACAGAATTGCACCAGGCCGGTATACATCATTACGTTCCTAATTTCCTGAAGTTTTCTCATCAGCTATAAAAACTCCCTCTGTTGCTTCAACTAAGAGAAATTGCTGTGTTTATAATAAATTTTAATTCTCAAACGCAATATTGAACCAATTTTGGCCAATAATAGATTTAACCAAAACAAATATTTCTGTAAATATCATAGGAGCGTCTTCAAAAATTTTGTCATTTTTTTCCCTGCGCAACCAATCTACACAAATTTCTGAGACTTCATTTCATTAATGTATATTATTTTAAATCTTAAGATTTTTGGTTTTGTATATAAACTGTAGTGCCACTGTCTTTCAGCTTTGGCAAGATCCAGGGGAGAATCTGGAATGGGATGCAAAATCCAGCATTTGTTTTATCTCTTAGGTAACTGAGCTCAGGCAACTGATTAAGATAGATGATGGACAGTTGAAAGAAAAAGAAAGAGGAGGGAGTCGAAGATAGCTTCTCTAGGTCTAGGGACTGGCTGTTCTGTAGCTAATGGGGATAACTTCAACTGACTAATCTCTCTCTCTCTCTTTTTCCTGCAGCCAGAGCTGTAAAAAGTGGCTTCTAGCCAAAACTGCAGAGGCTAACTAACAGGAGGCTCTTTGGTCTGTAGATAAGCCTCTTTGCAGAGATCTCTGGGAGGCCCAAGTATGCCTTCTATATGTAAGGCCTGACATTGGAGGCCTGAGTTTTTTGTTTGTTCTTGTTTTGCTTTGCTTTTTTGTGTCTTTTTAAAACTATTCTGTTCTACAAGGAAATTAGAAAGAAAAAGAGAATGAAAATAGACCACTCACACACACACACACACAAACACACAAGCATTCAAGAGGAAAAGGTGCATGAAGTTAAAACTTTTACTTCAACCATTTTTTATAAGCTTATATATAACAATGGTGTTCAATTCAACTAGCACATCCTCTGCAGAAACTGCAGCAAGGTCAGGCTTCTCTTGGGAAAATCTCTTCCCTGACATGCTGTTATGGCCAGTTCCCCTGTAAATGAACATAGACAACAATCAGATATATAGACTTGTACATGTTCATACACATATTCAGTGGACCATACCAAAAGAGCTCCTTACATACAGACATACACTCATGTAACATATGAACAAAAACAGACAAACGATACACTTACATGAAAACACACACACACACACACACACACACACACACACACACACATATATATATATATATATACATATTTACAACTTAGATTTCAACCAGTGTTTATTGGTCACAACTTTTATACTTCTGAGACAAAGCTCTCTAAGTCAGAAAAGGAATTACCTCAGAGTCCACAAAAAAATATGAATTCTAAAATATAATAGGTTATATGTTTTTTCATTAAAACTAAATATTTATTAGCCATATATCTATTACATAAGTTCATAATGAGTTCAAAATAACAAAGGTTGGCAAGGCCTAAAGGTTAACAGTGTTCAAGAAGTTATATGAATATATTTCTTTTCAACTGGACTGACCTGGCTATATATTTTTAAAGTATATTGTAGTTTATAGTAATCAGGCCAATAATTTTATCAGTCTTTCATTCCGAGATAATTTTAGAATTATACTATTTTACGCCATAAACTGAAAAAGTATAAGGAATTATAATGAAACAGTTTGCATATTATAACATTAAGGTTTATAATTAATTTAGACATTTCTAGGTAGCCCCATTACATTTTGGGTTCATAAGAAGTTTAAACCAACTTGTCTATATTTATGGTGCTTACAAGGGTTCATGGTGCCATGCCCAGAGAGAAAGCTATATAAAGCCACAAGTCTGTCTCAAGCTTGTCTTCTACTGAGACTTCTGGAGGTCTACAAAATTGTTTATTGCAACCATAAAACTTTCTTTTTTTTATTTTATTTTTCTTTTTAGTCACATTTTGTTAACTCTGTGTCCCTGCTGTATCCCGCTCCCTCATTCCCTCCCCAACCCCACACTCCCTCCCTGGTCTCCTCCCTGCCCCTTTCCAAGTCCACTGATGGGGAAGGACCTCCTCCCCTTCCTTTCATTTGACCCTGTTTTATCAGGTATCTTCAGGGCTGGCTGTAGAGTCCTCCTCTGTGACCTAACAGGACTGCTCCTTCCCTGGGGGTGGGGGAGTCAAGGAGCCTGACCTTGAGATCCTGTTAGAAATAGTCCTTGTTCCCCTTACTTTGGAAAACTATTTGGTTACTGAGCTACCACAGGCCACATCCTAACAGAAGTTCTAGGTTATATCCATAGATGGTCCTTGGTTGAGTGTCAGTCTCAGAAAAGACCCTGTGCCCACATATATGTGGTCTTTGTAGAGCTCCTATCCTTTCCATATCATACTAACTCCCCTTTTTTCATATGATTCCCTGCACTCTGCCGAGGGTTTGGTTATGAGTCTTAGTGTCTGCTTTGAAACACTGCTAGGTAGAGTCTTTCAAATGCTTTTTGCAGTAGATTCCTGTCATACCTTAAATGCACATCCCATTTGTCTTTCTAAATGAGGATTGATCATCTTC
>REGO01000533.1:761455-828379 GCA_010120015.1 Rhombomys opimus
TAATATCAAACTCAATGGAGAGAAACTTAAATCAATCCCACTGAAATCAGGGACAAGACAAGGCTGCCCATTGTCTCCATATCTCTTCAACATAGTACTTGAAATCCTAGCCAGAGCAATAAGACAACTAAAGGAGATCAAGGGGATACAAATCGGAAAGGAAGAGGTCAAAGTGTCACTATTTGCAGATGATATGATAGTATACATGAGCGACCCCAGAAATGCAACCATAAAACTTTTATCAACTGTTTAGCTTCTAAGATTGTTTGAATCAGAAGTTCTATAATTGGGAGTTAATTCACCTGAACAGCACTGCATCTTCATCAAGATCCCGTGGGAAGTTTGTTCAATATAGTGGGCAAATACCGAGAAAGTGACAGTTCATACAGTGCCAGATTTTTGAGAGGTCCAGGAGCACAGAAAGAAGGAGTCAGTCTCAGTCCCTCCCCCCCCTTCTCTCCCTCTTCTTTCTCCTAATTTCTTTCTGCCTGCAAATCAGGATGTAGCTCTCAGATATTTCTCCAGCCCCATTCTTGCCTATGTGCTGCTGTGCTTCCTGTCATGATAATGATAGATTAACCCTTTGAAACTGCAAGCAAGCCTGCAATTAAGTGTCTTATTTTATGAGGTACCCTTGTCATCCTGAATGTTGACAGCAATAGAATGGTGAAAGAGACAATTTATATAGAAATAAGTGATTAGACATTATTTTAATAATATGTCTATTTATCAGAACAATAGTATTAGGCTCTTCCCTATAGAGTTTGGGAGGTTTACAGATGATACTCGCCCTTTAAATAGTGCCGGGTATGGCTTCCAGTTCATAGAAACAGACTTGGAACTCATCAGAAAATGGTTAGTTACTAGGGTAGTATTTATATCACTATTACACAATTAGACATATCTTGTTAGACTAGTCACCTGGAAGGTAGGGTTTTGAGACTTCATTGGCCAACAACTCAAAATTATAGGCAAACCCATTCCTGGAATTTGGGTTTATATTTATTAGCATGAGTTGTGTAGTTGAAGTATTATACACTCAATTATCATAAGAGGCAACTATTAAAACTCCTTTTATTTCTGGTGGGGATCAGGACAGGATTTTACTGTGCATCCCTGGCTTTCCTAAAACTTTCTGTGTCCCAAAATTTGTTCAAGACCAGGCTGTCCTTGAACCCAAAGTAATTCTTGCTTCTGCCTCCAAGTATTGGAATTAGAGATGTGTGTCACTGTTGTGACTTTAAAATACTTTTTTTAGTATGCATATGCATATACTTTAGGAAGCTCCTTTAATAGTAGGTTTCTATAAAACCTTTATATATATATATATATATACTTATATATACGCTTAAATATATATATATACTTATAAAAGTATACTTTTATATATATACTTATGTATATGCACTTATAAAAGTATATATACTTTATATACAGTTTTTATTGTCCCTTGCCATACTACTTCCTTTATAGTAATACAGGTAAGTTAATTTTGTTACTTGTTATGCATTGTGCACATGTCTTTTACTTTGATGGTAAAAAGTTATTGCATTCAGTGTTGTCCAGAAGTTTTAATATTTTAACCTTCCTATTATTCTTATTGTTTTTTTTTGAACTGATTTATGATAAGAAAAAATGTAAGGTGTGGACACAGTGTTAATTTTCTTTAATCTTACTATATTTCTGTCACTGCACAGCTACCATCAGTGGCTGGAATCTGTTGTGTCATCAATTTAATGCTTCGGTCTTTTGAGGACTAAAGACTACAATATACATCATGTTAACAAATGATTCAATTTCCTTTGATGAGTATGTAGTGTCCTTCTCCATCTCTTCTGACTACTTTTTGTTTGAAGCAAATTTTTTCGGTTATTAAACCAGCTGTTCATGTTTGCTTTTTGGGTCCATTTCTTGACTATAACACAAAATTAATTGTTTGTAAAACATTTGGATATATAAATTGGATACCTATGCTGTGCAGGATTAAAAACTTTTTCATTCAGTTTACTAAAGGCCTTCTTCACTGTCTCCTCACCCAACTAATGGAAATCCAAGTTATAATTATTTTTAGTATTTGATAGATTGTGTCCCACTTTTTTAAAAGTGTAAAAATATAGTTATATTATCCATAATAAAAAATTCACATGGGGCCTAGATTGTTAATTTTGAAGACAGGTCAAAATTTTGTTAGTTATAAGTTTCTGTCTTTCATTCAGTTCTTTTGTTGTTGTTTTTTTGTTTTGTTTTGTTTTGGTTTGGTTTTTTATTGTTTTTTAATTATTTTTATATTTTTAATTTTTTTATATCAATCACAGGTTATTTACTTCGTATCCTAGCCATAGCCCCCTCCCTCATCTCCTCCCTGCTCCTTTCCCAGTTCACTGATGGGGAGGTCCTCCTCCCCTTCCATCTGACCCTAGCTTATCTGGTGTCTTGAGGACTGGCTGCAAAGTCCTCCTCTGTGGCCTAACAGGGCTGCTACTCCCTCTGGGAGTGGGGGGGATGTCAAAGAGCCAGTCATTGTGTTCATGTCAGAAATAGTCCCTGTTCCCCTTACTAGGGTACCCACTTGGATACTGAGCTACCATGGCTATGTCCGAGCAGGGGTTCTAAGTTATATCCATACATGGTCCTTAGCTGGAGAAAAAGTGTCACAGAAGACCCCTGTGCCCTGATATATTTGGTCCTTGTGGAGCTCCTGTCCATTCAGTTCTTATCTATTTCTTTAAATGACCTATAATCAAATGACATATATCCATAATAATCATTGCTATTTAAAACTTAACCATTAAAGATGTTTCTTTTCTTTTTTTTTAAATTTTATTTTTCTTTTTAGTTACATTTTGTTAACTCTGTGTCCCTGCTGTATCCCACTCCCTCATTCCCTCCCCAGCCCCACACTCCCTCCCTGGTCTTCTCCCTGCCCCTTTCCAAGTCCACTGATAGGGGAGGACCTCCTTCCCTTTCATTTGACCCTGTTTTATCAGGTATCTTCAGGGCTGGCTGTAGAGTCCTCCTCTGTGACCTAACAGGACTGCTCCTCCCCTGGGGTGGGGGGATTCAAGGAGCTTGACCTTGAGATCCTTTTAGAAATAGTCCTTGTTCCCCTTACTTTGGAAAACTACTTGGTTACTGAGCTACCACGGGCCACACCCAAGCGGAAGTTCTAGGTTATATCCATAGATGGTCCTTGGTTGAGTGTCAGTCTCAGAAAAGAACCTGTGCCCGGATATATTTGGTCTTTGTAGAGCTCCTATCCTTTCCGTATCATACTAACTCCCCTTCTTTCATATGATTCCCTGCACTCTGCCGAGGGTTTGGTTATGAGTCTTAGTGTCTGCTTTGAAACACTGCTAGGTAGAGTCTTTCAGATGCCTTTTGCGGTAGATGTTTCTTTTCTTAAATGAACAATAGATCTCTAGATATCTGTATTTATTTTAAAACTTTATCAATGCAATAATTTAGATGGAACTTACTCTGTGCAAAATTGCTCAGAGCAGAAAAAAAAATAGTCTTCCCCAGTAGACTTCATATCAATTGTTTATCCAATAAAGAGTCCCAGTCCTTAAAATGTGGATACAAATAATATGCAGAGTACACTGTATTTATGTATTCAATATGAACATGTATGTGTAAATGTATGAGCATACATGCATGTAATGAAATGAAGAGTTAATGAAAAAAGAGTCCATGAACTTGAAATAGAACAAGTAGGAATATATGGGAGAGTTTGGATAGAGAAAAAAAGTAGTAAATAATATAATTACATTATAATCTCAAAAATAATAATACAAAAATATGAAAAAACATTTCTACCGTTATTTTTAATTTTTAGGTTTCTGAAATTTTGATGTTATCTTTATAAACATTATAAAATATTTTTGATAATTTTTAAATAAATGCTAATTAAAAATGATCAAAGGTAACAAGGTTTTAAAAATTTGTTGATAAATTCAAAGGTCAATAAAGAACGGCTAATACTATAAAACATATTTTACGTAGACACTCAGACATAAATTTTTTTTTGTTTGTTTGCTTTCTTGTTTTTCAAGAAAGGGTTTCTCTTTGTAACAGTCCTGGCTGTAATGGACTCACTTCGTAGACCAGGTTGGCCTCAAACTTACAGTGATCTGCGTGTTTCTGCCTCCCTGAGTGCTGAGATTAAAGGCATGAACCATGACAACCAGCTCAAACATACAGTTTTATACCCAACCTGCCACTAATATTTAGTATGTCTTTCACAATAAGTTTCATAATTACTGACATAATTTTCTAATTAGTCACTTTTGCAACAGGTCAAGAAGGAGACAATGTCAAATTTCAAGGAAAATCATTTTGAAGTTCTTAGCAATGTCGTTTCCATAACCTCCCGTGACTTGTTATACCTTAATACACAAATCCTCAAATATTCATTGAGAATCAACTGTAGTGCTTAAATGATGTAACCCACACAAAATATAGCCCATTTTTTAATTTAGGGGCATTTCAAAGTGAGTTGCCTTACTCCTACTTTGGGACATCCTAAAAAGTTCATTAACATTCTCTTTCATGTCATTCCTGGTTTTTGAAATGAAGACAAATACTGTATCACCTTTCCTCCTTTACAGCTATAATTGATAAATTGCATAATTTAAATGATGTATGCAACATCAAGTTATTAGAAAAGGTTCGTAGTACTAAATGCTTAAGCCTGTCCTTTCTCCTCTGAGAACCATATAATTTATCACTGCTATTGTGGAAAAACTTGAGATAGTTAAATGTCATATCACCTCCAAACATACATGTTATAGCTCCCATTTCATTAGGTTAAAATGTTTATTAAATACACTCTACACTTCAGAAGGCTAAATATTAAATGTGTATTAGGTACCATGTTAGATATCAAAGAACCTTTACAATTATTGATAACTAAAAAAAGAAACTGATAGTTCCATGATTTCATAGAATATATATTTCAGTTAGATGAGAGTTCAGATTATTATTGTAGTAATTGACATAACAGGATTGCCATGGAGTAGAATATGCATACTGGTCTTGACTTTTATACACAGAATATACAATCATGAAAGGACAATGTTGAGAAACTGTACAGGTACAGTAAGAGTATGTATTACACATAGTCACTTCAGGCATGTTTCTGAGAGGGAGTCAGAAAAGGAACAAAGTGGACAACAGAAAGAAAGAGAAGCAGTGAAAAGAATACCAGTACAGTGTACTAACAACTTGGAGGTACTGAAATGAGTTTAGGTCAATGTGTGCTTAAGTAAAGAAAGATGCTTATAAATATAAATGCAGAGGTTAAAGACATCGTGATACATCAGAGACAAAAATAATTGTGCAAAGTTGAAATACATAAAGAATGTATTGCACACAAAGATATAGAACTCACAAATATGTAGTCATACTTCAGTTAAAAACAGATTATATTTAATTTCTCATTATGAAAGTGATGGATAGAATATATTTTGTGAATGTGATATGCAGGTGGAGGAGTATTCTATCATTGGAATTTGATTGCAATTTTCTGAATGTTGCAGAAAGTAAAAATCTAATTAGGGTTTCAGATGAAGTCTAGAGATTAGATAGCTGTCTTTCTCTCCAGAAAACCTTTAAGTGATCCAAACAAACTTAATAGCAATTTAATGAATTTCAGTTCAATTATGAAAGATATAATGAATTTTCTTTTTTTCAAATTTTCTTTTCAAAATATTTTTTTCATGTAAAATTAATTTCAGAAAGCAAAATATGGTTGCTAAATTCACTGACTTTTTTTGGGAAAATAGTATTGCTCTAAAATTTTATACACATTCCAAGTTTGCTATCTATGCACATGCTATTGAATAGAAATAAATGAATATGAGATACACTTGGAACCAATGATGGAAGATTCTACTTGTAAAACACAGTTCATTGTGGGTTCAGGTTTCTAGATATAAAAGGAGTCAGGGTAAGCACATAGTCAAATCATGTATCTATATGTAATAGAAAGCTATCTCACAGTAGGTGGACATGTTATTTTTCTAAAATCAAAACATTTATTTAGAATGACGGTAAAAGCCTGATTAATGATTATATAACAATATTGAGTGTATGCAAGCAGTGTCCAAGGGCCTATAGGACAGTGTACTTATATCAGCAAATATAAGTTGCTCCAGTTTTGAACAACTAAACAATGGTGATTGACTTATTGTATATTACATTTGAATGAAACTTTGTAAAGATAATAAATTTTTTTAAATTCCAAATATACAAAAAAATGCTGTTATAAAAACTTCTTACTATGTCACAATAGTAAATAAATGAAATATTTTTTTACTCACATAAAGATTAGCAATTAAGTGATAATAAGCTCTGTGGAAAAAAACTGTAATACTTTAAAATAACTTAGAATATTCAATTTATTGTGTAAATGCAATTTTAATGCATTATTTTGAATGTTTAAACTTCCTAAATATAGGGTGAGAATTATATATATATATATAATATGTAAAATAAGACAAATGTAAATAAAATTTCATTAAGTAATTAAATGTAATTATAAAGAAATAACATTTTACATGAATTTGTTTATTGATATATCTCATTATTTTGCTAGTGTACAGAAATCAACAAAAGACTTGCTAGAAAACAATTTCTTTTCACACCATTTATTGTATCAAATGAAGTCCTTTTTGTAAATATCATTATCTTTTCCCATGAGTAAAACTATGGAAGATATGTCAATAAAATTGATGAAAAACAAATTTAAAGGTTGAAATTATTCTCAAATGTGAGGATCACTTTATATCATGTTTTATAAAATATAATAAATCATATATTTTACTTATGTCTTAGTATCATGGTAAATTCAAAGAAGAGTTACAAGGGGAGAAAAGTGCCTGGTCAACTACAACAACAACAAAAATGCATCTTACTAAGGAGGAAGAATATTTTTACTTAATAGAATATTTGAATAATAAAAATTCTTAAGAATATGCTTGATTATAATATAAATTTTCATTACAGATCTTCTTAGCTAATTTCATATTAACCACTTTGCTGAAGGTCTTTATCAGTTGCAGGAGTTCTCTGGTAGAATTTTGGGGGTCACTTAACTATACTACCATATATTCTGTGAATAGTGATATTTTCTTCCTTTCTAACTGTATCCCCTTCGGTTGATCTCCTTTAGTTGTCTTAGAGCTCTAGCTGAAACTTCAAGTACTGTATTGAAGAGAAATGGAGAGAGTGGACTGGCTTGTCACTGATTTTAGGGAAATGGCTTTAAGTTTCTCTTCATTTACAAACCGAGACTCACTCCATGGGAGAGAGCCAACCCCTGACAATATTAACGACACTCTGCTATGCTTGCAGACTGGAGTCTACCGTAACTCTCTTCTGAGAGGTTTCATCCAGCAGCTGATGGAATCAAATGCAGAGACCCACAGCCAAACAACAGGCTTGGTTCCAGAGCCTTGTAGAAGAGTAAGAGAAAGGTTTGAAGAAGCCAAAGGGGTCAAGGATACCACAAGAAGTCCTACAGGCTAAACTAACCTGGGCCCATGGGGCTCACAGAGATTGAACCACCAACCAAAGAGCATTCATAGGGTAAACCTAGGCCCCTTCACATATGTGGCAGGTGCACAGCTTCTCCTAAAAATGAGTAGAGGCTGCCTCTGACTCTGTTGCCTTTCTTTGGATCCCTCTCCTCTAGCTGGGCTGCCTTGTCTGGCCTCAGTTGGAGAGGATGTCCTAGGTCCTTTTTTAACTTAATGTTCCAGGGTGAGTTGGTACCCATGGGGGGCTATCCTCTTTAGAGAAGGGGAGGAAGAATGTGGGAGCGGGGTTGAGAGCAGGCCTGGAAGGAGAGGAGGGAGGAGGCTATGATTGGGCTGTAAAGTGATTAAATCAATTAATTAATGAAAAGATTTTAAGAGAAAGAGAGATGGAGAGAGCAAGCAAGCGAGAGAGACACAGAGAGACAGAGAATAGGCTGTGTAAGGCATCTGAAGCAAGCCAGTAAATACCTCTCCTCTGTGGCCTCTGTTTCTGCCTCTAGGTTCTGATCCTGATTAAATGGATTGTGATGTGAAAGTATATTATGAACAAACCTTTCCTTCACCAAAAATATTCTTACAATCATAAAATTGTACTCCATAGGTTGAAAATAAAACATTTGACAATAACGTAACTTCTTAAATGCCCTAGTTTACATGTGCTTTAAGCTATGGGATATTCTTTCAAGTGGTAATGTAAATTGAATGTACATTGATATTCCATCTCAATTCAACCAGTGACTGTCATCAAGAAAATGAACAACAACAAATTCTAGTGAAGTTGTAGTGGAAAAATGGACCCTCCACTCACTGCACACTGGAGTTCACAATGAAGATTACTTTTAAAAATATGCTAAAAACCAAACTACTGAAACATCTAGTGCTCCACCCTTGAGGATATACCCAATGAAATCTTTTTTCCACTGAATGGTTTTGGCTTCTTTGTCAAAAATCAAATATTCATAGGTGTGTGGGTTTATTTCTGGGTCTTCTATTTGGTTCCATTGATCCTCCTTTCTGTTTCTATGCCAATACCATGCAGTTTTTATTACTATTTCTCTAGTCCTATAAGAGATGATAAACATAATGGAATCTATACACCTAAAGAAGATAAACAAGAGGACCCGGGGTAAGATGATTAATCCTCACTTAGAAAGACAAATGGGAGGTGCATTGGATGTAGGAAAAAACAAGTAACAGGACAGGATCCTACCGCAGAGGGCCTCTGAAAGACTCTCCTTAGCAGTGTTTCAAAGTCGATACTAAGACTCATAATCAAACCTTAGGCAGAGTACAGGGAATCATATGAAAGAAGGGGGAGTTTGTATGACTTGGAAAATATAGGAGCTCCACAAGGACCAAATATATCTGGGCACAGGGATCTTTTCTGAGACTGACACTCCACCAAGGACTATGTATGGATATAACCTAGAACCTCTGCTCAGATGTAGCCTGTGGTAGCTCAGTAACCAATTGGTTTCCCACAGTAAGGGGAACAGGGACTATTTCTGACAGTAACTCAATCGCAGGCTCTTTGAACTCCCCACCCCCCAAGGGAGGAGCAGGCCTGCTAGGCCACAGAGGAGGACTTTGCAGCCAGTCCTGAGGATACCTGATAAAACAGGGTCAGATGGAAGGGGAGGAGGTCCAGATGAAAGGGGCAGGGAGGAGATGAGGGAGGGAAGGTGGGATTGGGAGGGGAAGAGGGAGTGGTATATAGCTGGGATACAGAGTTAATAAAATGTAATAATAAAAAAAGAAAAAAGAAAAAGATTCTGTATTTGGTTTTTTCATATATATATATATATATATATACATATCCATCATTATATCAGTTTTACATATTTTAGTCTACTTATCGTCTAATATAATTTACTCCTAAATTAAACTGATGTGAAATTATTTTAACATGTCGGAATATCAAAATTCTCCCTACACATAGTGTTATGTCATTTGTTTCACATGTGTAATTTAATATTGTTTTAAGAATTCTTCAGGTAAATGATATTGAACTCATGGAGGTTAGTAATATTTCTAATATATTAACTTTCTGCTTTTTCCAAAGATAGAACCTAGCTTTCTCTGGAAGTAACATGAAAATATTTAACACTCAATGACAGGATACCGAACATTTAATTCTTAAATGCACTTCTATCCATTACATATTTATTAAAGATTTGCTAATGAGGAAATTAGCAATTAATATTTTTAGCAGATGTCTAAGAAGAATTTGCTTTTGTATATATGCATGACATAAAGACCCTCCATATTTCACTGGATAGTATAAAGACATTCCAACTCAAACAGTTGTGTGAGTTTATCAAGACTGAGTTGACTTAGGACAAATTTCACACCCTATGTGCATGCTTTCATAAACCATTGTGAAGCTGTCATTCTGGTTATTGGAAATCCTCACATGATATTCATGTATTTATTATCCCAACATAACAAATCAAAAGAATAGCAGCTGTGTAAACTGGTGCCCAGTGCCAACAAGTTATTAAAACCACAGAAAAAGATTAATCTGCATTGATAAGGCAAGACATAATGAAAAGCCTCAGATTTAATCCAATATTTCCTGGAGTCAATATTTTCTAATAACAGCGTATTTGGAATTGCCAATGGGGAATGAAACTGCACAAGCGTCTGAGGCCTTAGAAAATAGTCAAGAGAAGTGTGGTCTTCTTGGAGCCTGGATTATTTAAGAGAAGATTTACTCTAATATCTGATGCTTATTTCTTACTTTAGTCTAGCCCTCAGTTGAACTGAGAATGTGAAGACATACATGTGAGCTCTTCATGTGATTTGGCTTCTCATCATTACAAGAGACAAAAAATCATTTGGTTTTCTCTGTGACCTTTCAAGGCTCTGTATCAGGTGTTGTGATGAATAGGGTGTAATATGTACTACTTTTATGAGCCAGTCACTGAGTATCATTTCTGTACATCATTCTCTTTGCTACAAGTAAGTCATAAACACATACAATTGAGGAGTGATAAATTAATTCTAAATATTAGAAGGACTCTGATAATGATCTGGAACATTTCAATGACCAAGAAAATAATTGTGGTGATCTTTTGAAAATGCTATAATATCTAGCAGTTATTGCCTTACAAACTAAATAATGCCATATGTGCATATTGTGTACGTATATGTATAATATGTACACACATATGTAAAACTGTTCCTATAACTCCTTGTAGGGATTCTAATAATCCCTTTGAGTCTGTCACACAGAAGAGATTACAGTGCATGGATGTTCTTTGTAATTGAGCTATTTCATATCTCCACGTTTTCCATTTCTTTTCTCCAAACATACTGTTTATCAGAGAATATTTAGTACCAGGATTTACATAGGAGACTAATTATTCTGTTAACACACTGGTGCCTCAAAGATAACAGAACTTGAATTAATGTGTTCAAGACTGAGAAACATGAGGTTTAATTAGCTATTTATTTGTAACAAGAAGTGACAGACACATCTACTCTATTTCCAACAGTATATATTATAAAATGTAAACACATGCTTTGTAAGTGCATTAGAAAATTGTTTAGATAATAAATAAGAAATACATTACAGTGTTAATCACCATGAGTTAGCATTACTGGTATTTGCTATCAAATATTTATTAAGAACTTGAGCAAAACTAATATTACTTTCATTCAAATTCTTACAAATAAATCTGATTATAATTATAATTATAAATTCACTCTAGTGAGTGCAATTGCAGAATTTAAAACTAGGTATTTACCAGGAGTATAAATCCTGATTAGTTTTCATTCCTGGATGTTGGACTACAGTGTGCTGCATGCTGTGGGCTCGATACCATGTGAGAAGATGTTCCAGCCACTTAAAATAAAACATGTACTATATTTTGTTGCTGTTTGAAACTGCAAAATCAGATCTTTACTAAGTAATTTCTCATACCGATTAATTTAAATATTATTCTAAGCTGTTCAGAATCAATTGTTCTTTTTACCATTAACCTATTTCCTTAACAATTAATTTTATCTCTCTCAAATTTCATGTTTTGTTCCATCTCATTGTTTTCAGGGAAAAAAAGTGGGTTTTATAATAACCAGATCTTTTTATAATTATTGTGTAGTCAGAACACCCAAAATCTATAGTCTACAAAATGACAAAAAGTGGAAATATTCTAATATTAGTGAAGCAGATCTGAAAACACATTTTCACTATCTCTGAGAGGAAGCTTCCTTTCGGGAACATAGGAAGGTTTTCATAACGACTGCACATTATTTGAAAAGTGTATTTCATTTTGTGTTTAGATTTACCACACTCAGGCAGTAATCTATGACTTTTTTTTTGTATTGTTTCCTTTGGACAAGGTTTTACAGAATGATTTAAACATATAAATAGTGGTTCTGTTTTGCTTTGCTTGGTCTTCACTAGTTTTTATTTCAAAGCCAAGGAAATAGGCATAAAACTACACACTCCCATTTATTCTATATATTAGTATATAGAGCACATAATAACACAAGGCTTTTCTAGTTATTGGCACATACTAACTACATTAAATACAGAAATTAATCACAACATTTTCATACATGTATGTGAAATCTTCTGTTTATCCTGCATTACGCTCAATGACCTCTACCATTCCGAATGCAGAATCATTTTGTGCTTTCTAGCGATTCTCTTCTATTTTCATGACCAATTTAAACTTATATTGCACATATGAGAAATCCTAGCTGTTGCCCTAGTACCTAGTTCATTTCATTTAATGAGATAATCCCCACTTCTATTTTCCTGCAAATGGCATAATTTCATTCTACTTTATGGCTGATGATCAAACTGGGTCACTTACTTATTTGTCGATGTAGCCAAATTTCAGAGAGAAACAACTTTAACGGAAGGACAGCTTATTTGAATTTGTGATAGACAGGAAAAAGAGACGGGGCCAAAAAAAAAAAAAAAAAGCTGCAAAGAAAGTTCTGGGACGCAAAGGCAGTTGAACAAAGGAAGAATTTTGCTTATACCCCAAGTATGTGTTTGAATTTCTAGTCAATCAATGAATTAAATTATTTATTAGGTTCTAATGGTCTAAGCAGCTCTACATATGCCCTCCAACACACCCAAAAATGTGCTCTATTAAACACTTAATCTTTTCAATTTAATCACATTGTGAGTTAAGACCATCACATACTATACTGTAGATTCATATATATTTTCTTGATTTGTTCATCTGAAGGCAGGTATCTATTCCTCCATTTACAGGAACAAAAATAACTTTATGAAAAGAATTCTAATATCCCATGCTCTGAGGATAACAATGCCATTTAACGAAACAAAAAACAAAACAGAAAAACTGAAGAAAACTTCCATAGAGCAAAGAGCATTTGAGTAATGAGGCAGCAGACACAGAGAGAAAAATTCTACACCACTTCAGCATCTGACAGAGGTTAGGGGTGCTGACACAAAAGCATGGAAGTAAAATACACACCACGAAAACATTATAAAACATTAAGCTTATTAAGGGTTCATATTTAATAATAAATCAAGCAAATCTTCTACATTAATTTTACATATAAACAAGCTATGAAACAAAAATTAAGGTTTTAAAATTGAGTGTGTTTCTAAAAATTTTATTAAATAAAAGTAGAGTAACTGGACACTCTCATCTTCCTCCTGAATTTAGTGAGAATTCTTCAAAATTTTCTTCATTTAATATGGTGTCAGCAATGTGTGGTCACATACCCTTTGTTTTCTTCAGGAAGAATTTTTTTCCTGAAGAAATGTTAAAAATGTCAGTTTTTTCTACATTTATTGAGATGAACATGTGACTTTTTTCCTAGAAATTGTATGCAATAAATTATGTTTATTGACTCATTTATGTTAAAATATTCCTACTTCTCTGGAATGATTGTGATAGGTAATTTTTTTTAATTTGCTCTTGTCTTATTAAAATTTGGCAATGGCTTCTAGTTACAAGCTGTCTATTTCTCTCCATAGATTTGTCTGTTTTCCCTTCCATTTACAGATATTTCCATTTTACAAAGATGATTTAGATTTGTTGTTGTCTTTCTTTGTTTATATCACTCCTTCATAATTTTGACATCTTGAGGTATCCTTTACATTCAGTTAGAAGAACCTAGTATGGCAGAGGGTGGAAGAGAAGGTTGCCATGAGAAGTTCACCATGAGGGAGTCGCCATGGGGTCAAAGTCAGATCAGGAACAGCCCGGGCAAGACTAGACCACAGGTAATGGGGGCATGTGACTGAGAAGGAGTCCAGAGCAGAGTAACAGGTTAGAATAGATGAGCATCTGTCCAGCTCCAGTGCTGTCAAGTTTATAAATAAACAAACAAATAAATAAGAGAAACAGAAAGTATGTATCTGTAGATTTGATGCCATATCTAGGAGGTAGAGTATTGTGTAGAATTCTCATAGTCCTAAATTCTATTTCACTATTCTGACATTAAAAATTATAAATTTGAAAAGACATCACCAAAGTCCCGAATATAATGTTTGCACCCAGTACAAATTCAAGTGCTTCCTTGGGAGCTATCATCTCTGCATGTTGATTCATTTGTATATAATTATTATTCGTAATTTAGCTATTTTGACAGAAAATACATTAGTGTTCTCCTAGATTGCATAAAAGGGCGATTTAGATCACTGTGAATGAAACTGTTCTAAATCTTTGTGTGAGCACTGGCTTCTCTCATTCTTCTTTCATACAAACATGCAATGAATATGAGATTTGGCTCAGTGAGAAGAATTTACTCACTAGGCTCATATTTATCCTCTCTGTTGTTTTATGAAATTGGTGCATCTGTTTTTGCCTTCACTAAACCTACTGTTTTCTAACTCTTCTGTCTTGTAAATCTCAATTATGTCTTAAGATAAGTGTATGACCTCACACAAATATATTTCATTTACTTTCTTTTTTCTTTTTTTCTTTATTACAATTTATTTCCTTCATATTCCAGCTATAGCCCCCTCCCTCCCTCATTCCCTCTCAATTCCAACTTCCTTCCCTCTTCTTTTCCCATGACCTTTCTCCAGTCCACTGAGAGGGGAGGTCCTCCTCCCCTTCCCTGTGACACTAGCCTATCAGGTCTCTTCAGGACTGGCTGCATTGTCTTCCTCTGTGGCCTGGTAAGCCAGACACTGAGTTCATGCCAGAGAAAGACCCTGTTGCCATTGCTAGGGAACCCACTTGCAGACGGAGCTGCCATGGCCTACATCTGTGCAGGCGTTCTAGGTTATCTCTATCCATGGTCCTTGTTTGAAGTATCAGTCTCAGAAAAACCCCTAGATCCAGATATTTTGGTTCTGTTGCTCTTCTTGTGGAGCTCCAGTCCCCTTAGGTCTTTCTATCTCCCCCTTCTTTCATAAGATTCCCTGCACTCTGCCCAAACTTTGGCTGTGAGGCTCAGCATCTGCTTTGATGACCCTGCTGGGTAGAGTCTTTCAGAGGCCCTCTGTGGTAGGCTCCTGTCCTGTTTCCATTTTTCTCCTTCCATTGCCCATTCCATTTGTCTTTCTGAGTGAGGATTGATCATCTTACCCACACTCCTTCCTCTTGCTTAGCTTCTGTAGATGTACATTTTAGTATGTTTATCCTATATTATCTGTCTAATATATACTTATAAATGAGTGTATACCATGTGTGTTTTTCTGCTTCTGGCCTATCTTACTCAGGATGATCTAGTTCCCACCATTTGCCTGCAAATTTTATGGTTTCCTTGCTTTTAATTACTGAGTAGTATTCCATTGTGTAACTGTACCACAATATTTGTATTGACATTTATCTCTCCATGATCTTATGTTTGTATGTTTTCAAGCTGTGGTTTTCAGACCTCCTGAGGCTGAGAGCCTTTAATATAGCTTCCTATGTTGTGGTATCCCCTAAACAAAACAAAGTAAGCAAACAAACAAAGGACCAATTATTTTGTTGTACATCATAACTGTAATTTTTTACTGTTATGACTTGCATTATAAATATCTGATAAGCAATATCTCTACTTGCAACCCCCTAAGGCCTATGACTCACAGGTTGAGAACCACTACTTTAGAGCAGAAGGAACTTCATGTTTCAATCTATTTAACTTAAAGATTTATGGATTTTTCTATATTTATTTTATTTTTAAAGCATGCCCATATGGTGTTTTAAACTTTGATCAACAAAGTTATAGAATGCATTGACCATTTTCAACTGACTACAAACTGCCATCCTCTTTCAACTTCCATTAACCACTTTTCCCCTCCCAGCTATCTCCCTTTCCTTTTTTATGCCCGTCTTTTATGCATGTGTCTCTACTACTGTGTGTTTATAATTGTAATAGCAATGAAATCTCTAGGAGACAATGTTTTAAAGCATGTCCACCACTATAGCTTTCTTCTGGAAAGAAGTATGTATTTTTCATTTATTCTCTTTTTTTTTTCCTGTCCTCAGAGTTCAACACATGCTAAGAGGGTTTGTTTTATCCAAAGAAATAGCTTGAAAATAAGCATTAAGCATTTCTTACCAAATGCAAAGACACATGGAATTACACTGATAATTTCTAAATTTTGGACCATTCAGAAGGCAATTATCAGATAAAATATCAAGATACTTCTGAGGACATGATTTGATTTCACTCAGGGCTATGAAAGGAGTTTAACTTATTAGGTACCATCTGCTGCCTAAGCATCTAGGGGATATTTTTAAGGAATATCTTTCTAGAGTAAATGATAATCTTGTGCCAACTTGTTTATCACTTATCTGGTTGCTGGCATTTAAACCATGTTAAAACAAAAATTATAGTTGAGCGCATAAGGCAATAAATGAAAACTAAGATAAGAGCACAATGAAAATGCAAATGGCTTTTTTTCACAGATTCATTACGTCTGGTACATAATGAGCTGTATAAATGTGAGACCAGCCTACGTGGTGATAGGATGATGATAGGATGATTCACGTTTTGCTCAGTGCCACTTTGAGTAAGTAATGTGGCTTTATGTATTTTGACCTTGGCAAATTGTTACAATCTTAGTTTTCTAATCATAATTAGTGACTCACAATAATGATCTTAGAAATTGTGGTTGCATAAGAATGCATATTTCAAACAAATAAATGTATGAGTAATTTGTTATTTCAGTAATCACCCACAATATAGAAAAGATGGAAGTGTATGATTTAAATGACTATAAATCTACGAGCTTACAATATGCTACTGGAAAATTGCGAAATAAGCATTTTTTGAGCCAAAGTCAAATGACAAATACCAGATAGAAGGCATGCCTTGTATAGCTCTGTTTCAGTGCATCACAAAGGGTGATTTGAACTATTTGGGGCCTGGCTCCAAAGGTTTTGGGTTAAAACAATATTAATATGTGGCCTATAGACTGTTCTTGTGATATTTTGTTGAAAAATATGGCTGCTTTCTGCCCATGTTCAAAAGCGTCTGCCTGAGGCTAAATTAAAGAGTTATGAATTAACAGTTTTAACAAAGGAGATTTCCTGACAGACTAATATTGACTGCGCTATGTGGTGATTACTCTCCCGCCTAATGCAGGCCTATAATTAAAAGAAGCAAGCCAAGCAAGGAAAAATACAAATATAAAGCTTGAGGAAAAAAGCAGTACCAGAAAAAAAGTTTTAAGAAATACCTGATCCTAAGTGTAACAAAGAAAGAGATTAATTACCTCAAGGCAAGACCTCAGCCAGTTAAGACTTGAATTTATTTAAAAAAAAATTGTGTGAAAAGTGTGGTGGTGCAGATCTCTGAGTTTAAGGCTAGACTGGTCTAGAGAGCAAGTTCAAGTAAAGTTAGGCAGTGAAGGAAACCATCAAAAGCAGCTAGTGAAAATGTATTTGAACAAGGAAGCTTAGTTCCAGCATCAGCTACCAAAAGAACTTGGCAGTATTGAACACATGGTTCTGGCTTTTGAACCAAGGACACAAAAAAAGGTTGTGCAATTTCCCTGAAAACCAAGGAAAGTTATTTGATGCCAGATAGGTGTCAAGGGTGTCTGTGTAAGGAGACTTAGTTAGAGAGGCCATTGCATGAAGCTGTGAAAGTGAAGTCTGGATTTCACTGGAGACTCCAGTGGAGATGTCAGCGTTGTGGGATGACTGCCAAGACAGTTCCCAAATGGGTGCATAACCAAACCAAGGGAGAGAGTGTGTTGCAGTCAACAAAGCCTAAGAGTTCCTAAGAGGGCTTTGACATTAGACATGGAGATGCTGAGTTTGGAGTTTGCCCCACTGGTTTTCTTTTCTTTTCTTCTTTTTTTAAATTTTTTTTGTATTAATTACGGTTTATTCACTTTGCATCCTAGCTGTAGCCCCCTCCCTCATTCCATCCCAATCCCACCCTCACTCCCTCCTCATCTCCTCCCATGCCCCTCTCCAAGTCCACTGATAGCGGAGGTACTCCTCCCTTCCATCCGACCCTAGCCTATCAGTTCTCATTAAGATTGGATGCATTGTCTTGTTTCTCTGTGGTCTGGTAAGACTGCTCCCTGTCAGGGAGAGGTGATCAAAGAACTAGCCACTGAGTTCATGTCAGAGATAGTCCCTGTTCCCCTTACTACAGGGCCCACTTGAACACTGAGCTGTCATGGCTACATCTGTGCAGGGATGCTAGGTTATCTCCATGCATGGTCCCAGGTTAGAGTATCAGTCTCAGAAAAGACACCTGGGCCCATATTTCTTGGTTCTGTGTTCTGCTTGTGGAGCTCCTGTCCCCTCCAGGTCTTTCTATCTCCCCCTTCTTTCATAAGATTCCTTGCACTCTGCACAAAGTTTGGCTATGAGTCTCAGCATCTGCTTTGATACCTTGCTGGGTAGAGACTTTCAGAGTCCCTCTGTGATAAGCTCCTGTCCTGTTTCCTGTTTTCTCCCTCTTCAAATGTCAATCCCATTTGCCTATCTGAGTAAGGACTGATCATCTTACCAGGATCCTCCTTCTTGCTTAGCTATTTTAGGTGAAATTTGTCAGGTGATTTTCTATCTTGCATTGTGTCAGTATTTCTTCATTATACTCCCTATCCCTTTTTTAATTAAATTTTTATTTTTGTATTAATTATAGTTTATTCACTATCTCTTCTTTTGGAATGAACAGGAATGTATAGTCTGTGCTATTGCATGTTGGGAAATTGGGGATAACTCTCCCTCTGCCGAGCCATCCCACTCCTTGGCACACACCACTATATATTTGGATATTAACCTTCTGTCAGATGTATAGTTGGTGAAATATTTCACCCTTCTGCAGGATGTCACTTTTCCAAATAATAGTGTCATCTGCTGAGCAGAAGCTTTTAAGTTTTGTGATTTACTATCAACTATTTGTTGATATTTTTGCCTGGGGTAATGATTTCTGTTCAACAATTTTTTTTTTCTTATTCTAACGAGTTCAAGGCAATTCCACACTTTTTCTTATGTTAGTTCCATTTTGTTCGGTTTTTGGTTGATTTCTTTAATTCATTCAAGTTTGAATTCTGTCAGGGTAATAAATATGGATCTATGGGGATTCTTCTACATACAGGCATCAATTTTAGCCAGCATCTTTGTTGAAGACAGTTTCTCCTTTCAAATGCATAGTTCTGACTTCTTTATCAAATCTCAGGTGTCCTTAGATGTGGGGAAAAACAGTTTAAGTAAAACCAATATTAATATTTAAATGATTTGAAAGAGCTTAATAATGGGTTACAGTCTATTTTTTTTTAATTTGTAACTGATTCAACCTCATGTTTTGTTTGTTAAAGGTTTTTTTTTTAAATCACCGTGTTTAAATTAGAGTAGATTATATAAATCCAGACTTGTTTGCCTTTCTTCTGTATTTTCCTCTTTGTTTATTTTTATAGTTATTCACAATACCTGCAAGCTTTGTAATTCTGTGTTTTTATTTATAATTCCTCCTTGTTATGTCAGACTATACTTAATTATTCATCTATTGTTTTTGATTAGTGTGTCTAAGAATTTGACAATTACCCAGTTTTCAAAAGAAACATCTTTTTGTTTATTATTAATATTGTACTCTATGATTTATTTATGTTCTTTTCTAAGATGTATCCTTTTTGATCATTTTACATTTCATTTTTCATTGCTATTTTATAAGGAATCTATTTATATACAAGTACTTTTATTATGATATTCTTTATTAGTAATATTGTAACTGTAGCAAATACATTTTGATATGCTGGGTTTTCTCTTGTTTACAAAAATGTATCTCACTTTTTGAACTCCTTCAGCTGATAAACACCTTTAGCAAAGTGGCTGGATACAAATTCAACTCAAAAAAATCAGTATACAAAAGACAAAAAGACTTAGAAAGAAATTAGGGAATCCACACCTTTCACAATAGTCACAAATAACATAAAGTACGTTGGTGTCACTCTAACCAAGTAAGTGAAAGACCTGTACAAAAAAAAAATTCAAGTCTCTGAAGAAAGAATTTGAAGAAGATATCAGAAGATGGAAAGATCTCCCATGCTCATGAATCGGTAGGATTAATGTAGTGAAAATGGCCATCCTGCCAAAAGCAATCTACAGATTCAATGCAATTGCCATCAAAATATCAACACAATTTTTTTTTACAGAGCTTGAAAGAACAATTCTCAATTTCATATGAAAAAATAAAACCCAGAATAGCTAAAACAAACCTGTCGAATAAAAAAATCCTCTGGGGGTACTTCCATCCCTGATCTCAAGCTGTACTACAGAGCATTAGCAATAAAAACTGCATGGTATTGGCATAGAAACAGAATGGTGGATCAATGGAATTGGGTAGAAGACCCAGAAATAAACCCATACACATCTACATATACTTGATTTTTGACAAAGAAGCCAAAACTATACAATGGAAAAATGTTATAATTTTCAACATATAGTGCTGGTCTAACTGGATGTCTACATGCAGAAAAGTGCAAATAGATACATATTTATCATCCTCCATAAAACTAAAGTCCAAATGGACTAAACATCTCAACATAAAACCAGTCACACTGAGCCTATTAGAAGAAAAATGGATAAAAGTCTTGAACTCATTGGCACAGGATACAACTTTCTGAACAGAACACCAACAGCACAGACTCTAAGATTAGCAATCAATAAATGGGACCTCATGAAACTGAAATTTTTCTGTAAAGCAAATGTCGCTTTTTTTATATAATCAATGACACAGTTTATTAAATAACATGTTGCTTAATTTCTTTTTATATTATTTCAAATATTTTCTAATGTTAACCTCTAATTTTCTTCCTTTGTGTTCAGGGAAAGTGGATGATATCGTTATTTATATTTTGTAACAGTTAAGAGTGTTTTGGTTGCCTTACATATGGCCTTTCTCTCAGAATGTTTAATATATTCTGGAGTGTTTCATGTTCTCCACATGGCACTTAGTTCCATCTACCTGACACAGTTTGGCTGTGATGTTTCTTTGTCGACTTTCTTCAGTGGACTAGATGTTCCATTGACTAAGGCATCTGTGAAGTCAAAGTCATCCATCAATATTACATTGGAACTTTTAAAATGCTTTGGTATTTAGAGAATATAGGAGCAAAGTCAAGTTCTAATATCAGTAAGGGCCAAAACTGAAACCCTTTTTATTAAAGTGTTCTTAACTACTGTTTTATATCCTTGCCTTAATTCTTCAAATTGAATTATTTTTGTTTTGTTTTGAAGGTCTGCACTGTGTGTTTTCATTTATTGTTGTAAAACAGACTTTCTGAAGCTTAGAAAAGAAAAAAATAACTCTTTTTATTTAGCTTAAATATTTGTAGGTCAGACATCAAAGACTGAATGGCAATATTTGTAAAAAATCGTTATGTGAAAAATCAGAATAGTAAATGGAATAATATTGAAGAGAGAAAATTTGAGCAATGATCTTGAAAACACACTTAACTCAAAATAATTAATGCAGTATTTTCTAGTTACCGAAACATTAAAATTCCTGGCATCTATCAACCTTTTTTTTATCTCAGGACTCAAATTATATGTGTGTCAGAATAGATAAAACATAGTCAAATCAAAACGTTTACCTTATGCTACCATCGTGTTTAGTGGTATATTCTCTTCTTTTTACAAGGTTTATAGGTAATTCTGTACCTTGCTATCGTATGGCACATTTTAATCTACATGGAGAATATGGCTATTATGTAAATCACATGAGCCATACCTGCTCATTGCACTGTTCTCTGAATGTCCTCCTTTCCCACTACCTAATTATTATTCTACCAGTTTTTTCCAATTGTTTATTTTATTCTCACAGTTTTTGTTTTGTTTTGTGTTTTTGTTGTTGTTTGTTTATAAATTCCTTATGTTGTGGTAAATTTTTCATTGTTTCTTATTTCCTTCCTTCCTTCTTTCTTCCTTTCTTTTGCTTTTCTTTCCCCCTTCCCCTTTCTCTGTATCTCTTTCATTTTTTTTCCTCCTTTTATAGCCCACTCAATCAATTTAATGCCTTCACATGTACATATGTGTGGGATTATCCCCTGTGAATAGCCATACCCTTGACGTGAATGATCTTTTCTCCAAGAGCAGCTATCACTTGCTAATATTGTCTTTTTTATTATTGGAGGGTGGAGTCTCTTGAGATCCTAACCATCCACAATAATCTTTACCCTGGTTTGATCTTGTGCAAGTAATCACATAAGTAGTCTGGGATGAAGTTGTTGCCTCCCAGACAAAGAACAGCAGACATGGAGATCAGAGGTTTTATTTCACTGGAATGGCTAGAGCGCTTTAGGGAAAGGGCCTTGCCCTAGGTAAGTCTCTTTGTCTCAGCCAGGGAGGTGGAAGTGAGTTTTCCCTCGGGTGTTTCTGTTAGATGTTCTAGATTACCCCTGGTGAGGGGCAGGCCTGACAGGCCAGAAAGCAGGTCCAGACATGGTGTATATAGTTAAATAGAATCCTAATACTGAATCCTGTGTAGGAAAGTCACCTGTCAGTAGCTAATCATGTGCAAAGAGGCAGAAAAATCTTTGTACTAATATAAGTGATTTTTGGAGTTAAATAAGAGATTAAATACATAACAAAATCACAGATGTAATCTTTGGAATTTATTTAAGTGGAAAGTAGAGAAACACCTCCTAGACATTCCTGAATTATCCACTGATTCATCCTTTAGTACACCAACTTTGAGCAGAATGAATATAATCTTTACATTTATACATTTTAGTAAAACTCAATCTTTAATACTTGTAACAATTTGACAATAAATTTCTTCATGGTTTTACTGTGATTTACAGTGACTATATGTCTAACAGTGGGAATTACTTGTTTCAGCTCCCACATTCTCCTATCTTTATAAAAGTTCAGACAATGTGATGAAAGCATCTTGTTAAATACCTATCTCTGTAACACTTACTATCGCTGTGGTGAAACACCATGACCAAGGCAACTTGTAGAGGAAAGGATTTATTCGGCTTGAACTTCTACATCAGACTTCATCATCAAAAAAAAAGTCAGGTAGGCAGAACCCTGGAGTCAGGAGCAGTTGCAGAGACCAGTACGGGGTGTTACTTACTGATTTGCTCTCCATAGCATGCTCAGTCTGCTTTCTTATAGAACCCAAGCCCAGCGCTCCAGGGGCGGCAGCATATGCAATGATCTGGGACCAGCACCATCAATCATTAGTTAAGAAAATACTCCAAAGCCTTGCCAATGGAGGCATTTTCTTGTGATTTCCTCCTCTTAGATGACTTTAGCATGTGTTAGCTCAACATAAATCTATCCAGCATACTGCCATTCAGAGCAGAACACATATGTAAGCCCTAAGCTTAACATGAAGTAGTACATTTGAATTCTTTGACATCCTAAAATTTGAGTTCTAGTATTAAATTGATATTCACTAGCTACAAGGGGAAGGTTACTCTGTAATTTTCCTTTGTCTTTGCTTTTGTTCAGATGAAGGGTTTGGGGTCTGTAATACCATCATGATTCATTTACCTTTTTCCACTAAGCTGAGGTAACTCTGTTGTAAGCTTCAAGCACTTCTTTAAAGATATATGCATTCACCACTACAGGTGATTTAAAAAGTGAAGAACTGAATATATTTGTCCAAAAAAATGTTTTATAATATAGATACAAACACATCAAACTGTCTCTTTATATTTTATGTTTCATGAATTGATCTGCCTATACAATTATTCATAGAAATATGATTTATGGATAGGAAACCAAATACAGACTTTTACATATTTTCCTTACTTTTTGAATTTAAAATTAATGCTTCAAACACTCTCTAGTTTGTATATTTTGGCATCAGTGAATAAACATCATGTACACTTTTATCTTGAGCAGTTTACAGCAACAATTTTATATGCTAAGTTTGACATTATTTCCAACATTTCACAATTCAGCAGTAGGTAAAATCAATGTCAGGGCCTAGTGTTACCTCACAAAGCATGGCAAATCTTGTGGTTGATCACTTGTATGATTACAATTTCTTAAAAGCATGTGTACTTTAAATTATTTTATTTTGATTTTATGTGTATAGGTGTTTTATCTCTATGTATGTTCGCATAACATATACATTCCTGCCAGAGGCTAGAAGAGAGAATTGGGTACATGGAACTTCAGTTACTGATAGTTATAAAACCCTTGTGAATGCCAGGAATCAAATATGGGTCTTCGGAAAGAGAAGGAAGTGCTCAAACTGCTCAGACACTTACCCAAACACGATTTCCGAATTCTTATCTATCTATCATCTATCTGTCTGTCTATCTGTCTCTCTCTGTATGCTTTCCTGTGCGAGTTCTGGTGCACATGGTAATTTTCGTAATCACAGGACAGCCTAGCTGTTCACCTTCAACTTTATTTTTGACAGCTTTATGTGAATAGAAGGCTAGCTGGCCTTCCATATCCACATGATTCCCTTATTTGTACTTCTCCTACCCAGCAGTGTATCCAAGCAAATGCTGAGATTCAGAGGCAAACTTTGGGCAAAGTGCATGGAATCTTATGAAAGAAGGGAGAGATAGAAACACCTGAAGAGGACAGGAGCTCCACAAGAAGACCAACAGAAGCAAGATCTCTGGGCCCAGGGATCTTTGCAGAGACCGATACTCCACCAAGGACCATGCCTGGAGATAACGTAGAACCCCTACTCAGATGTAGGGCATGGCAGCTCAGTCTCCAAGTTATTTCCCTAGTAAGGGGATCAGGAGCTGTCTCTGAAGTGAGCTCAGTGGCAGGCTCTCTAATCACATCCACTTGTGTGTTTGGGAGAGGCAGCCTTACCAGGCCACAGAGAAATAAAATGCGGCCAGTCCTGATGAGACCTGATAGGCTAGGGTCAGATAGAAAGGAAAGAGGACCTATCAGTGGACTAGGGAAGGGGCATAAGAGAAAAAGAGGGAGGGAGGGTGTGACTGGGAGGAAACAAGGGAGGGAGCTACAGCTGGGATACAAAGTGAATAAAATGTAATCAATAAACAAGACTTCTAGGATTGTAGATATGTGCTATTGTTCCCGGTACCTGGATGTGAGTTCTGAAATTTTAACCTCAAGTTCTCACACTTGAACCGCGAACACATTACCCATGGAGATATTTCTTAGCCTATAGTAATATGGAAAAAATAGAGATGGACAATAAGATTACCAGTTATGAAGTTAATTTGAACAATAAATTTTATAGTATTATACACAGGTGTCACCTGTGACCACTTTATATCATTTATCTATAGGTTATCAATGAACGAATTTGCATATCTGTCTATCTGTCTCTCATTTTTATTTCTTTTTGAAGGTTTCTGGATGCTGAGAATTGAAACTGGGGACCCTGGAAGAACAGCCAGTACCCGCTGTTCTCCAGCGCTTTTTGTTATTCTTTGCGTTCTAATAAACAAAGTGCTTCATTTCATCTGACTGTAAACAAATAATATTTTCTAAAATTATTTTATACTGTTTAATGCTAAAAACTAATACTCTCCTTTTTAGTCTTTCTCCAGACAAACCAAATAAATATTTTTTTTCTGCTTTCTTGTTAAAGGAAAGCTTTAACTTATCAGTATAGTGAGTAACAAATATCGACCTATAAAAAATTGCAAACATATATGAAGATATTTTTGAATAAAATATAAACTATGTATATCTATGTATGTCTGTGTGGGGGTATGTACAAGAGTGTTGGGTATCCTTAAGCTGGAGTTACAGAAGTTAAGGAATTCTTGATGTGTTTTCTGGAAATTGAACTACTATGCTCTGCAAGAGGTTAGACTTTTGACAGATAAACCATCTTGCCATACCATTAACTTCTATCTTATGAACACTAAGTGTTTTTAAATTATAACCCCAAAATATTCATTATTAAGGAATGATGAATACTAATAGGCTTTTCAAAAATATTAGTTGTTCTGTTATTAATTAGGTTGTGAAATACTCAATTTTCATTAACTCAGCTTTTAACTTGTAAAATATTTTGAGTGCTACTTCAAATATATTGCTTATTATTATGAACCAGATATTCTTCTCATTTAGAATGTATTCATTATTTATTGAATGTTCATAAAAAGCACAATAATTTCTATATCTTGCTGAGAACATTGATAACTGAAGATGTTAAATGATAATCATTAGTAGTTATTTTCTGCAAGACACATGCAAAATGATCCAAGATCCATGTGTTCAAATGTGTGATAGAACACCTCATAAATTAAAGATTAGAAATTCATTAAACCATATTCTTTCTGTAAAATTTGCTACATATTAATTCTCAAATACATATTAGGTTTCATTGTTTTTCAATCCTTTTTTTAAGCAATTTTGATCTATAACAGAAAATACTAATTATGGGCCACAGACAAAAATCTGTCACACCACCAGTTTAATATATGACCTACGTAGCAAAATGAATAAAAATCAAAAGCAGATTCATATCATTTGGCATGGAAAAATTATCTGGAATTTAAATTGCTCTGATGTTAAAACGTAATTTATGGGAAGATTAGTTTTGGCCATTCATTCCCATATTGCCTATGACATTTCTCAGAATAGCATCAATTATATTAGTTGCAATAGTGATTATTTTGCCATATATATGTATATATATATTTGTATGCATATATATTCTCATAATTTTTGAACATTTTCAGATTTTTGGTCTGTCATACTCATCTACAAAATGTTATTCATATGTAGTCACTCAAAATAAATCTTAAACTATTTTTCATATATAAAATTATCATCACATTGTCCTGCAACATTCAAAATATATAACAATTATTTGGGCATTGAATACTGAGGAAAACTGATGGAAAGAAATATCTGAACAATAAAGCTTAAAATATTAATATTGAGGTTATGCATAACATTTTTTCAGAGACAGACTTGTATCAATGATGGCGTTTTTATCACTGGGAATTTCATGAATAGACAGAGGAAGATTTAGCATGTATTTAAAGTTGTGGCATTAAAACTTATGAAAATGAGGAAGTATTGCAATTGTCACATAGAACAGATAAAGCAGTGGATTCACTTTATTAGAAGGTAATGAACATCATACATGAATGAAGTTGGCCGGCCTGGTTCTTGTAGCTTTCCTTCAAATATGATTTGTTTTTGAGTTTCCAATTACTCTTCATCCCTGCTTGATATAAAAATTTAGCAAATTTATTTTCATTTCTGTGCCCACCTTCTTTTAAAAAAAGTTTTCTGATTTAATCTCATTTCTAAATAGGAAATGAATTCTGCATCTATTAATATAGCTACAGTGTGTGAAATGTGACTTTAGCATTGTACAAACTTCCTAAAGTATTTTTTTTAACCCCTGTACTGCTAGCCTAAGAAACAACTTCACAATTTGGATGTTCATAAAGGTCATGCTTTTTTTTTTTTTTTTTAATTTTTATTTTTATCAGTTACATTTTATTAATTCTGTATCCCAGCCGTGCCCCGAACCCTCGTTCCCTCCCAGTCCCTCCCTCCCTCCCTCATCACCACTGTGCCCCTTTCTAAGTCCACTGATAGGGGGGGACCCCCCCCATTCATCTGATCCTGTTTTATCAGGTATCTTCATTGAGTTCCTGTTAGAAATAGTCCTTGTTCCCCTCACTTTGGGAAACCAATTGGTTACTGAGCTACCACAGGCTACATCTGAGCGGAAGTTCTAGGTTATATCCATACATGGTCCTTGGTTGAATGTCAGTTTCAGAAAAGACCCTGTGCCCAGATATATTTGAACGCATGACAGGGGTCTACTGAGCGCATCTGAAAGCCTCTAACTAGCAGTGTTTTCAAAGCAAAGACTCATGACCAAACCTTTGGCAGAGTACAGGGAATCATAAGAAAGAAGGGGAGTTAGTCTGATGGGGAAAGGATAGGAGCTCCACAAAGACCAAGGTCATGCTTTTAATTGTTTTTTCTTCGCTTTTGCTGGATTGCTTTGCTTTACTTTTTACAGCAAAAAATCAATCTTTAGAGATAAAGTCAAACTCTACATTATCCACAGACACCCCATCATCACCAGCCTTCTTACATGTTTCTTACTGTAAAGGTCAAAATAAATTATTCCAAAAGAACCCAACATTTATGACCTGCGATTGAATTCCTTCTCTTCTCTCTGGGCACTTTGATCAATTTCTAGGACTTACTGGCATGGCCCCTCAGCATTCAGACTCATACATCCAAACATTTCATGGTCATTGGTTATTGACCTTCCACAGTGGTTGGGGCATCTCTTCATCTGCATACTGTAGCTTAGAACTTCATTAATACTGGAGTTTTATAATCTCACTTAATTGAGTCACTTTCCAAGATTTCTCTTATTTTCACATTCATCATTTGATCTTAAAGTAGTATAAAATCTAGTAGTTTAAGATGTAACTTAACTGTTATTTTTTTTCTTGCTGTAACATTAATTATATCTTATAAATTGAACCACCAATGTAACAAGTTAAAGTAGAGGCCTAATGGAAGGTGATTAGATTATGAGCTTTTCAGCATCATGAACAGATTCAGGATACCATTAATTGAGCTTTGCTGGTTCACTTCACCATTTTTTTTTTGTTGTTGTTGTTGTTTTTGACAATTGTGGGAGAAATACAAATGATCTCAAAGTACGTTTGTATTTTATTCTTGTTTTTCCTAATTCTGAAAAATAAAAATCTATATTTTTTGTAAATTACTAATGTA
The DNA here is from genome assembly GCA_010120015.1 of Rhombomys opimus. NCBI lineage: Eukaryota > Metazoa > Chordata > Mammalia > Rodentia > Muridae > Rhombomys > Rhombomys opimus. Next base: position 790,074 of record REGO01000533.1, read on the forward strand.
TTTTATATGGTTACAGCAGTAAAACACTGAGAAATTATTTTTCTTTCCTATTTGAAGAAATCAAGAACTCACAATTTTTAAAATCCCTTGTTAAAGTTTCCACATTAATATTGCAAAATGTTTTCTGCATAGCAGATTCCATAGAATTCCATTTTTCTTAATCTTATTTTTATTTGGTTGTATGATATCATCTTTTATAAACAAAATTGTCTCACCTTTTTCTTTTCTTTCTCTGTTCCATTATTGCGTATTTTTACGATTATACTAGTTCTCCTTTTACTGACTCCCTAAATAGGGAACCATAGAGTATGTTATGGTATCAATATTGTTATGCTGTCACCGAGCCTATTCACATATTTTCCCCTGATATGAAGGATGGAAATTTAAAAGCCTGATAACTGTGGTCCCTCATGGACTATGGGTGTTCTAAATCTTGTCACCTTCATTTCCTTTGCAAACTATTAGTTCTTCATAGTTCTTTATCCCTGGTATTTCCATGTTTTCTAAAAGCACTGCGATTTTTCTGTCTTCCAAAGACATCTGTATTTGTATTTATTAGAAAGTTCCCTATCCATTTTCTATTTTGAATTGAAACCCTATGATCTTTTTAGCACACCCTAATTTCTGAGAACAAATTTGGATGTGCATATTACATATTATATAATCATATTATATTATTAATATTGTATATTATGTAATTTATGTAGTCACATGAATGTCCATGTTTATTAGAATCATGCAGTACCCTATCTTCCACATTATTTTCTAATTTGCATTTTCCCTGTCTCTTTTCTTTAGCTATATGCTCTTTGATGTTGTGAATAAATCGTATTTTTCTTGTCACAGATTTGCGTTTTTTGAGGCTGTAATTCAGCATTAACTATAGGCAAAGTTACTCTATAAGATGAAAGTGAGGTCTTTGGCACTACTGAAGCTCACCATCAGCAGGGTACTCATTACCTTTAGCAATCATTTCAGAACTTACTGCAGTAGTCATCATAAAAAAAAAACAATAATTAGGATTCTCTTTGAATCTATGCACTTTGTTTCTCAGAACAAAGAATATAATTATCCTCATTTTGTTAATGATGAAAATAAATATAGAGGCACAAGCAAGGTATTGGAAAAACTCACAATTTTAACAAAAAATATATTTTCTTTTTTAATTATTTTTTTATTTTTTATATTTACAGTTAATTAACATGTAGCCCCCTCCCTGATTCCCTCCCAATCACTCCCTCCCTCCTTCATCTCCTCCTCACACCTCTCTAAGTCCACTGATAGAGGAGGTTCTTCTTTCCATCCATCTGATACTAGCTTATCAGGTCTCTTCAGGACTGGCTGCAATGTCTTTCTCTGTGGCCTAGCAAAGCTGCCCCTCTCTCCAGAGCAGGGGTGTTGGTGGGGGGAGGTCAAAGAGCCAGCCTTTGAGTTCCTGTCAGAGACAGTCCCTGTTCCCATAATTAGGGAACCTAGTTGGATACTGAGTTGCCATGTGCTACATCTGGGCAGGGGTTCTAGGTTATATCCATGCATGGTCCTTCATTGGATAAACAGTCTCAGAAATTATATTTTTTTATGGATAAAATCTAATTCTCAAATTATTTATAATTATATAACAGTTCTGTTACTGTCTATCCCTCACACATCGTAAAACAACCTGCTTCTAATTTAAACTTTTTTGCTTTAATCCCTTTATGTGTGTGGATATATATATATATATATATATATTTTTTTTTTAATTACTTAACAAATAATTATTTTTATCATATTTTCCCACCATTAAGTTTTTCCAGAAAGTTTCACCTTCCATACCCATTCAACCTTAAATTCCTTTTCAAAAAAGAAGCAAAAACCCAAAACAATACACACCGCAAACAAAGAAACAAAATAAAACAACACCCAGAAAGTTAAAAACAAACAGTAGAGTGCAATCAAGACACACCTAAAAATTGTTTTTTATTTATTAAAAATATAACAATTAAATATAATATTAAAAAAATTACCATATTGAAGGAACATTACCTAATTCACTTCATAAGACCACAGTTACCCTGTTAACCCAAAATGAGTATGATCCAACAAAGAGAATTACAGACCAATTTCATTTATAAAGACAGATGGAAGAAATACTCAATAAAATACTTGCAAACAGTATCCAAGGACATAAGAGGATCACCTACTAATTCCATGGACTAATAATGCAGGAAATGAGAGGTTTGAAAATACATGCCAAAGGCCTACAAATTATATCATACAATATGATTTGCTATTTAGGAGGTTAAAGGATCTCATAGGGTATGGTCACAGAGGATGAATAACTATTGTAATATGGAAGTACATACCTCAAATTGCTCTTGGTTAGACTGCATAAAGAGAACTACTCAGTGATTTGATCTTTTAAATTTTATATTACTTTATTTACTTTACATCTCAAGCATATATGCAAAGAAGCTAATCAAGAAGGAGGACGTTGGGTAAGATGATCAACCCTCACTCAGAAAGGCAAAGGGGATAGACATCAGAAGAAGGAGAACACAGGGAACAGGACAGGAGCCTACCACAGAGGGCCTCTGAAAGACTCTACCCAACAGGGTATCAAAGCAGATGCTGAGACTCATAACCAAAGTTTGGGAAGAGTGCAAGAAATCTTATGAAAAAAGAGCGAGTTAGTGGCCTGGAGAGGACAGGAGCTCCTCAAGTAGAGCAACAGAACCAAAAAATCGGGGCCCAGGGGTCTTTTATGAGACTGATACTCCAACCAAGGCATGAACATCACCTAGAACACCTGCACAGATGTAGCCCATGGCAGCACAGTGTCCAAGTGGGTTCCCTAGTAATGGGAACAGGGACTGTCTCTGACATGATCTCAGTGGCCTGCTCTTTAGTCACCTCCCTTTGAGAGTGGGCAGCCTAACCAGGCTACAGAGGAAGACAATGCAGCTACTCCTGATGAGAACTGATAGACTAGGATCAGATGGAGGGGAAGAGGACCACCGATATCAGTGGACTGGGAGGGTCATGGGTGGAGAAGAGGGAAGGAGGGTATGATTGGGAGGGGGGTATATTTAGGATACAAAGTGAATAAATTGTAATTAATAAAAAATTAAATGAATTTTAAAAAGAATAAAAAACATTAAAATCCTACCCTATATCCCCCTGAAAAAGTAAATAAAATAAAATGCATCCAACAACAGCAATAAAAAAACTCAATTAGTGCTATGAATTTTCCTCTTAGCACTGATTTCATTGTGTTCCATAAGTTTCGGTATGCTGTGTCTTGTTTTTCATTGAATTCCAGAAAGTGTATTTCTTTCTGTCTTTTCTCCCTGACCCAGTGGTCATTAATTAGAGAACTGTTCAGTTTCCATGAGTTTATAGGTATTCTATTGTTTCTATTTTTTTGAAGTCCAGCCTTAATCCAGTGTGGTCTGATAGAATGTTCTGTGCTATTTCAGTTTTCTTGTATTTGTTGAGGCTTATTTGTGTCTGAGTATGTAGGCAATTTTGGAGAATGTTCCATGTGGTGCTGAGAAGAAGGTATATTCTTTTGTGCTTTGATTGAGTGTTTTGTAGATATATTAGGTCCAATTCAGTCATAATATTGGTTAAAGTTTTGTTATTTCTCTTTAGTTTCCATCTCAATGATCTGTTCATTGGTGAGGGAGGTGTGTTGAAGTCTCCCACTATTAACGTTTGGGGTTCAATGTGTGATTTACGCTTTAGCAATGTTTCTTTTACAAATGTACATGTCCTTGCATTTGGGGCATATATGTTTAGAACTGAGGCATCATCTTGGTCAAGTTTTCCTTTAATGAGTATGAAGTGCCCTTTCCCATCTCTTTTGATTAATTTTGGTTGAAAGTTTATCTTATTAGATATTAGAATGGCCACTCCAGCTTGATTCATGTGTCCCTTTGGTTGGAAAATCTTTTTCCATTTCTTTATTCTGATGTAATGTCTTAATTTTTTGCTGAGGTGTGTTTCCTGTATGCAACAGAAGGATGGCTCCTGTTTAGGCATCCGTTCTATTAGCCCGTGCTTTTTTATTGGGAAGTTGGAGCCATTGATGTTGAGAGATATTAATGACCAGTTGTTGATATATATATATATATATATATATATATATATATATATATATATATATATGTGTGGTTTTACAGCTGTGGAGTTATTTGTTTCCAGTGCTTACCTGGATGTAGTGAGCCTCCTTGGATTGGAGTTCTCCTTCTTTACTCAGTGATTTAAAGGTAACTAGTTTAACTTGTTTTTCTTAAAGAAAAATTAAAGGAAAAAGGAAAAGAGTTTTTATTTTGATTTTTTAATTTTTTTTTATTTTTATCAGTTACATTTTATTAATTCTGTATCCCAGCCGTGCCCAGAACCCTCATTCCCTCCCAGTCCCTCCCTCCCTCCCTCATCACCACTGTGCCCCTTTCCAAGTCCACTGATAGGGGGGACCTCCCCCCATTCATCTGATCCTGTTTTATCAGGTATCTTCATTGAGTTCCTGTTAGAAATAGTCCTTGTTCCTCTCACTTTGGGAAACCAATTGGTTACTGAGCTACCACAGGCTACATCTGAGCGGAGGTTCTAGGTTATATCCATACATGGTCCTTGGTTGAATGTCAGTTTCAGAAAAGACCCTGTGCCCAGATATATTTGGTCCTTGTGGAGCTCCTATCCTTTCCCCATCAGACTAACTCCCCTTCTTTCTTATGATTCCCTGTACTCTGCCAAAGATTTGGTCATGAGTCTTTGCTTTGAAAACACTGCTAGTTAGAGGCTTTCAGATGCGCTCAGTAGACTCATGTCATGCGTTTGGCTCAGCCGTTAAAGGCTAGGCTCACAACCAAAAATATAAGAGTTCGGAAAAGAGTTTTAAAACACCTAATTTGCCTGCAAATTTCATGATATCCTTGTTTTTAATTGCTGAGTAGTATTCCATCCTGTAAAAGCACCACAATTTCTGTATCCATTCTTCTGTTGATGAACATCTGGGTTGTTCCCTGGTTCTGGCTATTACAAATAAAGCTGCTATGAACATGGTTGAAAAATGTCCTTGTTGTTTACTTGCCCCTGCTAGGATGTAGGCTTAGTATCCAAGTTTGTTCCCTAGTAAGGGGAACAGGGACTATTTCTGACATGAACACAATGGATGGCTCTTTGAATTCTCCACACACACCCAAGGGAAGAGCAGCCTTGCTAGGCCACAAAGGAGGACTTTGCAGCCAGGCCTGAAGATACCTGATAAGCTAGGGTCAGAGGAAAGGGGAGGAGGTCCTCCCTTATCTGTGGACTTGGAAAGGGGTAGGGAGAAGATGAGGGAGAGAGGGTAGGATTGGGAGGGAATGAGGGAGAGGGATACAACTGGGATACAAAGTTAATAAACTGTAACTAATATTAAAAAACAAAAAATAAATAAAACACATAATTTGAGATAAAACAAAAAGGTACTGGAATGGTGCACTATAGTAAAGAAAATGTTGCTTTATAATTGTCTGAACTCTCATGTGGAAGAAAAAAAATCACTGGGATTTGACAACTTATGGTCTCATTGGTTAAGCAAATGCCTAGTGGCTGAAATCAGGTTGACTGAAAGAGAGCTAACTGCTTGGAGATACAGTGCCTTCACTACAGCTCTTGGTGAGCTGACAAAATTCTGTGATACAATTAATGAGAATATGAAACATTTTAGGATTAGATGCAGAAATGGACAGAATAAAATTGCGGATCCATCCAGTCTTAAATCCTATGATTTTTACATTCATATTATGTTGTTGATTTATTAAATTTTAAATTTTACCTGTGACTCATTTATAATTGGGCAAATTGAAACAGAAAGAATGGAATGTACTGCTTTAAAAGTGTGTCATGTCATTCATTTCAAAATTTGAAACATGCAATACTTTGTCTTGACATGGAACATCATATCCACATTTTAAAGTCAAAACTTGATCTATTGCAAAGCCAAGTGAATTGTTATTCTGAAAAATGGAAAACCTATTTAAAAGTGTCCCCATAAATCGACTCTAAGACTGCAGTTTACAACAGACACTGAACACTTAGAGTGATAAAAAGTAAGTATCTTAAAATGATAAAAATTATACTGAATCAAACTGAAGAATCATTGTCAATGTAGAGCAAAGTGGACACATTTCCATATAGCACCAAAAAATGTTCTGGAGTAAAAAAAATGATTTTTGATACATTTTAGTGATAATAAATCGTTTTCTTGAAAGAATGATATTGAAAACATAAATAGTATAAAAATTACTTTCAGAATAATGACTAATTATGTTAAAGTCTATGACAAACAATAATGAAATGAATGTAGCCATAAACCATGAAACCCTCATCATGGTCTGATTAAAGTTTTATAAAACACCTGCTAGATATATTTTGATTGCTATTGATTCAGTTAGAATTAAATTTGCAATCGGTTTATATTCTTCTGAATATTTACATAAAATCATCATTAGAAAAATATAATTCCACACTCCCTATTTCAATCATTTCATTCATCCTAAGAAAATCTTTAAATATAAGTATACATATTTGTGTATATTTATTTAAAATACATATATTAAAATATTTTAGTCATCAATATAGAAGAAATATATAATAAGAAAATATTTTGTGTTTTAAAACATTACTACATGTGTCTGAAACTCCAGGAGAACTTTTGCGTCCTTTTCACTCATCCAGTTCTTTTAGTGATTCACAGTTAATACTAAATTCATATGTTTTCACAAACAATTCAACATGGTAAGTGGCTGTTTCCAAGTTTGGGCTATGGTAATGAAGAGTTGCATACACTTTACCAATCCAGATAAAATATAAACGAGCTAGTCGCTTCCATTGTGACCACATCCTAAAGAAGGTGTGGTGACATGTGGCAGGTCACACCATCTCCAGAAAGACCAAAATTCCTGTGGCGACAAATCCGTTTTACAGGTACTGCACTGTGCTACACCTGCTCTCTATTAATGCATTTGCATTAGTTTAAGTAAAAAATTAATTATTCTGTATATAGCACACATCTAAGAGCATTTTACTGTATATTTGCCTGCATCTAGTTATAGAAAGCTAAGAAAGTGGATAAGAAAGCGTAAAAGAGCTATTAAGAAATAACCAAATTGGTTGACATTCCCAAAGTCAACCAATGGAGGAGGGTTCCCCTTTCTCCACAACCTCTCCAGCATGTGTTGTCACTTGAGTTTTTTATCTTAGCCATTCTGATGGGTGTAAGGTGAAATCTCAGGATCATTTTGATTTGTATCTCCTTGATGGCTAAGGACATTGATCATTTGTTTAAGTGTTTCTCTGACGTTCTACATTCCTCTACAGAGAGTTCTCTGTTTAGCTCCGTACCCCATTTTTTAATTGGATTACTTGACATGTTGCTTTTTGACTTCTTGAGTTCTGGATATTACCCTCTGTCAGATATAGGGTTGGTGAAGATCCTTTCCCAGTCTCGAGGCTGTCCTTTTGTTTTGATGAAAGTGTCTTTTGCTTTACAGAAGCTTTTCAGTTTCATGAGGTCCCATTTATTGATTGTTGATCTTAGAGCTTGTGTTGTTGGTCTTCAGTTCAGGAAGGCGTAGTCTCCTGTGCCAATGAGTTCAAGGCTCTTTCCCTTGTACAACCACTTTGGAAATCAATCTGCTTCTTTCTCAGACAGTTAGGAATAGTGCTTCCTCAAGATCCAGCTATACCACTCCTAGACATATATCCAAAATATGCTCAAGTACACAACAAGGACATTTGTTTAACCATGTTTGTAGCAGCTTTATTAATAATAACCAGAACCTGGAAACAACCCAGATGTCCCTCAATGGAGGAATGTATACAGAAATTTCGGTATATTTACACAATGGAATACTACTCAGCAAACAAAAACAAGGAAATCATGAAATTTGCAGGCAAATGGTGAGACCTAGAAAAGATCACCCTGAATGAGGTATCCCAGAAGCAGAAAGATACACATGACATATGCTCATTTATAACTGGATATTAGAAGTACAATATAGGATAAACATACTAAAATCTGTACACCTAAAGAAGCTAAACAAGAAGGAAGACCAGGGGTAAGATGGTCAATCCTTACTTAGAAATACAAATAGGATGGACATTGGAAGTAGGAGAAAACGAGAAGTGGGATAGGAGCCAACTACAGAGGGCCTCTGAAAGACTCTACCTAGCAGTGTATCAAAGCAGATACTGAGACTCATAACCAAACCTTGGGCAGAGTGCAGGAAATCACATAAAAGAAGGGGGAGTTAGTACGAGCTGGAGAGAACAAGATCTCCACAAGGACCAAATATATCTGGGCACAGGGGCTTCTCTGAGTCTGATTCTCCAACCAAGGCCCATGCATGGATTTAACCTAGAACCCCTGCTCAGACATTACCCATGGCAGCTCAGTATCCAAGTGGGTACCCTAGTAAGGGGAACAGGGACTGTCTCTCACATGAACTCTGACTAGCTCTTTGACCTCTTCACCCCCTGTGTGAGGAGCAGCCTAGCTAGGCCACATAGGAGGACATTGCAGCCAGTCTTGATGAGACCTGATAAGCTAGGGTCAGATGGAAGGGGAGGAGGACCTCTCCTATCAGTGGACTTAGAGAGGGGCAAGGAGGAGATGAGAGAGGAAGGGTGGGATTAGAAGGGAATGAAGGAGGGGGGTACAGCTAGGATACAAAATAAATAAACTTTAATTAATTTAAAATAATTAATGACCCGTCCTGTGGGCTAGTTGAACAGGGTCCACCTGAAAAAGGGAGTAGACATGGGGGAACAGAGATGTGAAGAATGGAGACAAGACAGATTCCTGATCAAGTCTCAGTTTACTGAAAGTGCAAACAACACTTATATAGCAAAGGGTACAAGAAAAATTTGTTTTCATAGTAGCAACACATCTGTGACACCTGGCAAGGCATCCAGGAATCCACTCAAGGTTACACAAAGTTTGCTGTCTGGTTCCCAAGGTTGCAGGAAGCTTGCCATCTACTTCTCAGGCTCAGAGGACCCCGCCTGCAGAGACCGCCAAGGACAGTCTCTGAGACATGGACTTTAGATAAGACCCGCATGTGCCAAGGCCAGGAGGCAGAATTCTAATTTCCAGACTCCTACAAATTAAAATTTAATAAAAAAGTAAAGAGAGAGAGAGAGAGAGAGAAAGAGAGAGAGAGAGAGAGAGAGAGAGAGAAATAATCAACACTATTCATAAAAGTTTCTAAATTGTTAATGGCTTATTGTCAACTGTAATTGACATGCTTTAGAATCTTTTTTTTAATTTTTAGTGACAGTGACTTTCTACTCAGAAATTTCTCGTGATAGTGCAAGAAACAACTCACATTTGTTTGATTTGCAATAATAATAGAGAGCTGGTGAGGTTTCCCACATAATCCCAACAGCATAGTAATATAGAAGAAGAAGATGGACTGGGAAGTAGACGCTCTTGGCAGTTAGGGCAATGTGCATGCATGTACAGTTACGCTAGTTACGGAAAGAGAATTAGGCTTATATATGATTGCTAACATCAATAATTAAAATTGCTTATATGCACACTGTGGAAGAATTTGGGGATTACTTTCTGAAATGGTATATTTATTCAGTTCTCCCTATGAATGCACAATTCAGTGAAATGTTCAGGTTCTGCCAAGTGAATGAAAATGGCTAATCCCAAATGCCTTCCTGGTACAATAAATTTAAATAAGTAGAGAGAAACCATAAGCTACAGCTAAACCCTGTAGGGTCCCAAAGAAACTATGAAGATATCCCTCACTCACCTCTGCAATATTAATGCCTCTTGACTAGAACATTGATTTTTTTTTCTTTTTTCGTGCTGTCATGAATTCACTAGATCTTGCAACCAATGTGATAGAGATAATTTTTAGTGACTGTGTCTAGATATATTGTCAATTTTAAAATTCTATGCAACATCATAGAGTAGTCAAGAGGTATTTGAAACATGGCAATCAAAAGGTTTATTTTCCCGTAGAAAGATACATTTTTGCTATTCATAGCAAATATTTTTACAGTCTATATTTTATTCAAAGTCCCTTAGAAGCATCCTGCTTGTGGAAAGAGACACTTAGATATCACTCATTATCAGATGTTTTATTTGAAAAGCAATTGACCGATGTACGGTTTTTAAGATATTTGACAAATTATAGTACTATGGCAGTCCATGTGTCCTACTTATCATCTGATAAAGTATCATTGTGCTGCTGTGTGAGCCCTTGGCTTTGTCTGCCGCAGTCTGGACATTGGCAAGCTATCAGCTAGCTTTCCACCATCATATTTGCTTCAGTTCTCTACATTCTTTATACCAATGGGATCAAATAGCATGTATTATATTTTTCTGTATAGTTTCTTTAAGTCAGTATAATTTGAAAGTATAGTATTACTATATTGCCATTTTATATTTAGATTTTGTAGAAAATACTAATCTGATATCACAATATTCACACTATTTTGCATTCAATTAGCAGTATAAGAAACGTTTTTCCACAAACTCAAATTTCGGTAAAGACAAATATTTTAATTTTAATTATTCTAATTGATCATTCTAATATTTTGGTTTATAACTGACATATTCCTTTAAAGTGTTACTGTGTGTTGTTTCATTTTAGTCACACTTTTTTACTTTAAGAAATGCATTAACATCAATATCCTCAGGCATAAGTTGAGCTAATAATGAAGTTTTGTGTATTTTGTTTTCCCTTCAGTCTCACATATTAATTGTATAAAATAACATTTTCAAGGTGACTTATTTTGTATGTACATACAACATACTTTGACAAGGTATATTTCTTCTAATACTTTGTTTATTACTTGTTTATCCTACTCTCACTCCCTCTTTTGTATTTGCATATTCTTAGTAATCTTTGCTTTCATATTCATGAACACTTTCTTTGAGGCCACTTCAGTGATACTTAACTTTGTGGAGCTGGTTTGTTACTTTTAAGTTGATGGGTTTCAGTTTGATTCATTTTTATACAAGTAATTAATTTCATTTTTCTTTTAGACTGGGTAATATATGTCACATTTAATCATTGATGGACACATGGGAAGAGTCCTTAATTTGGCCATTGTGAATAATAGAGTCTACTGTCCTTGCTGTGGATTGCATAGCACAACTCATTCACAAGAGCTTGTGGAACATAATAGATGCAGAGCATGAAGAAAATCAGGCATGGCCATAGTTTGAAGAACAATTTGTCATGTGGACCTTGGATGTTACAGTGCCAGCCCAATTTTGCCCACTGGTACAATTTTTGTTAGATAGATAGATAGGTAGATGAAAGATAGATAGATAGATAGATAGATAGATAGATAGATAGATAGATAGAGCAAATTGTTTTATTACAACCAGTTGCTTTATGAGTGGATATAATGTGTGGCTCAAAGAAAAAAACCATGTTAGGGGAAACACCTGTGGCTTGAGAGGTTTTTCTCCCAGTGTTGGTGGTTTTTACTACTGTTTTGTTTCAAGAGTGTGAAGCGTTTGTCACTTCTATACATGGGTTTTCCTTCTATACATTTTCTCCTCATGTAGATTATTGCTGTAAAGCATCTCACTCCTGGTTGTAGGGAAACATTTTGCAATAGATGATAATTACTGAACAGACTCAATGGCGCAAACTACTGAGATTAAGTGATCATTATATGGCTGTTGTGCTATAATGGACACATCTTCAGCCTCAAATAATAATTGAAAAAAATCACATATATATTTCATCTCCTCTAAGGCCCAGGAATCAATGCTTATTTGGGAACATAAATAATGTAATATGAGAGATAGATGATAAAAGGTTATGTATATTGAAGTTGAAATTTCTGGTTTCTTTGAACACTGATTTTTGTCATGTGAGGTTTTGCAGCAAGCTGGGAATGTGATGTTTTGCCCATGTTGGCTTTTGAGAGGGCACATGATGTTTTTCTTTTTCCCCATAACCCCCACCTGCAAGGGGTGTGACTTTGACCAACTGAGAACATCCCATCCGTGGGTGGAGTTTAAGGAGAGAACATATATAGAGGCCCAGGCACAGGAGATACCAGTTTCTGGATATTCATTGCTGCACTGATCTCCATGCTTCAACACTTGGCTTCACAGAAAGAAATGTTTCAGAGAGCTTCGATGGGCAATCCTGGCTTTTGCTGCTTCATGTTGACCTTTGGTCTGGACTGCTTGTATCCTGATGACTGAGTCTGGTAATTCCCTAATACCCCATAGACCCTGATCAGCAGGAAGTAGATTAACAGAGGTCTACATCCCTTTTTCCTACTAATATCCTACCGAAAGTTGCAGGAGAGTTCGAAGGGAGCTAAAGGTGCTTAAGAACCCTAAGTAAAGTGAGTTTGGTGAAAAACTAAGCCTACAATATGTATTTCTTCTGAAGTGAACAACTCTTCCCTCTTAGCAGAAGTGAGATGAAAGCATATGAGTCTCAGGAAGCTCACAAAATCTAAGAGGCCAGAAATCTTAGACAACCAGGAATACTCACAAGAGCTTTCCCTAGAGTGGTATTACCAGAAAATAATAGCTAAGAGGAGGGGACTTTTCCTGAAGCATCTGCTTGCAAATTGAGCAGTAAGCTCCAGAGATGAACTTTTAGTGAGTCATCACTCCTGGTAGAGGGAGAGTCTCAGTGACACAGTTGCCCGTCCAGAGTCAGTCATCATGACTGCCCCCACTATGCTCCTAACAGGAGCCTAACAAACACAATGGTTCAGCAAACAAGATTTGAGTAAAATTGTTTTTTTTACTTTGTGTTTGGTGCCTGATCTTGGAAGGAAAGACATTTGTTCACATCACCCCAGGAGAAATCATGGAACAGTTATAGATATCAATACAAACAGTCAAGCCTGTCTGTTATGCACACATACAGAGGCTGGAATTGTTTGTTTAGAGTCTTGAGGGAGGCTAACAATGTCTGACTTCTTCAGTTTGTACACTGAAACTACTGTTTTATAACTAGGAGTAGATGATGTTCAAGAGCCGGGCACAGGTGGCCAGGTGGCCCTTGTTTGCCTGAGTGCTTAACATGCGTGGGCAGATGGAAAGTCATCAGTATGATATGCAACAAGGGATGATTTGTTCAGGTGCTTGAGCATTTGTATATACAGACTCGTAAACACTCTGGGTAGCAAACCACATTGAGAATAATACTGTGTTGCCATTTATTGTTGTTGAAAGGCTATTACACATTACGGATACAAACTCAGGACCTAGTAGACAACAACTTTTTTTCTCTTAAATACCTAACTATATCAGAGAAGACTAGGAATACACTATGATTATGAATTTATATTCTAAAAGAGACAAATGTAACGGCTTTGTGACTGGAAATATAAGTCAATCCTAAAGTTATACAAGACATTATTCGCACATAAAACAGACAATATTTTTACCTCAAAATTTACTTACAGGTGTCAAGTCTGTAAAACACTTTGATGAAGATAATCAGTATTGCACACTATGAGAGTTTTATTCACTAACAAATGTCCTATGAAATAATATGCCTAAGTACATATACAAAGAACCCCACAGATTATGTCATAAATGCTCCTCAAAATTTTACTATATGGCAGAGCATCTAGTGCTTGCTCCAACAGAGAGCTGATAAAACTCTAAGATATGTCTTTATTGAAAATCTTCATGAAATTATGGATAAGATCCTAAAATAAAATTTCTGGTTTATTCTCAAACTCAAAATACACAATGATGAAAACAAATTATAAACTGTCATCAAAATTCTAAGCCAAATAAAACTCTCTTACTAAGTAAGTAGTTAGTATTTCAAACATCTTAATAGTGATGGACAGTGGAGTAGCACAAGTGTCTTTATGCAAGTTAAGTTAATCAAGGTCAGTTTGGGATTCACAAGCCCCCCCCCCAAAAAAAAACCCCGAAAATAAAAAAAAAATAGAGGAAAATTAGGTGTTTTTTTTTTCTACAATTTCAAGAAATCTGGTACTTGCTGTGATGATTTCTTTGTGTCTCATCTCATAGAAGTTTTCATGATGATGATTGTGAAGTAGAGAAAACAACAACAACTAACATTTGGTAGAAAACAAGAAAAAAGAAAAAAAGAAAGAACAGGCACATCTTACTGAGCTACCATATTTCCACCAAGCTCCACATGATAAGTGTTCTACCATTTTGCAAAAGTGACCCATAAACCTGGGACATTCCAAGTCCAAATCATAACATCTTGATAAGAAAGTATGCCATTCCTTGCAGACAGCTGAGGAAAAGTCATTGAGTAATTGTATTTTTAATGAAAGAAATGCTATTGTGCTCAAGATTGTCATAATACAAATTAACAAATGGTCATGTGTTAAAGACAGTAATGTCCATCAAGATGGCATAGGTTTATATATAGAGAACAGGGTTTCTGTAGAATATTAGGAGAATTTTATTTGTTTATGTACATATCACAGAATGTAGACTCTTCCAAGGTCTTCTAGGTTGACCTGAATTTTTAAGAGCATGAGCACGAGAAAATATAACTGGGAACAAAAAGATTCAGGATGTACAACTTGCTAATTCCCTTCTTATCTTTATCATGATTAATTCTATAATAATGTTCTGACAAGAATTTTTATTCAGTAATCTGTAGGTCCAATCATACTTGTTTTGATGAGTTAAATGTGATAATCTAGGAACATCTTGAGATTTTTACTGTCTTTTCATTTCAGGTAGGAAGTGATTTGTAGTGAGATTTGAAAATACTGGAGTATCAGAATAATGAGGTAAGATCAGCCAAACGAACACAGAGTGTGGCTTGTCTCTATAGGGATGTAATCCCCACTTGCCATAAGCCCGAATGTTTCATGTTATACTTTTTTTTTTCTATCTCACTCATGTTATTTTTTTTTGACATAAGCCAGAGCCATCCAGAAGGAAAACCTGTGCAGCAGTTTTTGCTGTTGTTGTTTGTTTGCTTGTTTATTGACACGAGGACCCACTCCACTGTAGTCAAGTGCTAGTTCTGCTCCGATGATCCAGACTATATATAAAAGCCAATGAGCTGCATTCCTCAGTGGCACGTGCTTCAGTTTCTGCCTCTATGTTTTGCCTCCAATACCTGTCCTGATTTCTTTTCATAGAGCATGCTTGATAGTTTTATGTCAACATGACACAGCTAAGGTCATCTGAAAGGAGGGAACATCAATTAAGGAAATTTCTCCATGAGATTGGGCTACAGGCAAGCTTGGAAGGCATTTTCTTAATCAGTGATTTATTAGAGAAGGTTCAGCCCATTTTTGTTGGTGCCATACCTGGGATGGTAGTCTTGGGTTTGATAAAAATGCAGACAGAACAAGACATGAGTAGCAAACCAGTAATTAGCATGTAAGCTCCATGACTCTTGCCTACTGATTCTTCCCTGTTTGAATTTATGCCATGACTTCCTTCATTGAACAAGAATAGAGGAGTGTAAGCCAAATAAACATTTTCCTGTCCAAGATGCGTGGGTCACTGTGTTTTTACAGAGCAGCAGTAACCCTAAATAATGCAAGAAAACATGCTATAAAGAGAAAAAAAAACAAACGAAAAAAAGCCAAAAATGTTGCTGTCTAAATTGCTTTTGATAACAGTGCTTCATCATAGCAATAAAAATCAAGCCAAGATACAATCTTTATGTTGGTCACTGTAATGAGATGCTAATATATCCTCGAAGTAAGGCAGCTTGAAATTATTATACTATGGAATCATTGAACACAGCAGTAACAGAATGATAAAATGTATGTATATATTGGGTAGAGTCTAAGATTTTGCACAATGCATAGATTAAGATTATGAAAGGAGCATTATTTGATTTTGACAATAGCTATTTCTTCCAGAGTGAACAAAAGTGCTTTGTTGTTAACAAAACCTCAGTCCCTCAATTTTACCAGTATAAACGCAGAAGCCAGGTGCTTGGGTGAGAGCCAGCTAGCTCAAAGAGGCAGAGAGAGCACCTCAGCTGAATTCCCAATATGCAGTTTTCTCCCCACACTGTCTCAAGCACTGAATGAAGTCTCTCCTTTATACTTCCTGTGTGTCTCTCTCCATCCTCATCTTCTTATTTTGTTTTTGTTTTTGTTGTTGTTGTTTTCATGTTCACTCCCTGTCCACTGGTTGCTTGATCCTCCTTGTGACTTATGGTTGACTTTATTTAATCACGGTTACAATAGACAAAGAGCTCTTAGATTAAAAGTGTCTACTAGGGCTGAGCCACACCACAACTAGAAACAGATTTTTTTTCCAGTAAACAACACAATCTCGGGGTTCGCAGTTTAATCAAATATCCTTCAACAGTGTTTTAGCATTAAAAATTCCAAGAAAAAAAAATTCATATTGAAAGTATAAAAATGTAACCAACGTTATGGACTAAAACAGAAACTTGAAAATATAACAATAAAAATACATTGAAAAATACACAGGAAGTCCTGCTTACTGAACCAATCATCTTTTGACTGAGAAAGTTGATTTGCTGTACTGTAGGAGCATCTTACTCCTTTCATTTCATACTGCCCATAACTATCTCTTTCCAGGAAAAGTAAATAACATTTGCCCCAGTTTATGAAGACTACTTACTTAAAATCATGTACATGCCACTTAACTACAACTGGAAGTTTTATTCAGAGTTGTTATTCCATCCCAAGTAGGTTTTTTGCTCCTTTTGATTAATGTGCTGGCTTTTAGTTTGACCACTGAGATAGTAAGAAAGGCAGTCAATCAAAATGTATATCTGTGCATTCCAATGATCCTTTTAGAAAAAAAAAAAAAAGAACAAGAACAAGACTGAATCTTTAAAAGGCCCTACCATGTTCACTAAGTGCATAAGTGATAAATCTTTTTACTGTTATGTTGACAGCAGCCATAAAATCCATGCAACTGAAATCTATGTCTTGTATTTGTACAGCCCATACTGTGCAGTTTCCTAAGTGTTGATAGCATAGGAAAATGGCATTGTGTAGATTACTCTGCAAGTCGTATTTTCTAATCAATGGATTCAGCACAACGCACTTAGAAGAATTCACTTGCCAAAAATTACAAACTGTTTGCAATTGTTTTCTTGTTCTAGGGACCTTTTAGCATCTATGTTATAGAAAACAATCTCTCTCTCTAACAGTGTTACTGCTCCCTGATTTAAGTGCAAGAACATTCTTAGGCTTTAAATTGAGTGAAGGGCAGTGACTAAGACAGTAGTAGTAAGTGACAATATTTTTTTGTTATTTTATACAAAAAAGGATATTTCACACATATTAATGAAGCATTTTGAAAAATAGCTAAATTCAAAGATTATTTTGGTAAGCTATAAATATTTTTCTTATATTCATTCCATAACTTTTAGAAAGAATAAAAAAAATCCTGGAGGGGACAGGAGCTTCAAAAGGAGACTAACAGAGCCCAAAAAAATCTGGTTCCTGGGAGCTGTATAGAGATTGATACCCCAACCAAGGACCATGTATGGAGAGGACCTAAAAGCCCTGCTCAGAGGTAGCCCATAGACTCAGTCTGCAAGTGGAATCTCTAGTAAGGGAAGCAGGAGTTGTCTCTGGCATGAACTCAGTGGCCGGCTCATTGATCATCTTCCCCTAGGAGTTGCAGCCTTGCCAGGTCACAGAAAAAGACAATGCAGCCAGTCCTGATGAGACTTGATAGGCTAGGGTCAGATAGAAGGGGAGGAGGTCCTCCCTTATCAGTGGATTAGGGGAGGGGTATATAGGAAGAGGAGGGAAGGAGCGTATATTTGGGATGTGACCAGGGAGGAGACACAGCCAGGATACAAAGTGAATAAACTGGAATAATAATAAAATAATACTTGAGCCTCTTTTGGATATATGCCAAGTATACGATAAGGACATTTGCTCAAACATGTTTGTAGCAACTTTATTTGTAATAACCAGAAGCTGGAAACATCCCAGATGCCCCTTAACTGAAGAATGGATACAGAAACTGTGGTACATCTACACAATGGAATATTACTCAGCAATGAAAAACAAGGAAATCATGAAATTTGCAGGTAAACGGTGAGAACTGGAAAGGATCATCCTGAGTGAGCTGTCCCAGAAACAGAAACACACTCACAGTATATACTCACTCATATAGACATGTAATATAGGATAAACCTACTAAAATCTGTACATCTAAAGAGACTAACCAAGAGGGAGGACTCTGACTAAAATGCTCAATCCCCATCCCGAAAGGCAAAGAGGATGGACATCAGAAGAAGAAGAAAACAGAAAACAAGTTAGGAACCTACCACAGAGGGCCTCTGAAAGGCTCTGCCCTGCAGACTATCAAAGCAGATGCTGAGACTTATGGCCAACTGTTAGGCAGAGCGCATGGAATCTTATGTAAGAAGTGGGAAATAGTAAGATCTGGAGAGGACAGGAAATCCACAAGGAGAACAAGAGAACCAGAAAATTTGAACACAGGGGTCTTTCCAGAGACTCATACTCCAACCAAGTACCATGAATAGAGATAACCGAGAACCCCTGCACAGATGTAGCCCATGGCAGTTCAGTGTCCAAGTGGGTTCCATAGTAATGGGAAGAGGGACTGCCTCTGACATAATCTGATTGGCCTGCTCTTTGATAACCTCCCCCTGAGGCGGGGGGGGGGCAGCCTTACCAGGCCACAGAAGATGACAATGCAGCAACTCCTGATGAGATCTGATAGACTAAGATCAGGAAGAAGAAGAGGGGACCTCTCCTATCAGTGGACTTGGGGAGGGGCATGCATGAAGAAGGGGGAGGGAAGGTAAGTTTAGGAGGGGAGAAGGGAGGGATTTATGGGGGGATACAAAGTGAATAAAGTATAACTAATAAAAGTTAAAAAAATAATAAAAGAATACAAATTCCAATATTTCTCTGATATAATTATTTACATTTCAGGATGTAAATCTTATAAACATCTTCACATTAACAATATTTCTTGATTATTTTTATATATGACTGTATGAAGTTAATTTCAAATGGTTGTGATATATAAAATGCTGTAAAATCAATATCTGTAAAGGAAAAATACTTTTTTCTCACTTCAGCCCAGATGAAAACTAGAATTCTCATCTAATGAGAAATGTAGAACAGTTACTTTTTATCTCAAAATGAAAGGTAAGCATTGAGGAAGATCTGCTTTGAAAAGGAAAACATCTAAAAAAATTGAGGATTAAATTTAAATAAATAAATACACTATTGCATATTCTTAGAAGTTAGACTACTATAAAATTGTCAATAGTTTTATTACTCTTTAGATTCAATGAATATTAAAACAATATTGTAGAATTTGATATGCAGATAGGTAAAAGTTATTTTTCATATCAGTACAGAGTTTATATTTTGACAAAATCCAATATATTAAGATGAAGCAAAAATATCATATTAAAGTTGGACAGAACAAACAAAAATCAGTCCCTAGGGTAGGCACAAAAGTTGGAGACCATTTCATTTTCATAGTCAGAAGTCCCATAAAAACACTAATCTAATAGCTATATTATATGTATACAAAGGACCTGGTATAGGCCCATGTAGGCTCTTGGCTTCCTGCTTCAGTCTCTGTAACCTCATATACACATTTCTTAGTTGATTCAGAGGGCTTGCATCCTGACTCTTATAATCTTTCCACATCCATTTCTGCTCCTGAGCTCTGAGGAGAGGGCTTTGATGGAAATTTCCCATTTCGACTCTATTTCCATGTAATTCCTGGCTGTGGGTATCTGCATATATTCCCATCTTTTGCCAGATGTACCACTCTGATGATGACTTAACAAGGAACTGTTCTATGAGTATATAAATATATCACTAGGAATCATTTCATTGACAGTAATTTTTTTAAGACCAGTTATGTTTGGTTTTGCCTTACATATTTCGGCTATTTAGTCTCTGGTTTTTGGTTATCGAAAGTGTTAGGCATGGGATTTTTATTTTGTCATGGAAGATGCCTTACATCAAATCAGACATTGGCAGGCTACTCCCACCAGTCCTGTGACACCATTGCCCTAAAATAGTCTGCAAGCAAGAAAGATGTAGGTCAAAGGATGTGACTGGGTTGGTGACCACATTTCTCTTTTGATGCCTACAGAGTATCTTCCTGCACCAAAGAGACTAGAACATAGGGGTGAAGGCTCCATGTAGGCACTAGCTTTACCTCTCTGTGTCCAATGAGTTGTGTGGGTGTTGTTCTTGGCCAAGGGCTCTGTGGTTAGTTTTCAAAGAACAACCATTTTCTTAGCCACAGTATTAGTGGGGTAAGCAAGACCCAGAGAGACAATCATGGTATATATTCACTTATAAGTAGATATTAGCCATTAAGTAAATAATAACTAAGCTACAATCTACAGACTCAGAAAGATTAGGTAGGAAGGAAGGGGTATTATAGGTTATCTGTGGAACTCCCCAGAAAGAAGAAATAGAATAGATATTACAAGGGATCTCTGGGCAGATGGAGACAGTAGTGGGGTCAAATTGGGAAGAAAATAGGGTAGAGGTAAAGAGTGTGAGTAAAGATGGCTGGAAGTGGGGGCTACTTAGGGAGATGTGTAGAAATCTAGTGTAGTTGGAATTTCCTTGGAATATATGAAGACTGTTAAGTTGCTGTGTAGGCAATTCAACTGGCCTGACCTCAGAGGCCTTTAGGGTCTTGATAATATCCCGTTTTATCCCCTGAGCCAGCAGCATGAGATACAACCAGTACATCACTTCCACATGTTCTCTCTGCCTCAGTTTCTCTCCCCTGCCCTGCCTTCTCTGACCTTCTTTCTCAGGCCCTCCACCTTGCTCCTCTTTCTCTTCTCCTACACTCATCCACTGTCTCTCTCTGTCTTTTTTCTCTCTACCCTCATGGCCCACTCAGACCCAAACTCCTCTCCCTTTTCCTTCCTCCAAATAAATCTCTCCTTGTCATATATGCTATATATGTTAAGTGTAAGACAGTCATATAGATAGATAGATAGATAGATAGATAGATAGATAGATAGATAGATCCTAACAAAGGTAAATCTAATCCTATAAATCCTCTTAATAGGTGATATAGGAGTCTCAACTGGTGAGGCTCAGTGGCAAGACTAGATTACATTCAGCTGAGTGGTTGGTAAAGGGTGTTCCATAGAAAATCCCCAAACTGTTAGTTTTTAAGATTATAGTTTATGTTAAAGTATATAAATCAAACCAAAAATGTAATAAGACTACTTAATATTGGTCATATTCAGATAAATATAAATAAATCAGTACACTGGGATAGTTGCTAACATTCTATCTCCCCACCCTACTCTCTGGGTAGATTATAAGTATTTAACTTGTTGACCATATTTGCAATGAAAATTTTAAAAAATATCTTTAAGATGTTACCCCTCAAAATTAACTCAAAAAATCAGTAGCCCTTTTGTATACAAAAGACAAAAGGCTGAGAAAGAAATTAGAGAGACAAAACCCTTCACAATAGTAAAAGTACAATGGTGTAACTCTAACCAAGCAAGTGAAAGACATATGAAAAAAATAAGAACAAAAATAAAACAAACTTCAAGTCTCTGAAGAAAGAAATTGAAGAAGATAGATGATGGAAAGAACTCTCATGCTCATGGATTGGTGGGATTAACAGAGTAAAAAAAAATGGTCATCCTACCAAAAGCAATTCCCATCAAAATAACAATACAATTATTTACAAAGCTTGAAAGAAAAATTCTGAACTTCATGTGGCAAAATGAAAACACAGAATAGCTAAAACCATCCTGTACAATAAAAGAACTTCTGGAGCTGTCTCCATCCCTAATCTCAAATTGCACTGGAGAGCAACAGGAATAAAAAAACGACATGGTACTGCATAGAAACAGACTGTAGCATCAATGAAATCAAATAGAAGACCCAGAAATATACTCACACATCTATGGACACCTGATTTTTCACAAAGACACCAAAACCATACAATGGTAAAAGACAGCATCTATAGCAAATTATGCTGAGCTAAATGGATGTGTACATGTAGAAAAATACAAATGCATCCATATTTATCACTCTGCACAGGAGTAAAGTCTATGTGGATCCATGACCTCAACATAAAACCAGACACACCAAGTCTGTTAGAAGAAAAACTGGGGAAGAGCCTTGAACTCATTGTCACAGGAGACAACTTCCTGAAGAGAACACCAAGAGCTCAGGCACTAAGACCGACAATCAATAAATAGGACCTCATGAAACTAAGAAGTTTATGTAAAGCAAAGGACACTGTCAACAGAACAAAAGGACAACATACAGATTGGAAAAAAATTTTCACAAACCCTGTATCTGACAGGGATAATATCCAGAATATATAAAGAACTTAAGAAAGTAAAAACCAACATACCAGATAATCCAGTTAAAAAAAATGATGTACAGAGCTAAACAGAAAATTCTCAACAGAGGAATACCAAATGGCAGAGAAACACTTAAAAGAAATTATCAACACCCTTAGTCATCAGGAAAATGCAAATCAAAAAGACTCTGAAATTCCACCTCACACACATCAGAATGGCTAAAATAAAAAACTTAAGTGACAATACATGCTGAAGAGGTTGTGGAGAAAGGGGAATCCTCCTTCATTGCTAGTGGGAATGTACACTTTTTCAACCACTTTGGGAATCAATCTGGTGCTTTCTCAGAAAACTGGAAATACTGCTACTTCAAGACACAGCTATACAACTCCTGGGCACATATCTGTAAGATAGTCAAACATACAAAGACATTTGCTCAGTTGCGCTCATAGCAGCTTTATTCATGAGAGCCAGAATCTGGAAACAAACTAGATGTCCCTTAACTTTTTTGTTCATCTAATTAATCTGATGATCCCCTATGTTCTGTGTTATTAAATCTTAACATTTATTATGATCTTTTGGTGTTCTGGGAACTTAATTTTCCATTATTTTCTATGTGTTAAATCATAAGAATCCCATTAAATATCAGTCCCAGACAAAGAATTAAGTGTAAGCGAAGGACAACTAAAGAACTGTATGGTCAATCAGTTCATGTCAGAAGCAGTCTCTGTTCCCATTACTATGGAACCCAGTTGGATGTTGAACTGCCATGGGCTACATCTGTCTGAGGGGGGAGCAGCCTTACCAGTCCACAGAGGAAGACAATGCAGCCACTCCTGGTGAGACCTAACAGACTAGGATCAGAAGGAAGAAAAAGAAACCCTCCCCTACCAGTGGACTTGGGGAGGGGCATGCATGGAGAAGGGGGAAGAAGGGATGGATTGGTAGGGGAGGAGGGAGGGAACTAGAGGGGGATACAAAGTAAATAAAGTGTAATTCAAAAATAAAAGAAAAAGAAAAATAAAAGAATTGTATGGCATTCTGGAGCAACTGAACATTTTTTTCTGATGTTATGAAGAGATAACATTTATAGATCTGGGAAGTTTCTTTGTTAACGCGTTGATGCTGAGGAGTAGGGATGCATATGGTATGACATAAGGGTAATTTGTCAGCAATTTATATATTCTTTTGCATTCCTAAGTTAAAGATTCCTAGGCACCATTTTACATGGACTTATTAAGACCCTGTTTGAAGTAGCAAAAGTTATATAATAGATGATATATTAATGGACATGAGGGCTGTAATTCTTCCTATGAAATTACTTTTGAGTAATTTGATAACCAAATCATGATGTAATTTATTGGATATTTACAGAATAAGAGATTTTATGCTTTAGATAGCAGTTTCATCTGATTCCCATAAAATTTATGATTTTTTAATCAGAAAATTTAAGTTTTTCATAAGTTATCTATAATCATAGAACTGATTGTCTAACAGAACAGAAGCATGGGAAAATATAAAATAATAAACGTAGTACTATAAATACAGCCACATATTCATAAACACGCATACATGAACAGATGTACACATACACACATAAACATGCACACAGCTTTTCATCAACTACTGTCACTACTTACCAGTGTCACTTAAATTTTCCAAACTTGTTAATCTGTCAGTCTCTTTTTAAATAAAGGAATCATATTAAAAGATAAAGCATAACCCTGTACTTTCCACTCAATATAGCCATAAAACATAAAGCTAGTTGTTTTTCTATTTTTAACTTTAGTGGGGTTTTATTTTTGTGGATAGCTTCAGACTGGCTGTTCTAATTATCTAGAAGTTCTTTGAGTTATGTAGACTTTGGGTTTGTCTAGTATCAATGTTCTCTATTTTTTTATTTGAAAGTTCTTATAACAAAGTTTTGTTCTTCTAAGAAATAGACACTTTTTTTCCTTTTTTAATTTTTAATATTAGTTACATCTTGTTAACTTTGTATCCCTGATGTATCCCACTCCCTCTTTCCCTCCTAATCTCACCCTCCCACCCACATCTCCTCCTGACCCTTTCCAAGTCCACTGATAAAGGAGAACCTCCTCCCCTTACATCTGACCCTGTTTTATCGGGTGTCTTAAGGACTGGCTGCAAAGTCCTCCTCTGTGGCCTAGCAAGGCTGTGCCTCCCTGGGGGTGTGTGGGGGGTGTCAAAGAACCAGCCACCAAGTTCATGTCAGAAACAGTCCCTGTTCCCATTATTAGGGAACCCACTTGTATAATGAGCTGCCATGGGCTACATCTGAGCAGGGGCTCTAGGTTGCATCCATACCTAGTACTTGTTTGGAGAAACAGTCTCATAAAAGACCCCTGTGCCCAGATATATTTGGTCCTTGTGGCACTCCTGTCCACTCCAGGTCGTATTAACTCCCCCCCCCCCTCCTTTTTGATTCCCTGCATTCTGCCAGAGGTTTGGGTATGAGTCTTAATATCTGCTTTGATACACTGTTAGGTAGTCTTTCAGAGGCCCTCTGTGGTAGGCTCATGCCCTGTTACTTGTTTGCTCCTACATCCAATGCCCATCCCATTTGTCTTTCTAAGTGAGGATTGATCATTGTACCCTGGGTCCTCTTCCTTGTTTATCTTCTTTAGCTGGATAGATTTCAGTATATTTATCCTATCTTATAGGTCTATGTAAGTGAGTATATACCATGTGTGTCTTTCTGCTTTTGGGATACCTCAGTCAGGATGATCATTTCTAGGTCCCACCATTTGCCTGCAAATTTCATGATTTCCTCATTTTTAATTGCTGAGTAGTATGCCATTGTGTAAAAGTACCACTATTTCTGTATCCATTCCTCAACTGAGGGACATCTAGGATTTTTCCAGGTTCTGGCTACTATGAATAAGGCTGCTACAAACATGGTTGAGCAAATGTCCTTGTTGTGTACTTGAGTATAATTTTTATATGTGCCTATGAGTGGTATAGCTGGATCTTGAGGTAGTACTATTCCAGTTGTCTGAGAAAGCGCCAGATTGATTTCAAAAGTGGTTGTACAAGCTTTTCAGCTTCATGTGGTCCCATTTATTGATTGTTGCTCTTAGAGCCAGTGCTGTTGGTGTTCTGTTCAGGAAGTTGTCTCCTGTGCCAATGAGTTCCAACATCTTACCCACTTTTACTTCTAACTGATTTAGTGTATCTGGTTTTTTGTTGATATCTTTGATCCACTTGGAATTTAGTTTTGTGCAGGGTGATAAGTATGGATCTCTTTTTATTTTTCTACATGTAGACTTCCAGTTGGACCAGCACCATTTGTTGAAGATGCTGTCTTTTTATCCACTGAATGGTTTTGGCTTCAATGTCAAAAATCACATATCCATAGGTATGTGGGTTTAATTTTGGGTGTTCTATTCAGTTCCATTGATCCACTATTCTATTTATATGCCAATACCATGCCATTTTTATTACTATTGCTCTGTAATATAGCTGTAGATCAAGGATGGAGATGCCTCCAGATGATTTGTTATACCTCCAGGATCATTTTGGTAATTCTGGGTTTTTTTTTGTTTCTCCATATGAAGTTGATAATTTTTCTCTCAAGATCTATGAAGAATTGTGTTGGTATTTTGATGGGAATTGCATTGAATCTGTACATTGCTTTTGGCAGAATAGCCATTTTCACTATATTAATCCTACCAATCCATGAGCACAGGAGATCTTTCCATCTTCTGATATCTTCTTCATTTTCTTTCTTCAGAGACTTGAAGTTTTTCTCAAACAGGTCTTTCACTTGCTTGGTTAGAGTCACTCCAAGGTATTTTATGTTATTAGTGGCTATTGTGAAGAGTATTGTTTCCCTAATTACTTTTTCAGCCCTTTTATCTTTGGTACACATGAGGGCTTCTGATTTTTTTTTTAGTTAATTTTGTATCCAACCACTTTGCTGAAGGTGTTTATCAGCTGAATGGGTTCTCTGTTTGAATTTTGGGTGTCGCTCGTGTATACTATCATATCATCTGCGAAAAGTGAAACTTTGACCTCTTCTGTTCCAATTTGTATCCCCTTGATCTCCTTTATTTTTCTTCTTGCTCTAGCTCGAACTTCAAGTACTATGTTAAAGACATATGGAGAGTGGGCAGCCTTGTCTTGTCCCTGATTTCAGTGGGATTGGTTTGAGTTACTCTCCATTGAGTTTGATGTTGGCTATAGGCTTGCTGTATATTGCCTTTACTATGTTTAGGTACATTCCTTGTATTCCTGATCTCTCCAAGACTTTAAACATTAATGGGTGTTGGATTTTGTCAAATGCTTTTTTGGCATCTAATGAGATGATCATGTGGTTTTTCTCCTTCAGTTTGTTTATATGGTGGATTACATTGATGGGTTTCCGTATACTGAACTGTCCTTGTATGCCTGGGATAAAGCCTACTTGGTCATGGTGGATGATATCTTTTATGTGTTCTTGGATTCGGTTTGCAAGTATTTTATTAAGTATTTTTGCATCAATGTTCATAAGAGAGATAGGTCTGAAGTTCTCTTTTTTTGTTGGATCTTTGTGTGGTTTAAGTATCAAAGTGATTGTGGCTTTGTAGAATGAGTTTGCTAATGTTCCCTCTATTTCTATTTTGTGGAATAGTGTGAGGAGTAATTGTGTTAGTATTTCTTTGAAGGTCTGGTAGAATTCTACACTGAAACCATCTGGCCCAGGGCTTTTTTTTAAAGGGGAGACTGTTAATGACTGTTTGAACTTCCTTGGGGGATATATTGCTATTCAGTCTTTCTACCTGATCTTAACTTAATGTTGTTAGATGGAATCTATCAAGAAAATTGTCCATTTCATTTAGATTTTCAAATTTTGTGGCATATAGGCTTTTGTAGTATGATCTAATGATATTTTGGATTTCCTCAGTGTCTGTAGTTATGTCACCCTTTTCTTTTCTGATTTTGCTGTTTTGGATAGACTCTCTCTGCTTTTTAGTTAGTTTAGCTAAAGGTTTGTCTATCTTGTTGATTTTCTCAAAGAACCAGCTTTTTGTTTCATTAATTCTTTGAATAGTTTTATTTGTTTCTAATTGATTGATTTCAGCTCCGAGTTTGATTATTTCCAACTGTCTGCTCCTCTTGGGTGAATCTGCTTCTTTTTTGTTTCTAGTGTTATCAGTTGGGCTGTTAATTTGCTTGTATGTCATGTTACAAATTTCTTTTTGAAGGCATTTAGTGCTATGATTTTTCCTCTGAGCACTGCTTTCATAAATTTGGGTATGTTGTACCTTCATTTTCATTGAATTCTAGGAAGTCTTTAATTTCTTTCTTTATTTCTTCCTTAACCCAGCTGTCATTGAATAACACATTATTCAGTTTCCATCTGTTTGAAGGATTTTTTCTAATTCTATTGTTGTCGAGGTGCAGCTTTAGTCCATGGCGGTCAGATAGAATACAAGGGATTATTTCAATCTTCTTGTATCTGTTGAGGCTTGCTTTGTGACCAACTATATGGTCTATTTTGGAGAAGGTTCCATGTGGTGCTGAAAAGAAGGTATCCTCTATTGAGTTTGGGTGAAAAGATCTGTAGATGTCTATTAGGTCCATTTGATTTAGGGACTCTGTATATGCCTTTATTTTCCTGTTTGGTTTCTGTCTAGTTGATCTGTTCCTTGGTGAGAGTGGGGTGTTGAAGTCTCCCACTATTAAGGTATTAGGATCAATGTGTGATTTAAGTTTTAATACTGTTTTATTTATGAATGTAGGTGCTCTTGTATTTGCGGCATAGATGTTTAAAACTGTGATGTCCTCTTGGTGGATTTTTCCTTTTATGAGAATATAGTGGCCCTCCTTATCTTTTTAGATTAATTTTTGTTGAAAGTCTATTTTATTAGATATTAGGATGGCTACTTCAGCTTGTTTTCTGGACCCATTTGCTTGAAAAACATTTTCCCAGCCCTTTATTCTGAGGTTGTGTTTATCTTTGTTGCATAGGTGTGTTTCTTGGATGCAACAGAATGTTGGATTCTGTTTCTGCAACCATTCTGTTTGTCTGTGTCTTTTTATTGGGGAGTTGAGTCCATTGATGCTGATAGATACTAGTGACCGACAATTGTTACTTTCCTTTGATGTGGGTTTGGTGGTGTTGCTGAGTTTCATTGCCTGTATTCTTTTGTTGTTGTTGTTGTTGTTGTTGTTGTTGTTGTATAGTTAGCTATTTCTTCTGTTTCCTTAGATGTAGTTGTTTTCTTTGGGTTGGAGTTTTCCTTCTAGTAACTTCTATAGAGCTGGCTTACTGTGTAGATTTTGTTTAAATTTGGTTTTGTCATAGAATATTTTGGCTTCTCTGTCTATGTTGGTTGAAAGTTTTGCTGGGTATAGTAGTCTGGGTTGCCATCTGTGGTCCCTTAAGGACTGCATGATTTCTGTCCAGGCCCTTTTGGCTTTCATAGTTTCTGTTTAGAAATCTGGTGTGATTCTGATAGGTCTACCTTCATATGTTACTAGGCCTTTTTCCTTTGCTGCTTTTAAAATTTTTTTCTTTGTTTTGCAGATTCAGTGTTTTGGCTATGATGTGACATGAAGAATTTCTTTTCTGGTCTAGTCTATTTGGTGTTCTGTCCGCCTCTTGTATGTTTATGGACATCTCTTTCTTTAAGTTGGGAAATTTTTCTTTTATAATTTTCTTGAAAATATTTTTCGGACCTTGGAGCCTAATGTCTTATTTTTTATCTACTGGTATTATTCTTAGATTTTTGTCTTTTCAAGGTCTCCTTGATTTCTTGGATGTTTTGTGTTTGGAAATTTTCTGATTTTATTTTTTCTTACAGAGACCTGTCAATTTCTGCAAGTGTATCTTTGGCACCTGAGATTCTCTCTTCCATCTCTTGTACTCTGTTGGTGATTCTTATCTTTATAGTTCCTGATCTTTTCTCTATGTTCTCCAGCTCCAGGTTTTTCTCTATTTGTGTTTTCTTTATTGATTCTAATTTTGTTTTCATTTCCTTCATCTGTGTGAATGTGGATTCCTGTCTTTCCATGATGGCTTCTATTTTTTTTTTTTTTTGGTCTGTTTTCTCTCTATATATTGCTAATTGTGCCTCTACTTGTTTGGCTGTATTTACCTGTATTTCTTTGAGAGCTTTGTTCATTTCTTCTTTATTTGCCTTCATTTGTGAGATAGTTCTTTGAGAGCTTTGTTCATCTCCTCTTTGTTTGCCTCAATTTTCGTGGTCATTTCTCTGAGAGCTTTATTTATCTCCTCTTTGTTCATCTTTAATTTCTGTGGCTATTTCTTTGAGGGCTTTGTTCATTTCGTCTTTATGGGCCTCTAATAGCTGGAAAAACATAATTCTAAAGTTGTTTTCTTGTGTATCTAGTGAATTGAAGTGTTCATTGATTTGTGGAGTTGCTGGTGAAGCCATAATATCCTGATTTCTGTTGGGTGTGTTCCTACGTCTGCCTCTGGCCATCTGGTTATCCATAACCCTCACTGTTTGCTCCTGGAGTTTGTAGTTCAGGCTAAGATTGTCTCTTTCTGTTTTCTTGACTGTTTATTCAGGAAGATGAGAGAAGTTCACTGGTTTGGGAGTGTGCGTTGTGGTTTCAGTTTTATGTAATTAAGGAATGTGAAGCTGGTGCTATTTGCACATGAGATTTTAGCAGGCACAGTGTACATGCATGGATTCCCTGACTATTGTCTTGGCCTGGAGGCCACTAGTATGCAGCTCTGTCTTGGAATCAGGAATTGTTTGCCTGGATTTCACTGCTAGTCCCCAAGGCAGAGGCTTCAGTGTTTGGGTCACTATCCCAAGAATCCCTTGGCGCCCACACTAGGGGTGTGGGTGGCAGGGATCTCTTGTCTGGTTTCTTGTAGAAAGAGGCCCTGAATCTGGGACAAACACTCCCTAGATGGCACACTCACTCCCTTGCAGGACCAGTTGGATTGCACAGGGGTTCCCCTTGCTCTCTACTCTCTAATTTGATCCTGCTGAGGCAAATGCGGGTATAGGCTAATGGTCAGCTCTGTGGCACTGTAGCAGCAGGACTCATGTCCACCTGCACTGTGTCCTGCCTCTCTGACCTTCCCCTCCGCCAGGGAAGGCTTATGGTGTCTGGCCCCGGGGTAGCACCAGAAAGAGTTGGGTTGAGTGTCCTCAATCCCAGATCCTGAGCCCAGATCTTACTGCCAGAACCCACCCGGTCCTAGTGCATTTTTAGGCAGTTCCAGGTGAGTACCAGGTAGGGTTGAGTGTCCTCAGATCCAGAACTTGGGTTTCTCTGTCAGGGGTTCCTGTTTGCGCTGGGGAGGGGATGCTGTGGCCTGTGGCAGGCTGCCTCTCTGACATTCCCCTCTGCTAGGGAAAGCTTATGGCTGTGCTCTCAGGTGAGTGCCAGGAGGGGTTGGGAATTTTCAGTCCCTGATCCTCAGCTGGGGGTTTCTCTGCCAGGGGCTGGGGAAGCTGGTGCTAGGATTTGGTTCTAGACCTTATTGTGCTGGACCCGGGAGAGTGTCAGGACGTGTTGAATGACCACAGTCCCAGATCCTGAGCTGAAGTTTGTTTGCTAGGAGCAGCTGGCAGAACTGGACTCTGGGCACTGTGAAGCTGCTGTGTGCCTCTCTAGCCATCTGCTCTGCCCAGGCAGGGTTATGGCGGCCTTCTGGTTCTCGGGGGAGTACCTGAAAGAATTGTTTTTTCTCAGCCCCGTTTTTTTTTGGTGGAAGCTGCATCTCTCGCTGGGGCTGGGGTACAGACAGTGTGTCTGTGGTGGGTTCTGCTGGTCGCCTTCTGCCTCTTCTAAAGAGGGAGAAGGGAGTTGGATATGGGGAAGTGCCTAGTGATGACCTCCAGGGGTGTCTCCTCCTGGAGGAGTTTGCTGTGATCTGATTCCAGATGGACTCAGTTCATAGTTAGTCTCTTTCTTCCTGGAAGTCTAGATAACTCTGTTCAGGGTTGATCAGCCCCTTCACTCACTAATTTCGGCATTGCAGGTCCTTTGTCTTTCAGCTAAGGTGTACACTAGCCGCTGCCATCTTCTTCTGCAAATCAAACACTTACTTCTAATAAATGGTTTTTATGCATAAAATTGGTCTACTAGCAGGAAATATTTCACACTTGATTCAGTAGTACATTTCTAGTTTTTCCTGTGATATTCAAATATTACTGTCAGAAGTCATGTTTCTAATCTACATTTTGTTTAAGGGAATTATAAAAACACAGACTATGGTGAAGAACACTAGTCATATCTCCTATAAATGATTTCTGAATAATGTAATCAGTTGTCATTTATATAGAGATGAAATTACAGAATTTGCAGTTTAAAAATACACAGCAAAGATCTTACATAAATGAGAGCAACTTTATTACTGGAGGCAATGAAAGGTTTCTTAGCATGGGAGAGCCCTGAATTTTTCTTTGTGTCTTTATTTATAATTTTATTTTTCTGTTCTTGCAGGAACTATATTTTCCTTCTAGTTCTTCATTCAATACCTAATCTCTGTCGTTCTACAGATTGTAACTTTGACTTTGTTATCACTGAGTTAACAGCTAATATCTACACATAAGTGAATACATACTCTATTTGTTTTCCTGGGATTGGGTTACTTCACTCATGATTGTTTTTTATACTCCAACTATTTACTTGTGCGTTTCATTATTTCATTAGTTTAACAGCGAAGTAATGTTCAATGGTGTAAATATACCACATTTGCTTTATCCATTCATCTGTTGGGGGTCATTAGATTCTTTACATTTAGGTCTATTGTGGATAGATTAGCAAAGAGCATGGTTCACCATGTGTTTCTGTGGTAAGAGGAAACATCCTTTGAATAATCGCCCAACTGTGGTGTAGCTGAATCTTGAGGTAGATCAATTCCCATCTTCCTAACGAACGACACACTGATTTTAATAGTTGCTGTACAAGTTTGCACTCTCCCCAGCGGCTGTGTTCTAACACAGTTGGAGGGGTATTCCACTTATTCTACCCTCTCCTAGAGTGAACTATCCCTTGTTTTATAGAACTTAGCCATTCTCAGGGTGTAAGATAAAATCTCAAAATAGTTTGCATATCTCTAACTAAGGAGTGTTGAACATTTATTTGTTTCTCAGCCATTTGAATTTTCTCTTTTGAGATTTCTATGTTCAGATATGTATCCCAATTTTAATTGGGTTGGTTTTTATTGATATATAGACTTTTTTTTTCTTTCTTTCTTTCTTTTTTTTTAGAGTCTAGGTGGTGGCAATACACCTTTAATCTCAGGACTGGTCTGCAACAGGGAGAACAGCCAGAGCTACACAGTGATTCCCTAAAAACTCACCCAAACGCGGTCGCTATGTTGACAAGCCAGGCCTGTCCTCACAGAGATGCCCTGCCTCTGCCTTCTGATTAAAAGCTTTGGATATATAGATAATATGCTTTAGATATTAGCTCTTTATTGGCTGTGTACTTAGTAAAAGTTTTTTTTTTCACTCTGTGTGCTGTCACTCTTCCAAATGGTAGTATTCTTTACTGAGCAGAAGTTTTTAAGTTTCCTGAGACTTCTAACTTGTTAATTGCTGATCTAACTGCCCAATAAGTCTCTGTAATCTTCCTGCCTACCATTTTCCTTTTCAGTGACAGAATATCAGATCGTAGTAGCAATGTTTGTTTAACATATAACTGAAGTGGGTAACACTTATCTCCAAAGACAATATTGGAAAAGATTAAACCATTCTATAATAACATGATTTGTATGTATCTATAAAAAATCTAGAGACCTCAGATGAGAGGAAAGCATGCTATTCGTCTTTCCAAGTCTGCATTAGTTCACTCAATATGATCCACCCAATGCATAATCATTTTCATGAAAGCAGAACTTTGTGTCTGAGGAAAAAAACAAACCACTTTGTGTTTCTACCTTTCACTATCCATTCGTCTGCTGTCGTTCATCCTACTTGGTTCCATCTAGCTAGTTTGAATAATATTGAGATAAACATTGACATCCAGATACCTCAGTGATACCTTATTTGGGGTTATGTCACCTAAACACCCAGGAGTAGTGCTTCTGGTGAAGTGAAAGACCTACCATTATCATTTTGTGAAATTAACCCCGTAAGTTCCATAATGTTTTTATTTTATAATTTAATATTTCTACGTAAAATGTAAAAGGCTTTTTTGTGAGCATCCTTTTTGTCAGTTGTTATTAAAATGATGAAAACTTTGATTGAAATGAGAAGGAATTTTGAAGTAGTTTTGAGCTGCATTTATCAAAGGGTAGGTGAAGCTGAATGTATTTTCATATGCTTATTCTAAATGTGTATTTCATATTTTGGTAACTGTTTGCTTATTTCATTAGCCCATTTATTTGTTGAGTTGCACTCTTTGCTGTTGTTAAGCTTATAATTTCTGTATGCATTCTAGATTTTAATTCTCTGTAAAACACAGTGAATCCTTCAGCAGATATGACTCTGCTGAATCCATGCTTATGAACCTGGACTACTGAAACAAATTCTGCTGAGTTGTCTGAAGAGTAAACCTGCTTCTTTATGGTAAAACATATAAGTCAATAGAATGATCACCTCTACAGCTATCCAAGAGGAGAGACACCTATAAGGGAGAAATAATGGTAGAGATAAATTAAATAGGCTATGTGTTAAAAAAATATCTGTAGTATAAATCAATTATAATATCAATGTGCATGGCCAATGAAGTAATGAATGTAAGGGATACTGTTACTTAGATGCTCTGGTGCAACAGGCATCATACACAATTCAATATTCTGAATTCTTTTTTCTCTTTTTTATTTTATTTACTTTACATCCTTGTAGCCTTTTCCCATCTCCCCTCCCAGTCCTACCCTCTCTCCTCCCCTTTTCCCGAAAAGGGGAGCTCTCTTTTCTATCCACCCCAGCTTATATCAAATTGGATCAGGACTGAACATGTCTTCTTCCCCTGTGTCAAGACAGTGCCTTCAGGGGAGAGTGATCTAAAGCTAACACATGAGTCCATGTCCAATGCAGTCCCCAGTTTCCTTGCTAGAGAACCCACTTGAAGCCTAAGCTGCCCATCTGCTACATCTTTGTAGGGTTCAGTTCATGCCTAGTCTTTCTTTGATGCTTCATTCCCAGCAAACCCTTCTCTGTCCTGGTTGGTTGGCTCTGTAGTTAAAGAGATTTAAGTGTTGCTCAATCAGCTGTTATGACTTAATCAAAGGAAATCTGTACTTTTATATAAAAAAACATATATCATTTCAGAAACAGGAACAAATTCAAATAAGAAAATTCCTATGCACATAAAGTTTGGAACTTTTACCAAGTCTGAGATATATATATATATATATATATATATATATAGAGAGAGAGAGAGAGAGAGAGAGAGAAAGAGAGAGAGAGAAAAAGAAATGAAATACTTTCTTATAACTATTCAAAGCATGAAGAAAGGAGGAGACAAGCAGAAATTTATCACAGAAGGTCTCAAATTATATGACAGTCAAAAGAAAATAAAGTAGGAACAAAGAAAGAACCTGAATCTCACAGGCTTAGGAAATTCTGCTCAGATGGAGAAAAACTAATGAGTCGTTATGAACATTTAGGCTCAAAGTTTGCTTACTCTAGCATTTCATCTCTATTGGTTTTACATAAGAAACAGGTCCAAAGAAACCAAGTCATGAGAGTCATTGTCTTAACCAGAAGATTACCGAATTGCTAAGAATCCAAAGAATGAATGAAGGTGCTCGTGACATGTCCAAAGATAAATGGACTAAACTGTCTTCACATTATGACTTTAAATGGATATGTACAAAATTAAGAAGTAGAGTGGCAACTGTGTTTCCAACATTCTTTCCAGGTGATGTTTATTCTGGGGTTAAAAAAAGACCAGTAAATGTAAGCAGATGGATTCTGAAGAAATCAAAAGCTTGTTTAAATGCAAATTTTTCTAGGGAGAAGAAGCATTCAGAGAAGAAATGATATCTAAATAAATTTTCTTTCAGCAGAATGTTTTCTTGTTCAGGTTTGAAAAAGGCAAACTCAGGTGTCTAATGGAGATTTACTGAAGAACTAAAGCTGGATACCTTTGCAAAAGGAATTTTAGTGCCTCTAAAAGCCTGCTGTCTGAAGCACTTTATTTAGCTATGGAGCTGAACCTGCAATCAAATTACAATCTTTCTCCTTGAATTTTCCATACCAATCTTGACTTCAAGATGAGTTGACACTTCAAGGCATAAAAGTACAATTTAGTCACTCTCTTAAGATCCACTTAACTTCTATGATAACAAGTAACTACTTTGGAAATATATTAATGGGAAATTATGATTTTTAATTAGAAATTTGGGGTGTCTTTTTATGAATAAGGCAGTAATTACTGAATCATAAGTTGATATCAATTATTTTTCATCTCATCTGTTCAGTAGTCATGATAAAATCAATGTTATTCTGAAAGATGGGAAAGAAAATGCCTTTGAATTTAGAAAAAGAAGTTTAAAATTCTCTTTATTGTGTGTGGCAGAGAAAACATAAATAAGACATATCTCTTCTATGAAGGTACATAATCAAAATGAATCACCTTATGATTTTTGTATATGACATCTATTACTAAACATGGTATAGAATTTGTTAGATTATGTATTCCACAGAATTCAGAGTGTTAATTGCTTAGGAAAAAATCTAAAACAAACTTCACACCACTCACTCTTTTCTGCTGTGGATAAAATGAATATTTAGCAAAGCAAGTTAGCAGTTTGCAAATGTGCAATTAAAATCCTGGCTCTTCACTAATTACATAACACTTAAGTTAAATGGTTTTAATAGACATATAATGATAGCTTTATAAACCTACAGTTACTTATAATCAAACGTAATTTCTATTTCAGTTTTAAAGCACCCATTAAACGACTATTATGATTTTTAAGTAATTTGGGAGACATTTAATGAATACTTTACAAACCTAAATAGCAATTATTTCAAGAGAC
This sequence comes from Rhombomys opimus, assembly GCA_010120015.1. Taxonomy (NCBI): domain Eukaryota; kingdom Metazoa; phylum Chordata; class Mammalia; order Rodentia; family Muridae; genus Rhombomys; species Rhombomys opimus. The sequence goes on from REGO01000533.1 coordinate 826,287, forward strand.
AACTGTTAATATATAGGCATAACACAGCTATTCATTTGAACATGGAGTTTAAAAGTAACACCAAAAAAAAAAAAAAAAAAAAAAAGAAGTAATTGGCCTTAAGAATGAGGTTTCAGCCACTTCCCTAGGGTCTTCCTTATTGTTTAGCTTCTTTAGGACTGTAGATTTTAATATAGTTATCCTATATTACATGGCTAATATCCACTTATAAATGAGTATATACCATATGTATCTTTCTGCTTCTGGGTTATCACACTCAGGATGATCTTTTCTAGTTCCCACCATTTGCCTGCAAATTTCATCACTTCCTTGTTTTTAATTGCCGAGTAGTATTCCATTGTGTAAATGTACCACAATTTCTGTACCCATTCTTCCACTGAGCGACATCTAAGTTGTTTCCAACTTCTGGCTAATATGAATAAAGCTGCTATGAACATAGTTGATCAAATATTCTTGTTGTATGTTTTACTATCTTTCATATATATGCCCATGAGTGGTATAGCTGGATCTTTTTTTTTCATTTCAATTGAGTTCCTTTATTAACATTAATAAGACTGTGTCCTTCTGTTTGTCTATGAGGTTTCCGAGAATAGCTTTTGATGCCCATATCCCAAGATATATGAAACATGCAACAAATAGCATCATTAGTAGCATGTAATTCTATCGTTTTCCAGTTGTATTTTTTTCTAGTTTATTTCAAATTAATTAATGACACATTCTCTTAATTTGTAACAGTCTGATTCAGTTGTGTGACTACATATAAATCATATTGTATATTCCCTAAGAATCATATCATCAGACATACAGACATAAACAATAACTATCCCTTACTTCATAATATTAGTGCTCTATGTTCAATACCCAAATCTCTACTAGCTGGATGTCTTGTGTACAGAAACCATAATTTTAGCAATAGGAAGAGTTTTAACTTTGTTTTCTGATTTATGATTAGAAACTGCATACACTATATCCATATGTACAGAAAGAATACTATTTTAGGAGATCCTTCTTGTATCCTACTTTTATTTTGTTACCTAGTATGTAACCATAAGACTTTTTAATAACAGCAATAAAATTTCTAAAACATGTTCAAAAAGCAAGCACACACCTCATTCTCTGTGGACAAAGCCTTTTTATGTGCATTGTATATATTATATCTACCATAAGAAAGACTATTTCTATTGTTTGCATGAATGCAAATAATACATAAAATAACACATAAAAAGTAAAGTAACCTGTCCAAAGTTACAAAGCTTATTAATAGGAAAAAATTCTGGAATTTAAAGTCACACAAAAAAGTCAGAGTTTCATTTTTGACCAATGCATTGGACTGCCTATCAAATTCAAAATACATGTTTTGTCAGTAATTTATGTAATTCTCAGATGCTCAAGGAATGTAATTGAAACACATACAAATAAAAGTTCATTGGATTAATTCACTTTCTCTTTCTTTCCATCTTTCCTTCCTTCTTCCCATCTCTCTCTCTCTCTCTCTCTCTCTCTCTCTCTCTTTGGAGATAACACTATTCCTAATTTTCTGAGAAAGTGGTTATACAAGGTTACATTCCCATCAGCAATGGAGGAGGGTTCCTCTTCATCTTTCCCCACAACTTCTCCAGCATGTGTCATTCCGTGAGTTTTCGATGCTTTTTTTTTTTTGGATTTTTTTATTAATTATTATTGTTTATTACAAGTAGTTCACTTTGTATCAGGGCTGTGACCCCCTCACTAGTCTCCTTCCAATTACACCCTCCCTCCCTCTTCTTCCCTTGCCCCTTCCCTAGTCCACTGATGGGAGAGGACCTCCTCCCGCCTTTACCTGACATAGCCTATCAGGTCTCATCAGGACTGGCTGCACCCCCAGGGGAAAGTGATCAGAGAGCCTGCCATTGAGTTCATGCCAGAGACAGTCCCTGCTCCCCTTAATAAGAAGCCACTCTGGCTTGCTTCCGTGTATGTGGACCTATTTGCATTGCCCACGAGGCACGCTGGGGTTGGCTACCCAGAGGCTATTTTAAGCTGTGGGCTGGCTTTCCCCAGGGTTAGAAGATTGTCCAAGGTTCCTGAATAAACTGCATTGAGAAGAACAAAAA
>REGO01000533.1:828438-886578 GCA_010120015.1 Rhombomys opimus
GAGGGACTTATGGGGGGATACAAAAGGAATAAAGTGTATTTAATAAAAGTTAAATAAAAAATTAAAAAAAAAAAAAGAAGCCCACTTGGAGACTGAGTTTATGGGCTACATCTGAGCAGGACTTGTAGGTTCTCAGAATGCATGGAATTCTATGAAAAAAAAGGGGGAGATATATAGATCAGGAGGTGAAACAAAGTACAAAAGAAGTTTTTGATTCTTAAGGGCAAAGAGGACAGATATTGGAAGTAGGAGAAGAAAAGGAACAGGACAGGATCCTTCCACAGAGGGCCTCTGAAAGATTCTACCCATGAGGGTATCACAGGAGATGCTGAGACTCATACCCAAACTTTTGGCAGAATTCAGGCAATCTTATGGAAGAAGGGGGAAATAAAGAGAGCTGGAGGGGACAGGAGCTCCACAAAGAGAACAGAGGCAAAATACTTGGGCCCAAGGGGGCCTGCAGAGACTGATACTCTATCCATGGTCCTCCCCCATCAGTGGACTAGGGATGGGCATAGGGGGAGAAGAGGGATGGTGGATAGGACTGGGAGGAGAGCAGGGAGGGGGCTACAGCATGGATACAAGGTGAATAAATTGAGAGAGAGAGAGAGAGAATAGCTCAGAAGGGAAAGTATATAGGCCCTGCCTTAGATGCTTATCTAGGCTTTTAGATATTTTTGCATCATAACTAAATGAATTAAGTGTTATTTTATTTGTCATTTGATATGATAACAAATGTAAGTATATTTAGAGGTGAAAAGGATCTCTTAGATTTCAATACATCTATTTATACCAATGTTTTCTAGAATAGATGGAGAAGAAAATTGAGAAAGTCAATCACTGAGGGCTGTACTTCCTATCACTCATACATTATTTTAGATTTTCTAACCTCTCACAGTACAACTAGCCTCCTTTGGAAAAGTAGTGCTGAATTAAAACTCTAATTTCTGCTAATGTATGTTGGATAAAACTTTCATATGTTTCCCTACTCTAATAATGGAGGTATTACTATCAGATGAATGTCCAATGGTCCGTGTGAGATCTGCATACACACCAGACAACTGCCTTGAATTCTTTTCTTCATCCAACAGTTCTTAAAATAGTGACAATTGTCCAGGGGGAAAGAATTCTTCAGGCCACTTGTGACTAATCAGGGAGACTCCAAGGTTTTCTCACACTGTCTTATTGATTAGTTCAGAAAGGACTTAGCTAATGGTAATGTGTGTGAGTTTTTACTTTCAAATATCTCACACTCTTTTGGACTTCTCCCAAAAGAACTGATCTCAGAACAGAAGTCCATTTGTCCTGTTTGGTGTCAGGAAAACTTTACATTTCATATTGAGACATAGTGTAGACATCATTATATTGCCCCATTTTAAATATAAAAAAATCAGGTTTGTAATCACATCTATGGTCATTAATTTATAATGAAAAAAATGCTCAGCCATAGCCATTTTCTTTCAAGAAAGAAAATAGAAATCTGGTACATTCTTTAGGAAAGAAAGCAAGTGCACTCACGGTTTACAAACAAAAATATTGTTTGAATGATAAAGAAATTTGCTAAATATTGTTCTCAAGAGCCTTCTTAAGAATATTAATGCAGAATGAACTACAGGTGGAAAGAGTAATTGCTCATCTACCCAATAAATAACAGGAAAACAGAGTTGACAGAGTAGATTGTAAATCGTACGTGTGCTGACAATGTAACAAAAATGAGAGCAGATGGCTTGGGTAAGAAGATAAAAAGTAAAATTAGTTTCCTGATTACCTCATTGTAGTTTCTCTGACTCAAAGGATATTATTTAAAGCCTAAAAATCAAATACAGAGATTTCAAGCCTATTTTAAAAAATAGGGATGGATACACAGCACTTTCTAATATTTGCCAGGTATGGGTAAAGGCTATTGGAATGTTGAAAGCATAAGAAAATTATTTTAATGCTGTTTAAAAAAGGAAACTAAAGAATACTCTCTCTCTCTCTCTCTCTCTCTCTCTCTCTCTCTCTCTCTCTCTGTGTGAGTGTGTGTGTGTGTGTATGTGTTACAAAAAAAATCACAGCGAATGTTTTTTAAGCATTAGCAATCACTTCTGCTGTCAGCTTGCCTTGGGTTGGCCTCAGCATAAGCCTATTGTTATCTGTAGAAATTAACACTAATAGTCTGTGCACTTGGAACAAAGCACACAGTTCTTTTTATTGTACAAAGGTATCACCAAGACTGCTAAAAGCCTTAAGATTTAAGGTTCATATGTAAGGAGATTATAAGGATAAATATTCTCTAACCAATATCCAAATCTAGCTTGCAGCTTCAAAATAGACCAAGAAGAAATAAGAATGGTGATGAAAGAATAGAGCAGACTGAACCCAGAGTTTTAGGAATGGGAAAAAAGAGCTTACAGCAAAACAGCCAGAGAATGTGACATGCATATATTAGGCAACATAGTCTTTTTTTATCTTAAAAAAGAAATTAAAACTAAAATCTAAAAGCTTTCATCTGGAAGGTTAAGATAACAGGGCTTCATTTTAACACCATTTTTTGTTGTAGTTTATTTATGAATGAACTAAAATCTGTATTAAAATATTCCTCTCTCGAAGCATCCATACTAATATTTCCAAACCACAGAAAGTGTTCTTTGGAGTTAATTTTTGACCTCAATCTTAGAAAAGAAATTGACACAACCATTGAATAGGAATTCCGCTATACATCATGCTTTTCCATACATACCAATTATCAATTTCAGCCAGCAAAGAAAGTAGAACACTTGTTCATTGTCTATTTTTCTCAGTTGATTAGGATTAAGAATTAGGAAATGAACATTCTGCTCTCCTTCACACAATAAGCATTGGAGGAGATAATTAAATCAAGCCCATCAGATGTTCCACAGTCACTGTGTAAGAAATAAGTTTGCCTTGGTAAAGCTGTATTATTATATATAAAAATGCTGCATTTAAAAATAGTACAAAATTATAAAGCACAACAATTACCAACTAAAATCTAAAAATAATGATAACTTTAGGGAAAACCATGTTAAAACATTCTAATACACATATGTGTAATTATTGTCTGTTTTAACAAATTTTTATTATATTTGAAGTGAAAGTTTCAGATGAGATGTGGGAATGTTCCCTCACCCCCACCCCGCAGTAAAGTGACTCCACAGAAAACAGCCTCCCCCTTCTTGCTTAGCTTCCTTCGGTGTACAGATTTTAGTACGTTTATCCCATATTATGCACCTAATGTCCACTTATAAGTGAATATATACCAAGTGTGTCTGTCTGCTTATAGGATACCTCACTCAGGACAATGTCTTCTAGTTCTCACCACTTGCCTGCAAATTTCATGATTTCCTTGTTTTCAATTGCTGAGTAGTAGTCCCTTGTGTAAATGTACCACAATGTCTGTATCCATTCCTCAGTTGAAGGGGCATGTGGATGGCTTTTTAAACATCTCTCCCTGAGGGGGAAGAAGCCTTACCAGGCTACAGAGGAGGAGGATGCAGCCACTCCTGATGAGATCTGATAGGCTAGGGCCAGCTGAAAAGTGAGGAGGACCCCCCCTATCAGTGGACTGGGGGAGGGTCATGGGAAGAGAAGAGGGAGGGAATGAGGGAGAGGGCTACAGCTGGTTTACAAAGTGAATAAAGTGTGATTATTATAGAAAAGAAAAATTAAAATTAAATGGTGTGAGACATGTTAAAAGAAAACTCTTTTATTAATAAAGGTGAAAACAAAACAACAACAACAAAACTAAAACAACAACAACAACAAAAAACCAACCTCTATGAAAAGACATCAATGTTTGTCAGCTGGAAACTACCTCATGCAAGGATCATGGGTTTGTGAGCTGGAAAACATCATTGTGTGGACACTGAGAAGGGGTAAATAGAAGTCCCCAGACAGTGAGACAGCACTTTTTGAGTCTCATTTTGCTTTACTGGTTCTCTCAGAGAGAAATGCTCCAGGGAACTTTTCTTGCTGTTTTCGAGTACTTTCCATTTTGGCAGACGCTGTGGAGTTTGGCCGCTTTTGATGAGCAGTACCACCACTGTTGCTGTCTGCTGCTGCTGCCATGGTTTGCTGCTTTGCTTTTGACTGGACTGTTGGTGTCCTGAGGACTGAGATTGGTATATTGCCATGAAACCAATGCACTGACCAGCAGGAAATAACTAAAAGAGGTCTACAGCCCCTTTCGCTGCTAATGTCCTACAGCAACAGTGAAGGAAGAGAGGTAGTAGTGTTTTAAGAACATTAAATAACACAGGTATTTGAAAATTTAACCCTACAATACTTATTGATTATAGAATTAGTATAACATGCTTTATACTCGTTAATTATTTAATTAGATTGTATTCTACAATGTGACATTAATATTATTAACTCTAAAATACTTCTGTATGTGTTAGCATGTGTTTGAAATACAAAAATTTTATTGTTCATCGATCCCACTTTTAGATAAACATAAATGAAGCAATTGATACTTTATGTTTGCTCCCAACTGAAGAATTTCATGATACTTTGTTATTCTTTTGCCAACTTTCACTATGCTCACCTACATACGTATAAAGTTTTATTATGTAAATATTGAAAATAATATGATATATGAATTCCTTGAAAGCTAATTTTCTTCATAATTTTGTTTGATATTGTACATGGAGCTTAGCTTATTTTCATATCAGTTTGGTATTAAAGAATGACAATGATGATTTATGTGGCCATTTTCAGTTCATAATATTTACTAGTTAGCCATCACTATCAATGCTCTTTAGGATACATTTATCCTAGCAGATTAAATAAATATAAATCAAAATTTGACCTAGAATTTACAAAACTTGAAACCTTCCAGATGGATGTGATTGTTATTCAGAATACCAGTTTTAATTATTTCAGAAACACTGTGAAATTTATCATTCAAATTCCTTAATATTCCAAATAGTCACAGGTATGTGTTAAGTAACACATAAATAAAGATTTATTATATGAAACAATTTTGCAAATCTATAACTAAAGGCTTGGTAAAGGCTGCTTACTAAATAAGAGATTTGGTTGATCATGATTCTACAGGTTAAAGAATTGTGTGGCTGAGAACAGGCTAGACCTCCTGTTCAGAGGAAGCCCACAGGCTGCTTTGTTTCTAAGTGTGTTCCCTAAGAAAGGGGTACAGGGGCTGTCTATAACATGAACTCAGTGGCCAGCTCTTTGATCACCACCCATGAGGGGTGCAGCCTTGCCAGGCTTCAGAGGAAGATGATGAAGCCATCCTTGATGAGACCTGATAGGCTGGTGTTTGGGGCTCTGAGACTGTTTCTCCAACCAAGGACCATGTATGGATATAACCTAGAACCCCTGTTCGGATGTAGCACATTGTAGCTCAGTATCCAAGTGGGTTTCCTAGTTAAGAGAACAGGGAATATTTCTGACATGAACTCAATGGCTGGCTCTTTGGCATCACCCCACCCCCCACCCCCGAGGGAGAAGCAGCCCTGCTAGGTCACAGAGGAGGACATTGCAGCAGTCTTGAAGAAACCTGATAAGCTAGGGTCAGATGGAAGAGGAAGAGATCACCCTATCTGTTGACTTGGAATGGGGCAGGGAGGAGATGAGGGAGCTACAACTGGGATACAAAGTTAATAAACTGTAACTAATATTTTAAAAATAAAATTGGTACAAAGTCCCAATTTATTTCTAATATCAGAGATCAGACCTCTACTCTTGCCTGACGCGTCTAAAACAAAAAGGGGGAACTGTAGAGAGCTGCGAATGCTGCGCCTTAAAGATGGAGCTTGTTTCCGCCTTCCACCTTCCCGATGGTGAGTGCTCTCTGTCACAAACAACTCCATATTTGGCTAAGGCTGAGGATCTGGCTTGCTTCCGTGTATGTGGACCTATCTGCATTGCCCACGTGGCACACTGGGGTTGGCTACCCAGACTATTTTAAGCTGTGGGCTGGCTTTCCCCAGGGTCAGAAGATTGTTCAAGGTTCCTGAATAAACTGCATTGAGAAAAACAAACAAACAAAAAAAATCAGAAAGAAGGAGAGGAGGACCTCCCCTATCAGTGGACTTGGGGAGAGGCATGCATGCAGAAAGGGGGGGAGGGTGGGACCGGGAGGGGAGGAGGGAGGGACTTATGGGGGGATACAAAAGGAATAAAGTGTATTTAATAAAAGTTAAATAAAAAATTAAAAAAAAATAAAAAAAATAAAAAATAAAATTAAAAATATGGCTAAAAAGAATATATGTAAGAATATATAATAATATAAGAAGTATATATGTTTATGCATATATACATATAAATGTGAGACATACACATACACATACAAATTAGGTTGTTTAACTACTAGTCAAAAAGTAAGGAACCAAAAATGCTGCCCATAATTTCTTCCCACAGAGACCTAAAGACATCTTGTAGTATATATTTATTAAAGGTTCTTCATGACTCCAATACCCCAATCCTAACACATTTACTATCAAAACTGCAGTGAATACATCAAAAAGTTCTTTTATGTTTCATGGATGTCAGCCTGTAAGAATTATACTGCTAGAGAAGTATTAATTAATAATGCCATTATATAAAAGCCATATCCGTTTAGGTAAAGATTAAATCTCACATCTGCATTTTTGCCCAAAAAAATAATATATTAATGTGTAATCCTTTTTATAAAATGTGTAATTGCTGTGCTTTAATTACAATAGTAAAAAATGGGTGCACATGTGTTAATTTATAAACTCGGGTATTATTTAGACTTAGAAATGGAAGGTTTTCTACATGCAACAACTTAGAATTACAGATAATATTTTACTATGTGAAGTGAACTAAATGTGACTCATCCAGTATGTGAATATGTAAAATTAAATACATAGAAACATAATAGAGAATTTATTTCTGGAGTCTGAAAGATAGGGAAAGGAAAAAACAAGTCATGTACAAACTATTAAGTAGTGCACTATTAACAGTACTGAGACCATAGCCAAACAATGGGCAGAGTGCCAGAAACCCTATGGAAGAGGAGGGAGATGGAAAGACCTGGAGGGGACAGGAGCTCCACAAGGAGAGCTGACAGAGTAAAAAACACTTGGGCCCAGGGGTCCTGCAGAGATTAATACTCCAACCAAGGACTATGAATGTATGGACCTAGAATCCCTGTTCAGAGGAAGCCCATAGGCTGTTCAGTTTCCAAGTGCGTTCCCTAGTAAGGGGAACAGGAACTGCCTCTGACATAAACTCAGTGGATGGCTCTTTGAACACCTCCCCCTGGGTTTGCAGCCTTGCCAGGCCCTGATGAGACCTGATAGTCTAGAGTCAGATAGAAAGAGAGGGACTGGGAGGGAATGAGGGATCGGGACATGGTTGGGATACAGAGTTAATAAAATGTAACTGACAAGGAAAAAATTAAAAAAATAAAAATTAAAAAAAATAAAAAAAAAAAGAAAGAGAGGAGGCCCTCCCCTATCAGTGGACTAGGGAAGGGGCCTTGGGGAAGGGAAGGGATGGTGTATGTGTGACTAGGAAGAGGCAAGGGAGTGTGCTACAGTGGACATACACAGTGAATAAATTGTAGTAAATAAATAAATTAATTAAAACAAACAAAACAAAACTAATCAAAAAACAAATAGTTCATGAAAAAAAGTGTGAAAAATAAAACACAAATCTATAAATTAAATGAGATTAAAAGGCAGAGGAAACTAACCAAAGATAGAAATCATATCTTTGCTGGGGGAAGAAATATTAAATAAAATAAAATAACTGAATAGGAAAATGTCCAGAAGTTTATTTATATATGAATCTGGGAATTGCTCACAATATTGAATATAGTTTCCCAGACTCATCAAATTCTACTTGTGGATCTGGTGGTTTTTGGTATATAAGTTTTGTTCAATCAAACCTAACATAAGCAAGATACTTGGTTGAGATTAAAGTGGTATTTTGAAGATTTCCAGCCAGAGCGGCACCTGGAGCTTTCCAGAATGGAACCCTGTTTTGTAGAAATTGATTATACCAGTTCCTGTAATATAGGAAGCAGATAACTAAAAAAAGAAAGCAGTAAGAATTGGTTCTAAAAGATGTACTTTAAATCAACCTAAATTTTATTTACTAGAAAAAAGAAACCTGAGGTAAAGACATGAGTAGGATTGAGATTCATGACATTTGCATATGAATTTTATCTAGATTTTAAATGCCTCTTTTTCTGTTTGCTTTAATCTTTTATCTACATCTATTTTGTTACAGAATGAACTGTATTCTTTGTATAAAATATAGACTTTTATCTCTTTGATTCTAAAGTTTAGAAATGATATGCACTCTACTTGAACTGTTTGTATCAAAACTGTCTATAGAAAACAAATAACAGTAACAAGTATTTTATATTCTTTTAATATTTCAATGTGTGTAGGCTAAAGAGATTGCTCCACCACATTCATTAGCATTTGCTGATTTTTCAGAGGAACTGTGTTTGGTTCCTAGAATTAACAAGATGGCTCATAGTCATCTCTAGCTCTATTTCTGAAGGATCCAATACCCCTCTGCTCTTTTAGAGGTACAGGACACACATAGGGGCTAAACCTTCCATGCAGAAAATTTTTAAAAATATTTTTAAAGCTAAATATTCAGAATAATTTTATTAAATACGTTTAAGTATTTAAAAGTAAAAGCTAGCTTTTATTTCATTGTATGTTTTGTTTTGCCTTTATTGTTTTGAGAATTTAATACATTCCAACAATGTATTGTTGTGTTTACTTCACCATCCTCTCTCCAACTCATTCCATATGCTTTGCCTCATGTTCCATGCCCAACTTGGTGTTATTTTCTAAATGAACTTCTCAATTCAGTTAGTGATTCCTACAGATTCACAAGTGTAGTGCCACAAACAGGAGCATGGTCAGTCTACCAGTCACCACATCCACAAAGAAAATTCACTTTCCCCAGAAATCATCATCTGTCAATAAATCTCCAGCTAGCTGTAGAGCCTACTGAACACCTGCACCATTGCTGGGATGTTGACTATTTGGTTCCTATACCGGTCTTGTGCAGTCAATCAAATCTACTATTAGCTTAAGAATGCAAAGGACCTGCATCTCCATATGTCATAGTTTCAGCATATTCTTCCACAGTCTTCGATGCTTAAACTATTTCCACTCATCCTTTGTGATATTCTGAGATTGGCAAAGAGTGGTGTCATACAATGTAACATTTATGGCTGAACAGTCTAAAGACACTTGCATTTTGAATAATTCTGAATTATTGTATTAACTGGTGACATTGTACAAAGATGCTAATCTGACACTTACTGACAACAGCAAGAGCTCTTAACTTCTGAGCTGTATATGTAGATTAAATTTTAAGATATTAAAATAATGCAAGTACCCATGATTGTTATTGTTTTTCTGTAGTCACATTACATGAAAACAATTAAAGTATAAACTGCATTAGGTGGCTTAATCTATTAGTATAGAAATGGCTCTTTGACCTCCCCACCCCACAAGGAAGGAGCATTCCTGTTAGGCCACAGAGGAGGACTTGCAACCAGTCCTGAAAATACCTGACAAAACGGAGTCATATGAAAGGGGAGGAGGTCTTCCCTTATCAGTGAACTTGGAAAGGGGCAGGGAAGAAATGAGGGAGGGAGGGTGGGACTGGGGAGGGAATGAGGGAGTGGGATACAGCTGGGATACAGAATTTAACAAAATGTAACTAATAAGAAAAATAAAATTAAAAAAAAAGAAATACATACTTATTGACAGGCAGAGTTTTTATGATCTGAGGAGAAGCTAGAATATTGGAGATAAATATTTAAAAGCTGGGTTGATACTCTCTATTTAGCAAAATAGTAGTAATAAGTTCACCCAAAGGACATTATGAGTTACCAGCCATGGGTTTTTGTGCAGATTTATAATGTCATATATGTTTACTTCTCTGTAAAGGGCCTTAAATCCAGTCCCTTCATGGTTCATTGTCTATGTAACATTCATGCCACTTCTGCACTCATAAGCATAACTTGCCAGGTTGCAAGGTTCACAGCTGGGTAGACTGTTGATGACTTCTAACTTCAGTAGCCTTCACAGCAGGCTCTGAAAGCTAGTGGGCACTGAAGCTTTCCAAGCCAGTGCTAGTTTGATAACTCCAAGTCCTGTGACACATATATGTGGTGTGTTCAAGTTAAGGGGAGCAATCAAGAAAAATGGAAAGGGATTGTTTATCAGACCTCCCCTGACCCACAATTCCATAGGAGTTATGTCACTCCCATCTGTTGATAGGCTTCTCATTTGACAACTTACTTCTGGGAGTTGCACCACCCTTTCCTTAGGACAACTGCATGTAAACTCATAAATAAATACTTAATTGGTTTCCATGTGGCTTCTGTGGACATTCTGTGTTTATTTACCCCTCCCAAAGCATGTTCTTCCTTATTCCCTCATCATTTTCTCAATTTGAACCTCTCTCTTGCCGTTATCCTTCTAATAGACCAAGATTTTCAAGACTATGCTCCAAATGGCCTTGTGGACAAGTCTGAGGACCTAAGTTTGATCCAAGAAACCTATCTGGTGGACTGAAAGAACCAGCTCCTATATTTCCGGATATCCATAAGCATAGTGGGACACATTACACCCATATGGACAAACATACACATATACAAGAGAATAGCCATACTCAAATCCACAGACCCAAAGTAGCTAAGTTACAAGGGGCCCAAAGGTGGATGCTTCAGTCTCACTCAAAGGGGGAATAAAATAGGCATTGGAGGTGCATAGAGGGAGGATACTGGGTAGGAGAGAAGATGGGGAGAGAAGTAAGGGTAGGGATTAGGAATAGCAAGAGCTGGGGGGAGTGGTGCTGGTGAGAGGAAAAAAACTGGAGGTGAGGGGCATTTTTGGTAGTTGCCAGAGACTTGGGATACAAGAGGCCTCAGGAAGTCTATGGGGGTCACCCTAGCTGAGACTCCTAGCAAAGTGGTATACGGAGCCTAAAGTGGCCACTTCCTATGGCCAGGTAGGGCTTGCAGCAAACCAAACCACACACCAACATTTTGACCCAAAATTTGTCTTGCCTACATGATATATAGGGACAAAGATGGGGCAAAGCTTAAAGGAATCCAAAGGTTGGCCCTACTTGAGACACATCACAAGGGAGAAAACTAAGCACTGATATTATTAATGTTACTCTGTATGCCTGTAGACAGGAGCCTAACGTAAATCATCTGAGAGACTTCATCCAGCAGCTGATGGAAACAGATGCAGAGACTCACAGCCAAACAGCAGACAGAACTCATGGAGTCCTGTGGAGGAGTTGAAGAATGATTCAGGGAGCCAGAAGGATCAAACGTAGCACAAGGAGACCTACAGAGTCAACTAACCTGGGCTTATGGTAGCTCACAGAGATTGATTCACCAACCCAAAAACATGCATGGGCTGGTCCTAGGCCTGCTGCACATATGTAGCAGATGCACAGCTTGGTCTTCATGTGGATCTCCCAAAAACTAGAGTGGGGACCTCTCAGACTCTGATGCCTCCCTTTGGAGGCACACATACCTCCCATTCTCCTAACTGAGCTGCCTTATCTGGCCTCAATGGATGAGGATACTCCTAGTCCAGCAGTGACTTAATGTACCAAGTAGGGTGATACCCATGTGAGACCCTCCCTTTCTCTGAAGAAAAGGAGAGGGGAGAATGGGAGGTATGTGCTGAGGGGACTGAAAGGAGAGGAGAGGCTACAATCAGGATGTAAAGTGAATACATAGATAGATAGATAGATAGATAGATAGATAGATAGATAGATAGATAGATAGATAGATCAAAAAGAAAACCCCTAGAATGAACCCCAGTGAATTTAGATTGTATAATAATATAAATGATGTTTTCTTCATATGATAGAATTGATAAAAATAATAAAAATTCTTTGAAAATCAAAAATGTTGTAAAATAATTTTAAAGTATCTTATTAATTATTTTTCATACTACTTTTAGAGTAAATATTATATATTTACTGATAAAAATAGCTTGTGGCATACATTATTTAACTATTATAATTTTGTAAAAAAATAATAATTATTATTTCAATTATTAAGTTGTTTGAAAGGTAAAAACAATGAGAAATGTGTTCAGGAACTTGAAAGCAATTCTGTTTCATAAGGATACTAATGTTTATCTTCTCCAGACATTTAGATGTCATCAATAAATCATTTAATCTACTTTAATTTATTTTGGACAAGAATGCCTGACTAATGTGGGAATAGGTTAAGCTTTCTATTGGCAAGTAGTAAACCCTCTCATTAAACTGAATCCATTGTACTGTAAATGTCACTCCCCCAAGCCCCTCTTCTAATCAATGTCATCTACTATCATTCCCTGTCAGAAGAAATACAATCAACCTCTGTGATAGCATTGACTCCACTCCTATTAGAAGACGCAGAATTACAGCATACACACTGAAGATTTTGCAGCCTGCTTAAATCAACTGCATTGAACAGTTACTTTTCTAATCAGCAATTTTCAAGTTTTAGATCTATAAGTGTTTGAAAGGAGTCTCCTTATATAACAACCCTTTCTTTTTCAAGATATATCAAGCTTTCCTGTCTCCCCATGTGAGTGTGTGTATGTATGAACATTTTTTTTTAAATTTATAAATCAGTTTTACCATCAGCAAAGGAAACTTTAATTATATATTTAATATATTAAAGTATTAGTGGATTTTACTTTAAACACACACACACACACTTATGCTTGTATTGAAGTAGATAGTACGGCACATGTAAGCAATACAGAGAACGTAATGTCGATCCATCCTTTCTCTTGTCGAGTACATCCTACTGGTAAAAGAATCCGTAAGATGTGGAACAACCAGGGACACTACAGCTGGATGTTGGTAGGTGTGTCCTGTGGATTGAAGTGCTCCCTTGTGGCTAGACATCCTTGGAGTGGGAGTTTCATTCTTTTCTTCATATTAAACAATAAGGCACGAGGCATTTCCTAGGTGATCATACATGGAAATCAACAAATACTTTGCTAAACATGAAAAAAAAAAAAACCCTTAAGGGGATGTGATGGCCCAGAGAATGCACAGTGGAGTGATGTGAGACTAAGGTGGTGCCCATAGGAAGGAATTTAAGAATTGCATCCCTTGTGGTAGGTTCCTAGAACCCCTGCACAGATGTAGCCCATGGCAGTTCAGTGTCCAAGTGGGTTACATAGTAAGGGGAAGAGGGACTGCCTCTGACATAATCTGATTGGCCTGCTCTTTGATCACTTCCCCCTGAGGGGGGAGCAGCCTTAGCAGGCCACAGAAGATGACAATGCAGCCACTTCTGATGTGAACTGATAGACTAAGATCAGAAAGGAGAGGAGAACCTCCCCTATCAGTGGACTTGGGGAGTAGCATGCATGCAGAAAGGGGAGGGAGGGTGGGATACAAAATGAACAAAGTGTAATTAATAAAAAATTAAAAAATATATATGTTAATGAGCACTTAGAAATAATAAAATGTTAAATTGTTAAAAAAAAATTGCATCCCAAGAAAGACATTATCATGAAAATTTTCATAAAATCGAAAGATCAGACAAATTCCTGCTTCTGCTCATTCACCTCTAACTGGAAAATGTCATCACTTTGTTTGTTTTGCTAACTAATCTGCTGTAGCTGCTTGTGTGTCTGAGCTGAATTCTTAGAAAATATCCACTGAAGAAAAACTTTCATCTGGCAATACTTGTACTATCAGAAACATTACCAAACTCGACTAAAATTAAAACTACTCAAAGTGTTCCATCCAAATAACTTAACAGAATCCACTCTTTTTACAGGGCACATTATCCTGGCACATTATCCTAGCACATCGCCTACTGTTTTGATTGAGAAAGAATTTCTATATTCACTGGAAAATGTCCCCAGGAGAGTGGGGCAGAATCACCTACATACTCAATAGGATAAAGACTTTGAGGAACACTTCTGAAGAGCTTTGTAACATAGACTGTTACATCCAAATCTTCATCCTCTGTTCCCAAAGGGTAATTTAATGGAGTTATTTTGTCCCTCTTGTTCTGCTGGTTGGTGAAAACAGAAGAAGCAGATAACTTTTCTTTATTTATTCATTAAAAAGTCTGATATTGATGTCATGGTTGAACTAAATTTTGGTGGTCCTAAAATAGAATTGATTTGGCATCTAGAAGAACTGTGGCCAAAAATTGATTTAAGTGAATTTTATTGTTAAATCCAATGTATTGTGTGGCATGGAACATTGTTATTTCTCTGATGTTCTATGGTGTCTAGGTGAGTGAAGAAGACAGAGCTACAAATATGCTAGTGCAGATTTACATATGTTTTTCTGTTTTGTTTCTCTGTGGAATTATATTAGAAGCATAAAAGATGGGGATCCCAGTATTTTCAAAGGATATTGGAGAACTTTTGAATTTATGTTATTAAGATTGTGTTGCTATAGCAAACACAAGCTCATGTCAGCAAGTAGATAATACATTACTGAGAAAATTTATGATGAATAAAGTAGTTCCCAGAGAAGTCAGTTTCAGCCTCCTTTCCCCTATTATCAGTAAAATTATCCTTATTTTCCATTTCAATTTAAATGGAGGCTGAGACAAAAAAATAATAATCAAATGTATTACTGGGGTTTTAGAAGGGTCTGACAATTGTTACTCTTGAGGAAGGAATTCTTATATTTCCACCTTAGTCACAAAACAAAATAAAACAAAACAAACAATATAATTATATTTTAACAAATATTTTCTCATATAAAATACAGGTTACAGATCAATGTTCTTTTGTCCTTGGATGAACCCTTCAGTTGCATTTCACTTAATATAGCTTTATAAACACACAAACACACACACACACACAGACACACACACACACACATGCACACAGTCACTTCTCATGAAATAAGGGAAAAGAAAAGGGAGACACATTCCATACCTGGATAAGAGAATTTAAAAAAAGGAGAAAAAGGAGAAACCTTTTATGGATACAGAGCATGAGAAACTATCATATCTTCTTCTCTTTATGATGTATAATAAAGGATACAGATTCATGTCACTGTTGGAGTCAAATGAGGGAGAAACTTACAAAATATCAGTTTAATGAAGTGGTCATTTTGAACATCATCAGCAATAGAGGAAGAGGGAGACTATAAATCATATACTAAAAACAAACAAACAAAAAAAGCATTGAATGAGGAGATGGCACACAAAATATATATAATTTTAGAAAATTGCTATTTGTAAAATTTACGAATTAGGGTTGTAAAGTCCAATTAAAGACTCAAAAATTGAATCATGTTTTGTTAGATTTGTGCAAGATCTACAAAGTTGGTGTTAAAGTACCAACACTGATCCCTTGATTAAGTATCTACAGTTATGCTCCATTGCATATGGGTGCTGGCAACTGAACCCAATTCCTTGTAAGAGCAGAAAGTCCTCATGGCTGAAGATCTCTGAGGCCTTCAGTCTATGTCACAAATTCTAACTCACACATTCATATTTTTTTATAACTTTGACATGATCACACAGCCAACCATTACGAGACAAATGCTTTGTACTGCGTAGGTTTTTGTCAATGTGACAAAAGCTAACACATTCTGGGAAGAGTGAAACTCCGTTATTAAGGAGTTTTAGTGTGGTTATTTATAGGAATATGGTGAATTGAGAGGATACTTATAATAGTTTCTCAAAAAAAAAAAGTTAAAAAAAAATCAAACAACCAACCAAACCAACCAACCAACCAACCAACCAGCCAGCCAAAAACAAACCAAACAAACAAACAAAGGTCCTCTGAAAGGTCAAAATGTCCTCTTTTTAAAATAATAATAATTATTATTATTATTATTTACAATTTATTCACTTTGTATCCTGGTTGTAGCCTCCTCCCACATCTTCTCCTGGTCCCACCTTCCCTCCCTCTTTCTTCTCCACAACCCCATTCACTAGTCCATTGACAGGGGAAATCCTCCTCTCCTAATATCTGACCCGAGCCTATCAGGTCTCCTCAGGACAGCCTGGATTCTCTTCCTCTGTGGTCTAGTAAGGCCACCCTGCCAGGGGGAAGTAATCAAAGATCAAGCAACTAAGTTCATATCATGCCCTTGCTCCCCTTACTAGGAAACACACATGGAGACCAAGCTGCCTGTAGGCTACATCTGAGCAGGGCGTCTAGGTCCTCTCCATGAATGGTCCTTGATTGATGTGTCATTCTCTGAAGCACCTCTTGGGGCCAGAGTTTTTGACTTTGTTGGTCTCCTTGTGGAGCTCCTGTCTGCTCTAGTTCTTTCTATCTTCATATTCTTCCATAAGATTCCCTGCTCTCTGTCCAAAGTTTGGCTGTGAGTCTCTGCATCAGTTTCTATCCCCTGCTGGATGAAGTCTTTCTAGGGACAACTGTGGTAGGCTCTCTTCTACAATTGTTTGGCATTCTGAATGAGAATCTTCCCTAGGGTCCTCCTTGTTGTTTAGCTTCTTTAAGTCTCTAGATTTTTGTTTATCATATGTATATGACTAATATCCACTTATAAGTGAGTATATACCATGTGTATCTTTCTGCTTCTGGGTTACCTCACTCAGGATGATCTTTTCTAGATCCATCTATTTGCATGCAAATTTCCTTGTTTTAATAACTGAGTAGTATTGCATTGTGTAAATGTACCACAATTTCTTTATCCATTCTTCAGTTGAGGGACATCTAGGTTGGTTCCAGATCCTGGCTAATATGAATAAAGCTGTTATGAACATAAGTGTCCTTGTTGTATGGTTGAGGATGTTCTGGATATATGCCTAGGAGTGATATAGCTGTATCTTGAGGTAGCACTATGTGTAACTTCCTGAGAGAGCTCCAGACTGGTTTCCAAAGTGGTTGTACAAATTTACATTTCCACCAGCAATGGAAGAGGCTCCTCTTTATTGCTGAGCCACGTCTCCAGATCATGAGAAAGGAAGGATATAACTGTCCTTTTATTGCCTAGTATATCCTCAGGTAGAACATTAATTCATTGAGGCAGCTTCCACATCAGGACTTAACAAGAATTACAATTGTGTTTAACCACATCACCCATTTTAGACAGCTCTGGGGGAGACAGTTCTGGGAAGCTAAGGCTGCCCTCCATGCCACTAACTTATTTCCATTTTACACTCTTTCCACCTGTTTATTATGTATTCAAATGTAAAACTAGGTAGGATTCCACAGTCAAAAGAGTTTGGCTTTCCTTTCAAGTTCTACTCCTCACAGTGGGTCACCGTTTTATTTTTAAGAATGAGAAAAGAAAAAAAAATAATTGACAATATTTTAAGTTAGGAAAAAAAAAAGCAGATGATTAAAAGAAATGGTAACATTCCTTTCTGAGTAAAAACCACTGCTTATTGTCTGTGGTTGACTGGAGAAAATGTGATTAAGTGTAATGCACTATTGATGTCTCACTCTCCTAGGCAAAGTTAATGACCTCCTTATTTTAGGCCTGCCTTTTTTATCTTATTTTTTTTCTCTTGTTTTCTAAGCTATAGTATGGCCCTTAGTAAATACAGTAACTCCCTTCTGAGTGAGCATTAAATTGAAGAGAAGAATGAATGACAGTATTTAAAGAAAATCTGATAACCCAGACATGCATGTGAGTTTTAAATAGGCCTCATTAGATACAAGGAAGTACAGGACTCTTGAGAGCTGACATATTCTTCTGAAAACTAAAAGATCTTGAGACATCTATTGGGCTACAGAGAAGGTTCTCCAAAAGATCAAGTAGGTGGAAAAGAATGTTTCTGTTTCTTTAACATAGTGTGTAATATTTAGAGAAAATATTTCAGAGTCAAATGATTCATTCATTCCATAATTTTATGTGAACAGTGAAGCTTATTGTTTTCAAAAATGACTTTAAAATATCTTACATTTTGTTAGCAATCTTAGACATTAAGCCTACAAAAATCAACCTGAAATATTTTTCATCACAGTAGGTGCCCAGAGAGAAAATATACTTCTCAAAAAGTGATTCATAAATCTTTTAGAATTTCAGCACTCAGAGAATGGAATGGATTTTTCTAAGACAATTGTAGTTTGTATGTGTGTGTGTGCATGCGTGTAAGGCTGTCTAGGTGTGTGTAAGAGAGAGAGGGAGAGAGAGGGATAGGAAGATTTTTAAAATGTTCTGGGTATTTGAATTAAAATACAATATGATTTCAGAAATAATGCTTAAAAATAACACTTAATATCATCATATTTAACTCTTATAGCTATTTCATATGAAAACTCAGGATAATTATAAACATAATTTTGATTTTCTAAATAACTTAATCCTACTTAATAAATTATCTCTTTATTAATCTTCTTCTGTTTCCTTCTTATCATTAAAAGCTCAAATTAGTCTATTCACCATTAATACATAAAATCTCTTGAAATAGAAGATATATGAAGGAAAGGAAGAAGTGAAAAAGAGTGGGGGGGAGGGATGCAGAGAGGAAATGAAGGAACAAGAAGGTAGAAAATAAAGGAAGTTTA
Organism: Rhombomys opimus; assembly: GCA_010120015.1. Taxonomy (NCBI): domain Eukaryota; kingdom Metazoa; phylum Chordata; class Mammalia; order Rodentia; family Muridae; genus Rhombomys; species Rhombomys opimus. The sequence continues at coordinate 846,903 of REGO01000533.1, forward strand.
TGGTTCTCAGCTTCCCCTTATTACAGCACTGTATGAGATAAACCAGTTTGCACAGAGAAAATGTGTCTTTGACTCGAAGATTTGGAGGTTGCAGTACAGTACCAATTGCCATGGGCCTGTGTAAAATGTTACCATGTGTTCTGCCCAAAGTTTGGCTATAGGTCTCAGCCTCTGCTTTTTTTTTTTAGTTGAATATATATATATTTAATTTTTATTATTAGTTACATTTTGTTCACTCTGTATCCCAGCTGTATCCTGCTCCCTCATTCCCTCCCAACCCCACTCTCCCTCCTTCATCTCCTCCCTGCCCCTTTCCAAGTCCACTGATAGGGGAAGATCTCCTCCCCTTTCATCTGACCCTGTTTTATCAGGTATCTTCAGGACTGGCTGCAGAGTCCTCCTCTGTGGCCTAGCAGGACTGCTCCTCTCTTGAGGGGTGGGGCGGTCAAAGAGCTTGCCATTGAGTTCCTGTCAGAAATAGTCCCTATTCTCCTTACTAGGGTACCCACTTGGATACTGAGCTACCACAGGCTACATCCAAACAGATGTTCTAGGTTATATCTATACAGGGTCCTTGGTGGAGTATCAGTCTCAGAAAAGACCCCTGTGCCCAGATATATTTGGTCCATGTCATACTAACTCCCCCTTTTTCATATGATTCCCTGCACTCTGCCGAAAATTTGGTTGAGTCTTAGTATCTGTTTTGATACATGACTAAGTAGAGTCTTTCAGGGGCCCTCTGTGGTAGGCTCCTGTCCTGTTACTTGTTTTCTCCTACATCCAATGCACATCTCATTTGTCTTTCTAAGTGAGGATTGATCATCTTAACCTGGGCCTTCTTTCTTGTTTATCTTCTTTAGGTGTATAGATTTCATTATGTTTATCATATCTTATAGGACTATATGAATGAGTATATACCATGTGTATCTTTCTCCTTCTGGGATACCTCACTCAGAATGATCTTTTCTAGATCCTACCATTTGCCTCAACCATGTTTGTAGCACCTTTATTTGTAATAGCCAGAACCTGGAAACAATCCAGATGTGCATCAACGGAGGAATGGATACAGAAGTTGTGGTATTTTCACACACTGGCATACTTCTCAGCAATCAAAAATGAGGAAATCATGAAATTTGCAGGCAAATAGTCAGCCTCTGCTTTGATACTTCCATCAGTAGTCTTTCAGAGGCCCTCTGTGGTAGGCCCCTGTCCTGTTATTTGTCTTTTCCTGTTTCTGATGTCTATCCTCTTTGCTTTCTGAATGAGGATTGAGCATCTTCCCTGGGATCTTCCTTGTTTTTTAGCTTCTTTAGGAGTATAGATTTTAGTATATTTATCTGATTTTACATGTCTAATAACCACTTATGAGTAAGTATATACCACATGTGACTTGCCCTTGGGGCCCTGAAGAGAATGATAACCCAACCAAGGACCATGCATGGAGAGGACCTAAAACCCTCACTCGGATGTAGTCTATAGACTCAACCTCAGTACTGGTGGGTGCCCTAGTAAAGGAAGCAGGTACTGTCTCTGGAATGAACTCACTGGCAGACTCTCTAATCACCTCCCCGTGAGGGCAGAGCAGCCTTGCCAGGCTACAGAAGAAGATAATGCAGCCAGTCCGATAGCCAGTCCTGTAGCTCAATTTTTTAATGTTTTAATTGGGTATAAAAAATTAGAATATACTAGGAACCTACCACAGAGGGCCTCTCAAAGCCTCTGCCCTACAGACTATCAAAGCAGATGCTGAGCCTGATGGGCAACTGTTGGGCAGAGTGAATGGAATTTTATGTAAGAAGTGGGAAATAGTAAGAGCTGGAGAGGACAGGGTCTCCACAAGGAGAGCAACAGAACAAGAAAATTTGAACACAGGGAACTTCCCAGAGACTCATACTCCAACCAAGGACTATTCATGGAGATAACCTAGAACCCCTGCACAGATGTAGTCCATGGCAGTTCAGTGTCCAAGTGGGTTACATAATAATGGGAAGAGGGACTGCCTCTGACATAATCTGATTGGCCTGCTCTTTGATAACCTCCCCCTGAGGGGGGAGCAGCCTTACCAGGCCATAGTAGAGGACAATGCAGCCACTTTTGATGTGAACTGATAGACTAAGATCAGAAAGGAGAGGAGAACCTCCCTATCAGTGGACTTGGGGAGAGGCATGCATGCAGAAAGGGGAGGGAGGGTGGGAAATGGAGGGGAGGAGGGAGAGGCTTATGGGGGGATACAAAATGAATAAAGTGTAATTAATAAAAATTTATAAAAAATTAGAATATACTGTTTAACTTCTTTGTGAAAGTGATCTATTTCTTACAGTTCTGAAAGTATGATGAACTGAAAACAATGCTCACGATGATTGTCTCGACTGAGGGCCCTGTTCTGTTTTGTAAGCCTGGCAAAAGAGATGTCTTATTGATCATGGAAGCTCCTCTACTGACCTGGCACTACTGAAGTCCACTGCCTGAAATGATTGTCTTCAGGATTAGTTCTTCAACGGCTGAATATGAAGATGTGAACATTCAGACTCCTGCAGTCTTTTTCCAGCCCTCCTGAATTCCTGAATAATTTTCTCCAGCAATTCATCACTATTCCATCTCTGACAAGCAAGTGCTAAAACTGTTACAATCATTCATAAGTCAACTTTCTCACTTTAAAATCACTCCAAATAAATCATTATAACAGAAGAATTCTGCCATTCAGTGATCATTTCCAGCTAATTTCTTACAATACTGTAACTCTTCTCTCATGTAGATTTTTTGATAGGATAATTATTTGGAATTAACTTTGTGTTTTAAAAAGTCGGCTACTTTTTTGTTGTTTAAGAGATCTGGATTAATGATACAAACAACAAAAGGAAATATCAACTATTACATTCTCTTTATTTATTTGTGAGACATCATGGTTTCCCGACATGCTTAGCTGTGTTTAAAAGACAAAGATAAATTGGATGGAAAGATATTGAAAGCTGTGGATAATGATCATAGAATAAATAGTGTAGTAATTAATTGCATTATAACATTTCCATTCCCTCTCAATAATAAGTACTCCAAAATTTAGCTGAACAATCAGGCAATGTGGCAAGCTATTTATTTTCTTGATTTTCATAAGAGAAGGAAGAGCCTAGAGAAAAACATTGACAAAAACATTAGGTACATCAAAAAATCACTTTGGTCATATTGATCTAATTCATTCTTCTCTGCTTGATAGAGAACATTCAATAATCAGCATTACCCATCCATCATTTTGACATTGCCCTTTGGAGTGTAATTAACAGTATTAATTTTTGTAATTCTTTTCTTCCATCGGGAGGTTTCACATCTCATATGAAGTGCTGAACATCCTTGCATTCTTATTTGATAACTACAGATGAACTTTCTTTATATTTCAGCAAGCCTGCTTAGTACAGGATTTCATGCTACTATTTTTTTAATACCTGAGAACTTAAAAATTATATAAAAGGAAATTTAAAAATAATAGATTTCAAGCAAAATGATACATTTTTGGTCTTGGCTAGCTTCTGTTTGGGGGTAACTTGTAAAGAATGAAGTCAACTTCATTTACAGAAGATTATATAAAAAAAGTAAATTTGTCAGTCTACATCAGTATTTTTCAGTGGAAACTTCTTGTGATTTATGTCTACAATTTTACATCTTCTATAATCCAAGTAAAATCGACTTGCTTAATCATTTTATTCAAGAAACATATTTGTGTTGTGACTAATTTCTGGTATGGTGGTCCTTAAACTGTATGAATTCCCTGAATTCTAAGGGTGCACCTTCTTTCGAAAGCATTCCGGCCTCTAGATTTCTTTGGGACAGGGATTTATCATAGCCTAGGGACAGAGGTTGGTAAGCTTTGCAAGTGAACAAGACATTAGGAAAGTTTTGAAACCTCTAGGTAGGTGTACCATTGAGGAACTATAGTGGGAGAAAGAGATTGAATTCTGTCATCAAGAACCAATTGTAAATTCAGTCCTAGCTACACACAACTCTTCCTAAGTAAAGCCTTCAATAACAAAGTTTGGGGAAGTTCCCAGCATAAACAATCTGGAAGGTAAAAGTGCCCAGGATGCCCTGGAGGCTCCTTTTCAACATCCTCCAGTCTGATCTCACTGTCTTGTCCTATCTGATTCTGTCATTTTTCTGTTTCTGAGTTCTCTCTGAGTCATGGGCATCTGTAGAGTAACTTGATAACTTAACGTTATTAACTATGAATGAGAGCAGAGCTGTGAAAACCTCTTGTTTGTAGATAAGTCAGAATACAAAGGAAATGACATTCCATTCCCGTGAGCTGTAACCCTAAAATGTATGGAAGTTTTGATGAATATTGTTAATATAATCAGAGTTAGTTCCAGAATTATATTGAATAAGAGGCATCCATTTGGGACGTTATCATTTTTTTCTTCCATGTTCTGTGTCTTCCCTTTGCACCTCTCTAGGATTCAATCTGTTCTAACACAGGAGAAAAAAAAAAATCTAGTCTCTTTTCAAATAAAATCCAGAGCATGCCTATGATGTGAAAAGGAGTGGAACCCCTTGTGAATTGCTTAATACTCACTTCCAACATTACTCACCAAGGCAAAACAAGAAAGAATGTACTACATGAGTGGAGTACATAATACCACATTTGCAGAATGTCAACAAGCTCTGCCCATGGCTGAGCATCCTTGTTCATTATGTTACTCTGGTCAGTGTGCTGCTATTAGTGAATTCCAAGGAGAATGAAGCTCTGTGAAAGGAAAAAAATGACTCAAAATCATTGTGATTTCACTATCCATATTTTGAAGCTATTTTTAGCTCACTGTGTTCACAAATTCATTGCTACATAACCTAGTTTCCAAATGTCCATAACACCAGTGAATGGCCGCACACATAGCCCTGTCTTGGGGCTCCACAAATTAAACAGCACCTTCATTCACTGAGCGTTGCTCAAGGGAATTAGTTAACTTCTTTGTCAGGTAATAAGGGAATAATTCCTCTTATACAGAATTTCTTAGAATTAAACCTACTGGGATACAGAAATACTGTCATACATTATGTAAATTAATTTACAACCGAAGCTTTACCTCAGACCATTGTTTATGTAAGACACCTTGAATACTGTGTGGTGTCTGCTTCTGGCATTTCATAAGACAACAACATATTTCTGAAATTGTGAAGCATTTCAAAGTTCTGTTCATAACCCAACATCTCTCAATGCTAGATCAGGTTCTGAGAACCAAGTCCAGAGAGAAAATTTTAGTTGTTAAAATAGACTCAGAATTGGCTATGATGAACTTGTTTTTTTGTTTTTTTTTTTTTACTCTCTTTTTTAAAATTTTATTAATTACACTTTATTCACTTTGTATCCCTCCATAAGCCCCTCCCTCTTCCCCTCCCAATCCCAACCTCCCTCCCCATTCTTCACGCATGCCCCTCCCCAAGTCCACTGGTAGGGGAGGTCCTCCTCTCCTTCCTTCTGATCTTAGTCTATCAGATCTCATCAGGAGTGTTTACATTGTCATCTTCTGTGGCCTGGTAAAGCTGCTCCCCTCTCAGGGAGAGGTGATCAAAGAGCAGGCCAATCAGATTATGTCAGAGGCAGTCCCTCTTCCCATTACTATGTAACCCACTTGGACACTAAGCTGCCATTTGTGCAGGGGTTCTAGGTTATCTCCATGCCTGGTACTTTGGAGGGTGAGTCACTGGGAAGACCCCTATGTTCAAATTTCTGGTTCTGTTGCTCTCCTTGTGGAGTTCCTGTCCTCTCCAGATCTTACTATTTCCCACTTATTACCTAAGATTCCATGCACTCTGCCCAACAGTTGGCCATAAGTCTCAGCATCTGCTTTGATAGTCTGCAGGACAGAGCCTTTCAGAGGTCCTCTGTGGCAGGTTTCTAGGTTGTTTCCTGTTTTCTCCTTCTTCTGATGTCCATCCTCTTTGCCTTTCAGGATGGGCATTGAGTGTTTTAGTAAGGTCCTTTCTCTTGATTAGTTTCTTTAGATGCACAGATTTTACTAGGTTTATCCTATGTTATATGTCTATATGAGTGATTATATACCCTGTGTGTCTTTCTGCTTCTGGGACAGCTCACTCAGGATGATCCTTTCCAGGTCCTACCATTTACCTGCAAATTTCATGATTTCCTTATTTTTCATTGCAGAGTCATACTCCATTGTGCAGATGTACCACAATTTCTGCATCCATTCTTCAGTTGAGGGACATCTGGGCTATTTCCAGCTTCTGGCCATTACAAATAAAGCTGCTTCAAACATGGTTGAGCAAATGTCCTTATTGTGTTCTTGTGCCTCTTTTGGATATATGCCCAGGAGTGGCTGGATCTTGAGGAAGCACTATTCCTACTTGTCTGAGGAAGCACCAGATTGATTTCCAGAGTGGTTGTACAAGTTTACATTCCCACCAGCAGTGGAGAAGGGTTCCCCTTTCTCTACAGCCTCTCTCCATGTGTTGTCACTTGAGTTTTTCATCTTGGCCATTCTGATGGGTGAAATCTCAGGGTCGTTTTGATTTGCATTTCCCTAATGGCTAATGAGGTTGAGCATTTCTTTAAGTATTTCTCTGCCATTTGATATTCCTCTACAGAGAGTTCTCTGTTCAGGCAGTTGTCTCCTGTACCAATGAGTTCTAGGCTGTTCTCCACTTTTTCTTCTTTTCTTTTAAACTTTTATTAATTACACTTTATTCATTTTGTATCCCCCCATAAGCCCCTCCCTCCTCCCCTTCTGGTCCCCCCTCCCTCCCTTTCTGCTTGCATGCTCCTCCCCAAGTCCACTGATAGGGGAGGTCCTCCTCTCCTTCTTTCTGATCTTAGTCTATCAGTTCTCATCAGAAGTGGCTGCATTGTCAGGGTTCTAGGTTATCTCCATGAATTGTCCTTGGTTGGAGTATGAGTCTCTGGGAAGTTCCCTGTGTTCACATTTTCTTGTTCTGTTGCTCTCCTTGTCGAGTTTCTGTCCTCTCCAGCTCTTACTATTACCCACTTCTTACATAAAATTCCATTCACTCTGCCAGACAAACAGAGAATTGTCAATAGAGGTACATTGAATTGCAGAGAAACACTTAAAGAAATGCTCAACATCTTTAGTCATCAGGGAAATGCAAATCAAAGGATCCTGAGATTTCACTTTACACCCATCAGAATGGCTAAGATAAAAACCTCAAGTGAAAGCACATGCTGGAGAGGTTGTGCAGAAAGGCGAACTTTCTTCCATTGCTGGTGGGAATGTAAACTTGTGCAACCACTTTGCAAATCAATCTGGTGCCTTCTCAGACAGAAAGAGAACTTCCTTGACATCTAGCTATACCACTCCTAGGCATATACCCAAAATATACTCAAGTACACAACAAGAACCATGTTTGTACAACCATGTTTGTAGCAGCTTTATTTGTAATAACCAGAAAATGGAAATACCTAGATGTCCCTCAGTTGAGAAATGGATACAGAAATTGTGGTACATTTACACAATGGAATACTACTCAGCAATTAAAAAAAAAGAAATCATGAAATTTGTAGGCAAATGGTGGGATCTAGAAATGATCATCCTGAATGAGGTATCCCAGAAGCAGAAAGACACACAAGGTATATACTTATTTATAAATGGATATTAGACATAAAATATAGGATAATCATACTAAAATCTGTACACTTAAGATACTCAGTCTTCATTCAGAAAGGCAAATGAGAGGGACATTGGTAAAAAGAGAAAACAGAGAACAGGACAGAGCTTCCCATTCTTAATCAAATGAGAGTCATTTTAATTAATATCCAAATATGACTCAATGTTTATTAATATGAAAAATATACCAAAATGGTGATGAGCTGTGAGCCAATCAAAGGAAAACTGCTCAAAATGTTTTGAATCCAAGAGTTGGATGCCTTTATTCAAATAAACTAGCTAGACAATCGAATTTGGTGTACTTATTTTCCATTTATCTTTTTTAGAAAACAACAGTATATTTGTCAAGAAAATTTGTAAATAAAAATATGATAATGGGATAGTTCTAAGAGACAAACTAAACTGTCAGGGACTCTGCTATGAAACTGTGTCTCCTAGTAATGTCAGGAGATACTCCTATAAAATCTTACCATTACTGCTTAAACATGAGCAGAACAAAAACTCAATGGATATTCCAAAGCAGACAGTTGAAAGCCATGACCTCAGCCCTACAAGAGCTCTACAGGAAACTAAGGAATAGGTGAAAGGCAATAAAGACTTCCCCAGTGAAGAGAGAAAAATTTGGTTATACAAAACTTTATGGTCAGCTTTGAAAACATACATACAAGTAACATTATACAGAATAAGCAGGTTGTATTTAGGAATACATATTTATACAGGTATTAACATAATAACAATAATGAAAAGGTCATAAAATTGAATATGGGCAAGAAGATGTATATGGGAGAATGACAAGAAAGAAAAGGGAAGTGATAAATGATGTAATTATTTTATAACTTCAATAATAATATTAATATACAAATGTGGCCTGAATTTGGTGATTTATAAAAGTTTTGAGTTGTAACATTTACTCAATTTAAAATAATACCACATGTTTCTGTATTCTTACATGAAGAATTGTACATGCTATTGTAATTCAAAATCCACTGTCATAAAAATTCTAATTTATTTGCAAATGTACTATTAATATTAATTTAAGCTACATACATTCATTTTTTTTTCCTGCGGCATCCATTTGGTGAACCACAAATTTTCGCATGATTGCTTATGGAGTCATTGGAAATTCAGAGTCAGCTAGTTCACAGGAACATCCCCTTAACAATTTATGGCTAATTGCATTACCATTGAGCCTCTGCATTTTAAATGACCTGTGGAAAGGGGGGGGAATCCCCTGAAGACCCTGTAGGCCTTGCTCTCTCCCCTACCCCCACTAGGAATCCTAACAATGTGTCTGCAGCAGATCTTCAAGAGAGGAAGGGCTGTGTTCAACCAAGAAGAGCCAGATACACCAATGATAGACTATGTACACTATAGTGTTTCAATTCATTAATGAGAGCAAGGTTAGACAATAAAGAATGCATACAATATTAACAAGTGAAAGCATGATGTTTGACAATGAGTAATGGCTCCAAAAAGTATCAGTGTCCTTATCCATAGAACCATAGAACATTGTCTTGCGTGATAAAAACTATGTTTACATGTGTAATGAAAGATATTCAGAGGTAGCAATCACCTTCTATTTTCCAGATACATCCAAATATAACATGTTTAATAGAGAGGTAAAGGGACATACTACCAGACACTCAAAAAGATGAATCCCTTTAAAGGCTAAAAATAAAAAAAAGTGAACTCAGAAGAAAAATAATGCTGACAGTTGACAGATACTGAGAAAAGCAGCAGGCTGTGCTCATTAGAGTTCAGGGAGAGGGGTTAGACCTGCCTTAAACCTGATTTGTGCCGAGTGATATTGGTTTAAGACTGGGGACTTTTAAATATCTGAGAAAATAAATATCTGTTGCTTTAAGCCACTTAATTTCTGATGCTTTCTTACAATTGACAGGAAACACAAGCAGTGATGGGTTATTTTTCACCTATCAGCTTGTAAGACATGTCTGGAATCCATTTGATGGGCCAGCAGTCAGAAGCAAAGCCAGTTACATTTATATGTCAATATTTGATTTTACATTATTATGTGGGAAAATAATTTTTGATACTCTTTTTGTTCTGATGGCTCACTCTTTTTAGAAAAAAATATTATTTAACAAATAGCTAGAGAGTTCCTGCTTGGACTGTGAAGCCCATAAGAACAGGGACTGATTTCACGGTTTTCAAGATTATATCTCTTCAGGACCTATAGCTACTCCTGCCTTAAACAGACACTAAATAAATAAATATTGAATGGAAAAGTCTTAAATCTATTTAAGAATCTTTTTTATTTAATTGTATTTATATATTTATTTGTTACAATTTATTCACTTTCTATCTCCGCTGAAGCCCCCTCCACAGACTCCTCCCAGGCCCACCCACCTTTTCTCTTCTCCCCCATGCTCTTTCCTTAGTTCCCTAATAGGGGAGGACCTCCTCCTCTTCTATCTGAGCCTAGATTATTAGGTCTCATCAAGGCTGGATGAATTTTCTTCCTCTATGGCCTGGCAAGACTGCACCACACAGGGATTGGTGATCAAAGTGAGTTCAGGTCAGAGACAACCCCTGTACCCCTTACTAGGGATTCCACTTAGAAACTAAGTGGCCCAGAGGAGGACTTTGCAGCCAGTCCTGAAGATACCTGATAAAACAGGGTCAGATGAAAGGGGAGGAGGTCCTCCCCAATCAGTGGACTTGGAAAGGGGCAGGGAGGAGATGAGGGAGGGAGAGTGGGGTTGGGAGGGAATAAGGGAGTGGGATACAGCTGGGATACAGAGTTAATAAAATGTAACTAATAATAAAAAATAAAATTTAATTAAAAAAAAGAAACTAAGTGGCCAATGGGCTTCCTTTGAACAGAAGGTCTGGGTACTCTACATGCATGTCCTTGGTTGGAGTATCAGTCTCTGCAGGCACCCCCCCCCCTTTGTCCAGGGTTTTAAGCTCTGTTTTCCTTGTGGAGTTTCTGTGCCCTCCAGGTCTTTCTGTCTACCTCTTATTTCATAAGGATTCTCAACTATGTTCATAGCAGCTTTATTTGTAACACATAGAATCTGGAAACAACCCAGATGTCCCTCAATGGAGGAATGGATAAGAATGTGTGGCACATTTACACAATGGAATACTACTCAGCAATTAAAAACAAGGAAATCATGAAATTTATAGGTAGATGGTGGCAACTAGAAAAGATCATCCAGAGTGAGGTAACCCAGATGCAGAAAGACACAAATGAAAGATATAGATATTAGGAGAAGACAGAGAACAGGACAGGATTCTACCTAAGACATCCTCTGACTGTACTGATAGAGGTATCGAAGCAGAGGCTGAGACACATAGCCAAACTTTGGGGAGAATGCATGAAATTTTATGAAAGAAGAGCGAGATAGAAAGACCTGGAGGTTGCAGAAGCCCCAAAAGGAGACCAACAGAGCCCAAAAAAACTGAACCCTGGAGGCTCTAAAGAGAATGATACCTCAACCAAGGACAATGCTTGGAGAGGACCTAAAACCCCTGCTTAGATGTAGCCCATAAACTCAGTCTCCAAATGGGTTCCCTAATAAGGGAAGCAGAGGCTGTCTCTGGCATGAACTCAGTGGGAGGGTCTCTGATCAAGTCCCCCTGAGGGAGGAGCAGCCTTCTCAAGCCACAGAGGAAGACAGTGCAACAGTCCTGATGAGACCTGATAGGCTAGGATCAGATAGAAGGGAAGGAGGACTTCCCCTATCTGTGGGCTAGGGGAGGGGCATACGGGCAGAAGAGGGAGGGTGGGTGGCACAGCCGGGATACAAATTGAATAAATTTTAATACATGGTAATAATAAAAATCTTAAAAATAAGTAGATATTAGCAATATAATATAGGATACACATACTAAAATCTATGGTCCTAAAGAAGCTAAACAGCAAGGAAGACTCAAGATGCTTAATCCTCATTCAGGGTGGCAAATAAGATTGACATTGGAAGTAGGAGAAGACAAGGAACAGGACTGGACCCTTCCACAGAGGACCTCTGAAATACTCTACCCACCAGGGTATAGAAAGAGATACTGAAACTTATAGCTAAACTTTGGACAGAGTGCCGAAATCCTTATGGAAGATTTTTTTTTTTTTTAAGCATTGTCAGAAACGCCATTTAGCCTTTTCATAAATCTCTGTTATATCACATAGTTAAAGGCTTGTAACTTGTTATTTTTCTTGTAAAATCACTTGCATGAAGAATTGATATGTTTTGTTTAAATGATTCCCATTTTTTTTAAATAACCCCATGATTCTTCACATCTGTTATTTACAGAGGAAGATGCTGTGTGAGGTAAAATGCCTTGAACACAGCAATATTTTTCTTTTTTCTTTGAGGGTTGAAACTTCCTCTAGGAAAAACAAAACTGAATCCTTTTTCTGCTTCCAGGAATCATTTCAATAAACAAAGTGCCAAAGTTCTGAAAGAGATATGTCTTGAAGCTGTGCGGACCTTCTTTTATTTATTCACTCATTCATTTATCTATCTATCTACCTATCCATCAATCTATCTACCTATCTATTTATATTTTTCATGGCTTTATGTGGATGGAGATCTTTGGGCTTCCAGTTGTTCTGCTCTGTATCCCTTCCCAGTTATTTTTCCTGAGAGGCACCTAGGCACAGGGTTGGGAGTTAAAGCCTACATGCATTCTTCTATGAATTTTAAGGAGGACAAATCTGCCTTGTTTAAGACAACTTCTTTCATTTTTTTTTCTGTTTTCATTTTTGTTGCTGTGACAAAACAAAACAAAGCAAACAAACAAACAACAACAAAACATTGACCAAAAGAAGCTTAAGAGGCAGCATGTTTGTGACAGATACAAATTCCAGCTTTGATTCATTTTTGCAGGAGGGTCACAGAGGCAGGGCAATGAAGGAGTTGGTCACACTAGCTCCTCATTTGAGAACAGAGAGAAATTAAGGCCTGCTTGCTTCTTCTCCTCAGCTCTCTCTACATCTACACAGTCTCGGAACCCAAGCCCAGAGAATAGTGTCACCCACAGTGGAGTGGGTCTACCCAATCTGTTAACAACAAGTAAATCTCTCACGGCCATGCCAACAGACTGACCTCATCTAAACAATTCCTCACTGAACAGAAGAACAGATGATTCTATTTTGGTGATTCTCGATCGTGGCAAGTGGACAATTAAAACTAATCATCATAACATGATCTTCATGGCTAAATGTTCTACCTCATAGAGGCATGATGATCTAAGTATTTAAGTAACATATGTAAGATTCAGATGCATGATGTACAGAAGTCAGTGTTTAAAATCTAAATCTAAATTAAGCCCCAAATACAAGGGTTTTCTGCTGTTATCTTTTCATTTATTAGCTTACAGTATGCAATCTAGTAGTTTGGAGATTTTTGTTCAGTGCCCATAATCACCATTTTATATTCTTTCAAACAAAACTATGTGAGAAATAATATATAGATGAATTTTTCAAGTAGAAAATATATTTAAAAAAAAGAAATATCAGTGCAGTTTTTAGTTTTTCCTTTAAAAGGCTTCCACTGAGTTGGAAAATGGAGTAACCTGGGGGCATTTTTAAATGGAGGCAACTGTTATAAGTTTCTTTAATTTATAGTTGTTTTCATTAGCTGACAGCAAGACAATTTTCTGATCTGTGGCATCGTTGGACCAAGATACAGTATGATTCTTTTTCTAGACATAGCAGATATTTATCTAGTGTTTTAAAATATGTTCTTACCTTTAAAAGAAAAAAAAATCCTTATGATGAAAACCTAAAGACCAGTACTCTATCAAAAACTATGCCAGTGAGTGAGCAATGCATTAAACAAACAAGAAAAAGTCTTTCCTTTTCAACTTCTGTAAGTCATTTGCTTCTGAAGAAAATACTGTTTTTTGATATGAATTAAAGTTTGAAATGCACTTTCTGGTTCCAGGCAATAATGTTACCATCATAAAATGGAATTGGAGAAATAAACTTCTTTGATGAAGGGTGAGAGCTATACCTATCTGTGGAAATAAAGAAAAACATTTAAGATACTGTTAGAAACTATATTAGCTTAGAAAAATTGACATATTAGAGTCTCTTTTATGATCTGTGACCTCAGCAGATATGGGTTGTTGGTGAGGTTTATACTTCCAGGAATGTTTCCTTTTCTATTCAGTGGGATTTAAGTCCAATAAGATGGCTGCTGTTTACTGCCATAACCTTAAGTACTGAGTCCTGGAACCCTAACTTGGGGCAGTCAGTGAGGACAGTCACAGATACATGTACATAAAATATGGGGTTATATGAGGTGTGTGAACTCTTATCATATGGTGCCTATGACTATGACAACCCAGAGCCTTATTAGTTATAAGACAATGAAGAGTGGTTACCTTGCATCACTAGGAGGTCATAGCAGAACAGACGGTAAACATGGGGAAAGAGGAAGCTGTAGTTGTTGGAGTTAGTATATACTGGCCAATCATTCACATCCAGTCCCAGGATGGAAGCTCAACCATTCGTATGAGTCTCACCTGGAGATTCACTCAGAGCTTCCCTTGCTTCCTAGTTTACTTCGAAGATATATGATATGAGTCATATTGTATCGTTAAGGGAAAGGACATTCTTGTCAACTGCTAGTTATATTTGGCATTAAAACTAGGTAGGATTATTCACTGCTTCTCTTCCTGGTGAAGCAGCTTAAGGGAAAAGAAACTCAAGGGAAGAGAGGAAGTGAACAGAGAAGTTGACCTGGATATTTGTATATGTGTGATGTATGCATATGTTCAAACCATATGTGCAAACAGGTGAGTATATGCATATAATGTGTATTGTTCAAATGGGCAGTCAGAGATCAACATCAGCCTTTTCCTCTATTATAACAACCATAGATTTTCTCATTAAGCATGATATTTCCCATAGCTTTGTGTTTATGGCTCTATCTATGCTGCTGGACAGAAGATCCAAGGAATCCTCTTTCCAACTTTCCAATGATGGGCTCTTGACTTCTTACCTCTCCCTATGATTGCTTGGAACTGAACACAGGTCCTTATACTCCACACTGAGCTTTCTTCTCAAGTGTCTGAGTATTGCAAACTGATTCCTTGATGAACTTGTACCTATATTTCATGTTAACATACATCCTATAAGGAAAGCGTGATCCGATTTCTGTCTTGTGTCCCGCTCTGTGCATAAATTGCACACATTCTTTTCTGAATGCTGTCCTTGTTAAGACTATATATTATTATATCCTTACCATTTGAGCTCTCTCTGGTTCCATCTATGGGTAGCAGATAGAGGTCAGGAATTTGTTTCTGATACAGGGTTCCCTACTTGTTTAAGAGCGTGCTTGCTGTTTTCCTCATTATCACTTCCCTGTATCCATTGATGAAGGAGTGAGCAAATAGGGGGAAGATCCCCTAATGGTCCAGACAAGTTGGCATGCTTCTAGAATAGCTATCCAATCAAGTCATTCTTAACTTCTGGAATATTATTGCATTATCCCAGATGTTCTGATTATTGTAGTTATATAGCCAGATCCAAGGTAATGTGGTTAAGAGCCAAGTCGAGTTTTAAAGCTGTGGATTATATGTCAATATTTAAAGGTTATAAGTAAAAAAGATAACATGATATAAAAAGACAGGGAAACATGAACAGAAATATGGCACACCCATATACTGTGAAGATCATGAAATTTAACACTGAGTAGGGAGTAAAAAATACTATCAGTGGACTTAGAGAGGGGCATGGGAGAAGATGAGAGTGGGAGGGTGGGATTGGGAGGGACTGAGAGAGGGGGCTAGAGCTGGGATACAAAGCTAATAAAATGTAATTAATGTAAAAAGTAAAAAATTAATTATAACAAATTAAAAATAATAATAAATATAAAAAGATCATTATTCTACCAATTATAACAAATGTATGCCTACAAATGTACAGCTATATGCAAGGAAGAAGGACTAGGTATTAGGGAAAAAATTCATATGGAAAAATGTAGCTATGAAGCATGATTAACACATAACGTCCCTGAAATTGGCCATTTCACTGTGTATTCTGACTCAATAAATATTAAATAACAATCTTTATCTGTTTATCAATTCTCAAAAACTATAAAGAAAAATCCAACCATGAAAAATTAATTTCAGATAAACACTCTCATATGCTATAACTTTGATTGTTCTTTTAGAGTGACTATAAAAGTTAACAAAAATATAATCATGAATTATGAAAAATATTTGCAATTCTGTTCAGTTTAGTTCTATAATGAGTCATAATTTTTAAAAAAATTTATGTCAGACTCCCACTGGGGACACCAAATTTACTATGAATGTTTACCTGAGGCCAGATCTTTTTATTGTTCATTGCACTTAGAAATGCAGAAGCACCTGAGTTTTCTTTGTTCTCTCACTTTATTATGAATGAATCCATGATTTTTCCAGGTTAGTAAAATTTTTGATCAAAGCTATGAATAAGGATTAGCATTAAAATGCTAGCTTCACACGTGAGCTATAATATGTTGTTTGACTGTTTTGTTTTATTTTTAACCCTGCTTGTAATGGACCCATTTGACACTTCTCAGATTAAGATGAAAATGACCAAATTGAAATTTAGCAAAAGTTATTATTTAAAAAAGATACTAATAATTCTAAGAAAGTATAAAACTTGAAAATATTTTAAAACATGGAGGATTCATGATGGAAAATTTATAATGGATGATGATTTGGTTTGAAGTTAAACAATAAACAGTAAGTTTGGCATCTGAGCAATCAAGAAGGCAGAGTGATTAGGCAGACAGAGGAAGAATCAGGTTTTGAAACCTCCCTGTTTGTTCTCATGAGTTTTTCAAGGTTGATTTTTTTTAATGTCTGGAGGTTGTGCTAGCTGAGCCCTGTATTCAATTTAGAAAGAACATCCCAAATGTTAGCTGAAGGCAGTGAAGTAGGAATTTATCACTAAGGAATGGAATGCATTTGTTCTGGCCAAAAGCTGCTTAGAGGAAGGCAATTTATGTGGTATAGAACTGCAGGGAAATCTTCATTGTATTTTTCTTTAAATCTCTGAAAAAACTTTTATGCCTTTGAGGGACAGAAATCCTCAGAGTTCTTGGAAATATAGGAACCATTTTTAAAAAGGAGACAAATTGCGTGAATATCTCTAGTGTTTCTGTATTCTGTTCCCCACTTCCTATAATAGATACTTAGAACTTTTGTAACACAGAAAATTTCCAGGTTTTCTGTAACTTTGCAGAGAATTGTAAGGCTGGCTAAAATTCAGTGATGTCTTTTGTGCAGTACCAATATTCCTGACAAATACATAGAATCATGTGCTGTAAGTAGATAACATTTTCAGTAAGTCACCATGTTTATTTATAAGATAATATTATGTCATTCAATGGATTTGGTTCAAATTGGTCAATGAATTATGACAGGCAAATGAAAAGTACAATGTCTGACCTGCAGAACCCCAAGCAAGAACTAGATGTTTACTTCTTTCAAAATGAATGAATTATTCCTTTGTTTTATGTTCCTTTTAGTCAGGAAAATATTTTGAAAAATATGTATTTAATATGCAAATAAAAACACCTCCTGTTTCACAAATATTTTAATAACTATGAAATCTAATTCTTCTGAATTTTTGGAAGAAAAGAGTAACTTATAATTGTCTATATAAACTCCACTAAATCCCTGACACTGCTGTGATCTGATTTAATTGCAACACTTAAGGAAACATATGTTGGAAACATGATCTCCAATATGTCAGTTTTGTGTTTGTTTAAGTTTAAGAGATGAAGTCGAATGGTGAGACCATGGGAGCGGTGACCTTAATAGGACTGATGAAGTTCTCGGAGGTCACTGTTTACTTCCCATACCACTAAGTTATGCTAATTGAGCAGAACTCTCCTTCTGGTTTTCTGTCTTGCCATGGGATGCATCTTGTTATTATCATGATACTATTTCCCATGACATTTGTAATAAAGGCAACGTTAATGGGATTGTATGAATGATCTTAGTCTTTGAACCTCAAAATATGAATGCAAGAAGCCTCTCTATGTATAACACAGCTCAAATATGTTGTTATATCAGTAGAAGACAGGCTAATTCATTCACAACATCCTAACTTGTAGAGGAACAGTTATCCTTCCCTTTGTCCACAGATGTGCAGATATACAGTGCAGGCTTTGTTTCTTTCTCTTAAGATAGGTGAGAATTGCCTTGTTATAAAGAAGGACTAGGAAGAATGATGAAACTCCTCTGTTCAAAACTGCTTCACTGTACAAGAAAGTGTGCGTGCGTGTGTGTGTGTGTAGGAGAGGGAGCTGGGTGTGTCTTCCTGAAGAAAATGTGAATTGTTCTTTCTAGTAGTTTTGATTGGTATCTAGATATTTTCCTTAAATTTTGATTGTCCATGATAGTTTTTAAATGCATACACTTACATACAAATGAACTGTATATGCTTTCTTTTATTCCAAAGTGATGGATGTCAGGTGGACCAGCTTCCCTTCTACCGCAAATATGTGTAAAATGGCAAGGAAGATCATTTTAAAAGTCAAACCTTATCAAATATCACTCATATTCTGCCTGAAATAATTAGCAATGAAATTTATATTTAGTCTTGATACATCAGATTCCAAAATTTCATCTGTCAGTTTCTTTTTATTTTAGTTTTATTTATTTATTACAATTTATTCACTTTTTATCCCCTCTGCAACCTTCCTCTTTCATCTCTTTCCAGTCCCACCCACCCTTCCTCTTCTCCCCCTAAGCCCTTTCCTTACTCCACTGATAGGGGAGGACTTCTTCCCCTTCTATCTGACCCTAGGATATCGGGTCTGTTCAAGGCTGCATCATCTTCCTCCGTGGCCTGGCAGGGCTACACCCCCAGGGGATGTAGTCAACGAGACTGAGTTTATGTCAGAGATGATCCCTGTACCCCTTACTAAGTGATAAAGTAAAATTTTTTAAAATGCTATTAAAAGGTAATCTGATAAACATTTTTTTTACATAAACAGATGCTCAAAATGTATTGTCAATTTTCTTTCATAACTATAGGATTCCTTTTCTTTTTAGTATTAATTTTATTTTTTACAATTAATTTATTATATATCCCGATTGAAGCCCCTTCCCTCAACCCCTCCAAGTTCCACTCCCCTTCCCTCTTCCTCCTTATACCCATCCCCTAGTTCACTAAAATGGGCCATTCTCCTCTTCTTCGATAAGCAGAAGCACTGTATCATATTTAAAACAAAAATACTCACATGTAGAAGACAACACTTTTAGCGTAAAAAATTCCAAAGTGAACATACTCAAAATTATAAAAATGCTTATGAGGGGGTGAAATAAAGGAGCTACCAACATGACCAACCCATTATTATTGGGATTGGGATGATATCTATTATGAATAAGATAGAGAAAATACCCAGTTGCATCTGGAATAGTCCTGAGCAGAGAGAAAATAATAGAGGCAGGTCATGGCCAGGGGAATCTATGATGTGGATAAGAAAGCAAATAGTGGAGAGAGAAGATAGGGAATAATAGTAGTAGTGACAAAGTGGGAACGGAGGGAAAAGCTTTCTGGTTATATAAAGAATGAGTAAGAATCTGGGAGGAGGCTGGGTAGGGTGCGGGATTCTGAATGTGTAAGGACTTCTGAATAGGGACGATTAAGGGAAACTGCAGACCAGCACAGACTTTAATAAGCAACAACACGTTCATGACAATGGACAGGCATAGTCTTCATGGCAGAGTAAAGAAAAACGATTCCTTTCTGTGGAGAGAGAACACATATCTCAAGTTCTTGGGGGAACCTTGGCTTTTATCTGACCACCAGAAATCATTCCACAGTTCAGCCTAAGTTCATTTCTGGCTACAGAAACGACCTGAGACATGACATTCTAGCCTTTTTATTGACGATAAAGCTGAGCAACATAGTCTCTGATGGCTTCAAAGCTTAAATTAGGATGCCATTGGTCAAGGAAGGCTGGAATATGAGTCAAAGGTAAGGAAGGGTGGAAGGGAATCAGGCAATGGCAGAAAACTTGGGAAATTTTATCAGAAGCATCTGGTTCACTGAGCCAGAAGAAACCTAAAGTAATCAGATTGGCTTCATTGTTTTTCAGTTGGTACTGGTTTATATTGCCTTTCAGCAATTCAGGGGTGGCTGGTTCTGTAGGACCACCTGAAGCTAGCAAAGAGCAGGCCACTGTTGATTCCTGGATCATGTCTGTCAGCTAAGTAGAAATCTGCTGGGACATATGTAGACCAGGAATAGTAGGTATTAGCATGGTCACTGCCTGCACCCTATGCCCTACAGGCACTGAAATCCTTATAATAGGAAAAGCAGTCAACAAATGTCTATATAGAGATGGAGTAGATTTGTGACTTTAAGGCACAATGAAACAGATCCTGAAAGGCTGGAAAGTTATTAGCATAATAGTAACCCAAACATTTATCAGTAATAAGACATCTATTTTGGCAGGGAAGAAAATAGATGATTTAGGATAAAACATGAATACTCTCTTCTCTGTGCAGAGGGCTGGATATATATGTGTATATAAATATGTATATGTATATGTATATATATATATATATATATATATATACATATATACACACATATATTTAAAAGTGCTTCTCCAGGTCATAGTAACTCCTCCTTCTTTCATATGATTCCCTGCCCTCTGCCCAAGGTTTGGTTATAAACCTCAGCATCTGCTTTGATACAATGCTAGATAGTCTTTCAGAGGCCTTCTGTGGTAGACTCCTGTCCTGTTACTTGTTTTCTCCTGTTTCCAATGTACACCCCATTTGTCTTTCTAAGTGAAGATTGATCATCTTACCCTGGGTCCTCTTTCTTGTTTATCATTTTTAGGTGCACAGATTTTAGTATGTTTATTCTCTCTTATAGGTCTAGTATCCACTTATAAGTGAGTACATATCCTGTGTATCTTTGTGCTTCTGGGATACCTCACTCAGCATCTCAGTATCCAAGTGGCTTCCCAAGTTAGGGGAATACGGACTGTCTCTGACATGAATTCAGTGGCTGGCTCTTTGACCTCCCCCAACCCCCGAGGGAGGAACAGCTTTGCTAGTCCACAGAGGAGGACATTGCAGCCACTCTGATGAGACCTGATAAGCTAGGGTCAAAAGGAAGGGTAGGACCTCCCCATCAGTGGACTTAGAGAGGGGCAAGGAGGAGATGAGGGAGGGGGGTGGAACTGGGAGGGAATGAAGGAATGGCTATAACTGGGATATGAAGTGAATAAACTGTAACTAATATAAAAAATAAAAATTTAATTAAAAAAGTGCTTCTCATTGTGTTAAAAATTCACTGTTCAACATATATATATATATCCCTATATACATACATATATATTTACACACACAACACACACTCACTCACATATGTATCTCAGATATATATATATATATATCACATGAGAAGCACTTTTAAGTATATTTAGGAAACAACCAATGGAAAGTAAAAACGCTGAGTCTATAAATAAGGCAGGAGAAAATGTCCCACTGAATCAACTAAGCAGGTCTCACATGGCCTCATAGAGACTGAAGTGGCAAACTCTGGACCTGCAAGGGTTTGAAACCGGATCCTTTCTGCATGTGTATGGTTGTTAGCCTGGTGTTCTTGTGAGACTTCGAACAGTGGAAACAAGTGTACATCTAACTCTTCTGCTTGCACTTGAGACTCTTTTCTATCTACTGTGTAGCTTTGCCCAACATCAATTCGTGAAGGCTTTCACCTTATCTCATTGTATCTTGCTTTGTCCTGCTTGACTGTTGTCTCTTGGAGATCTACTAATTTCTGACTAGGACATGGAAGGAGAGTCGGAAAGAAGAGACGTTCTAGGGCATATGAAATGTTGGGGAACTAGGAGGAGTGAAGAGAGGGGATTGGTTGGGATTGTTGACTTAGCAAATTGTAGTCAGTGTTTACAACATTATTACCAAGACTGGGCTAACATAATAATTTATCAGAACCCCACTGATTAAAGTTAAACTTTGAAGTTTTGACATCATATGTAACATTCGTTTTCATATGTAGCATTTTTAATTCTAATTTTTTATACTACCTCTGAACTTCACAATTTGCATTCACATGCCTTAAATTACTTTTTACAGCTTAGCAACTTACATAAACCTTAAACTTTTAAATCATTTTTAACATCTTAAAATACCTAATCCTTTACCATGGAACATAGGTGGTTGATTACTGAGAACAATCATTTGAAAAGAAGTTCCTTTAAATAATGGGATAGTGACAGTAAAGTTTTAACCAGTAACAATGCCATGGCACTAGATTTTGTCCTTCACTGAAACTTGTTTTGTGAGTTTGTTTTTCTTAGCATGAAGCCTGAGAGCAAGGAAACCTGTCTGTGAGTTTGCCCGTTTTAGCCGGAGACCTAAAGCTAGTAGCTTTAGGAAAAGAAGACCTAATTTTTATATTTCGATTTAATTGGGGCTGGCAGGTAACTGTGTCTTAGCCCTCAAAGCCTGTTTGTTTTGTTCTGCTTAAGAGACTTAGATAGTTTAAACTTTTATTTTAAAGTCTATTTTTCTTAAATTTGTACCATCAGAAATCATCCTGTATATATTTTGTACCTAAAGCCACTGTAAAGCCAATGTTTTAATGGTGAAAGTAGAACTTCTGGCTATGAACTGACTGACCTGGTGGCTGCAGCCTTGAGGAAAAGAGTGGCTGAGGTAGACTAGTTGCTGATAGTCTGATGAAAGCTAGGATCCACCATCAACACCATCATAGAGATCTGTGAAGGTTAAATGTGAGCAGGAATTATAAAACCAGTGGTGACAGTATCCATTTAAGTCCTTACCCAGACAACCAGAGACTTTCAGGGTATCATAACAACCAGCCAGAACCATGGTGATGGCTTTGGGGGAAAAGAGATTGTCAGCCTTCAGCAACCACACAAAAAATCACTAAGTCTTCTTTTTAGCTGCCATACTGGCAGCATCAGGCTTTAGCAGCCAGACCCAGAAGATCTCAGAGATTTCCTTCTGGAGCAGCGACTTGAGGACAGGCCTACCTGGGTGAGGCAGAGTGGACCAGTCAAAGCTACAGTTCCACAGTTTGATGGGGGCTCTGGTGGTGGATGAGGCGGGGGCAGATCTTTCCTTAGTGGTTTCTGTTGTTTCCACACATGAAGCAAGCTCCACGTAGAGTCAGTTATTACCCATCTTCTTTGAAGATAGCCTTAGCTACTGCTACCTGGTATATTTATCCCTCAGAGGAAGCCTTTTCCATTATACAACTCAAATGTCATATTCAGCATATATATCACTCTGATGGCTTTCAGGGACATGGTCTAACCTATTAAGTATGCCTGATTTAAAGCAAATTTTACTTGTTTTCGGTAACTTGCTTTAAAGCTTAGCTTTGAAAAGATGTACACAAATAAATTAATTATATTTGTGCTTCATATGACTGTAAGCAAAGTCCTGAGCACATAAAATAATTTGATCATTTATGTTAATTGACCATTAACTTGCTTGTCTTAATTATCTTAAACAGTTTATAACAAGTTGGATAAAGATCCTTTAGCACGTTAGCATCAAAATAAAGCTTAAACTATAAACAAACATAGTGCACAGAGAGACTAGGAACCTATTTTCCTGAACCTTTTAAAGCATAACTTCATAGACTATACCATTTTTTTGTATGACTTAGTTATTCAAATTTAGTTATCCAAATAAGTAAAAGTTAACCAAAGTAACAAAAAAAGGTTAAACATACATCTGTAAATCAGTTTTTGTAGCATAAATGGACGTTAAGAATTTATAAATCTTAATTATCAAACATATGCTGTTACTTAGTCCAATTTTAGACTATCACAGTTTTCTTTTTTGTATGATCCAGTTTAGCAAAGTAACTAAAGGTTAACAAAGCTAGGAAAGCAAAAGAGGCTAGACATATATCCAGATTGGATGCTAGTGATTTATAGATCTTAATCATAAAACGTATGTTGTTACTGAGTCCTATTTCCCATAAACAAGAATTGAATCCAAGTATATGTGTATACGATATATATATAGAATACTGTATCAGATTTATATTCTTTAAAACAAGAATTGAATACAACCTACATACAAGCATGCTATAGCTAATCAAAAATATCTCTGCACATATTTTGTAACTTATAATCATTTCATTACAGGTTTTAGGTTAACTTTTTATTACATATTTTACAAATTTATGCCCATACCCAGTAAACTTACAAATAATGAGATACAAAAAGTTTTAAAAATGGTCTTAAGAGATATTTTTGACAGCAGGGATTAACAAAAGCTTGGAAAATTTTATTAGTGTAGAGAAGAGAAAGCCTAAAGATAAGAGAATTTGGGAATCATTTGTATGTCTGGTAGTTGAGAGAATTTGGAATCGAGTGTGACATTTTTTTTTAATTGAGACTGATTATCTAGTTTTTACAGCATGACTGTGAAGCTTTAATGAAATCTCTGATTATAAGGGGGAAATAAATTTGAGAAGGAATAAGAGCAAAGAGGCCAATGATTCTATATGTGAATGAGAACAGCCCACGGTTAGAGATAGAGCAATCTCCAGGAGAAAGCTGAGAGAGAGAGCAAGGGAGAGAGAAGGCATCCTTCAGAATTAAAGTGCTGAGGAGGTTGGAGAGGACTTAAATAATAAAGTCACCAGAGGGAGAATTCAAATGGAGAGTAGGAAGTGCCTAATCAGAGACATCTGAATTCCAGTGGAGAAAAGTAGAGCACACTTCAGTGAACCGAGTCTGAACATTTCTCCAAGATGGAAGCTTTGGAGGGCATAGCAGGATGCAGGCACCAGAGAGACCAAGAGGACACCAAGCATACGAGGAGGCATAGATGGTTAGCAGTTAAAGGAGAAACAGTTGAAGATACAGACTCTAAATTGTTGAGTCCAATATTGTGGGTGGCAGAAGCCAGCACAAATGATCCATATATACTGAGTCAAATCAGCAGCTTGGTGTGGTTAAAGAAGCTGGAATCAGCATACATCAGCCCTTGAGTTTTTGATCTTAGCCATTCTGATGGGTGTAAGGTGAAATTTCAGGGTCATTTGATTTGCATTTCCTGAATGACTAAAGATGTTGAGCATTTCTTTAAGTGTTTCTCTGACATTTAATATTCCTCTTTTGAGAATTCTAGGTTTAGCTCTGTACCCCCTTTTTAAATTGAATTGCTTGGTTTGTTGGTGTTTAACTTCTTGAGTTCTTTATATATTCTGTATATTAGCCCTCTGTCAGATATAGGGTTGGTGAAGATCTTTTCCCAGTGTGTAGGCTGTCGTTTGTTCTGAAGACAGTGTCCTTTGATTTACAGAAGCTTTTCAGTTTCCTGAGTTCCCATTTATTTAATGTTTATCTTAGAGGCTGTGTTGTTGGTGTTCTGTTCAGGAAGTTGTCCTCTGTGACAATGGGGTCAAGGCTGTTCCTCACTTTTTCTTCTAACAGATTTGGGACCCCTCTATTGCTGGTGGTAATGTAACTTTGTACAACCACTTTGGAAATCAATCTGGCAAATCCTCTGAAAATGAGTAGTGCTACCTCAGATCCAGCTATACTACTCCTAGGCATATACCTAAAAAGTGCCCCACCATTCAATAAGGTCATTTGCTCAACCATGTTCATGGCAGCTCTATTTGTAATAGCCAGAATCTGGAAACAACCTAGATAACCTTTAACAGAGGAATGGATACAGAAAGCGTGGTAATTTACACAATGGAATACTGCTCAACAATTAAAAGCAAGGAAATCATGAAATTTACAAGCAAATGGTGGGAACTAGAAAAGATCATCCTGAGTAAGGTAACCCGGAAGCAGTAAGACAGAAATTATATGTACTAACTTATAAGTGATTATTAGCTATAAATACATATGAACATATAACATACTAAAGTTTATAGCCCTAAAGGAGCTAAACAACAAGGAGGACCCTAGGGAAGATGCTTAATCCTCATTCAGAAGGGCAAACAGGATAGATATCAGAAGTAAGAGAAGACAAGGAAAAGGACAGGAGCCTTCCATAGAGGGCCTCAGAAAGACTCTACCTACCAGGGTGAGGAAGGAGATGCTGAGACTCATAGCCAAACTTTAGGCAGAGTGCCAGAATCCTTATGGAAGAAGAGGGAGATAGGAAGACCTGGAGGAGACAAAAAAAGCAGAGCCAAAATACTTGAGAGACCTATACTCCACCTAAGGACCTTGCTTGGAGAGGACCTAGATCCACTTTTCAATGGAAGCCCATTGGCTACTCAGTTTCCAATTGGGTTCCCTAGTAAGAGGTACAGGGGATGTCTCTGACATGAACTCAGTGGCCAGTTCTTTGATCACCTTCCCCTGGGGGGAAGAAACCAGTAGGTACATGGTCTCTAATTCAGCTTTTGCTTCAGGTTCCTGCCTTGAGTTTCTGCCTTAGCTTTCTCTATAACTGACTATGGAATTGTCTTAGTTGGTTATAGTTTCTAATGCTCTAAAGAGATGCCATGACCTCAGCAAATCTTATAAAGGAAACAAACAAACAAACAAACAAAAAAAAACATTTGATTTGGGGCTGGCTTACAGTTTCAAATGTTTAGTCCATTTTTTGCCATGGTGGGAATCATGGCAGAGTTCAGACAGCCATGGTCCTGGAAAAGGAGCTGAGAATCTACATTTTGGTCCACAAGCTGCAGAAGGAGACTATGAACCACATAGTCTTGATGATATGAGACGTCAACACCTACATCCACAGTGACAATTTCCTTGAACAAGGCCATACCTATGCTATTAATGTCACACCTCCTAATAGTGCCACTCCCTACGGACCAAACATTCAAACACAGAGTCTATGCATGGCCGTTCCTATGCAAACCACCACAGGAATATAAGATGAAATAAACCCCTTTTCTCCCAAGGTGTTTTTGTTGAGGGTATGTTATCACTGGGAAAGAGAGCAATCTAGGTATTTACCTTAATCTTCTCCTATAAAATCTGCAATATTGTATATGAATTTACATATGATTTTGTCACATAAAATAACAGCAGAGGTTCTTACTCTGGGTTTTATATAGCATACAATTAAATTTTCACCATTATTACAGTGTGTATGTACTGCATGTGCAGGGTGCACGTGTTTGGAGTTCAGAGGAACATCTTGTGGAGACAGCCCTCTCCGTCCACTTTCATGGAGCCTATAGGGTTGAACTCAGCTGTTCTTGTTCAGCAAGTGTCTTTATTGTCTGAGCCATTTTGCTTTGTCCCAATTATAACATTTGTCCCTCCATTTAAGTTTTATATATATATATATATATATATATATATATATATATAATCTCATGTATACACATTTAGACCTTTGAGTGATGCTAAAATAAAAAAAAAGAGGTTGATATATTTGATGCCTCCCTATGAGATACCACTTGTTTCTAGTGTTATGCCAGTATTTTATACAACACTAATTTTATTTTTTATTGAGAAACTCTTTCTTATTAATTAGTAAATTCACTAACATTAGCAATAACAGAGGCATTGTCAAATAATTATACTTTAAAAGTGTGTTTTATTATTGACATCATTTGCCAGAGGCCCAAACACATGAGACTCCACTGGATGTATGAGTTTAGAAAACCCAAACTGTGAAAGCTGCTTGGCGATGAATTGGCACTGAAAGCAATAATTTGTTCCTAATAAGCTATGTACAAGTCACTTCTTGACTGAAGAAAAGGAAAATTGCACTTTGTTTGCTATTGTTATTTATAAAGTGAATATGTTTAAAGCTTTCCCCAGGGTCCCTCTATGTGTTACTGATGGTTTCTGCTATTCACTGCAATATACATACATGCTGAGATAAAATATACCTGGGGAGGGATCTCTCACTTTTTAAAAGAAGCAGATTTGTTCAAGGAACATTTCCCTCCAGCCTTTATGCTGAGAAATTAATCTTTACAAATACAGAGAAATCCCCTTCGTTTAAAGGAGTTCTGAGGGCAGGAATCATGACAAAGAATGCGGACATCATTGTCCCTCAGATATTTCCCCATGTTTATATCTTGAAAATTATATAGTATGTCTAATGGAACACTTTCTATCTCTATGAAATACTATGCAATTTTAAATGAAGGCACATTTGCTGTGATGGATTACCTCATGGCAAAGTAAGACCATAAAATTCCTTCCAAATAGGATTTATGAAATAAATTTATTTAAAAGTGTTCCTCAAAATGTATTACCAAGGGGCAGTCTCAACAGACATAAATCTTAAAATATAATTAAAGGTATTATTGTATA
Source organism: Rhombomys opimus (assembly GCA_010120015.1). Taxonomy (NCBI): domain Eukaryota; kingdom Metazoa; phylum Chordata; class Mammalia; order Rodentia; family Muridae; genus Rhombomys; species Rhombomys opimus. The sequence continues at coordinate 874,777 of REGO01000533.1, forward strand.
GGCCTATTAGATGTTTTACAATTGTGAAATGCTCAACATTCCAGTATTCACATACACAAGCATTTTCATAATTATTACATGTAATCAAATTGTAATGCACTCTTATGGTTTATTGTGATAATAAATAGAATGACTGAACCTTTCTTGTTTCTCCCAAAGTGGTTGTTTAGGCTAAAATGAGATGTAAAAATATGGTCAGTTCAGAAATACTGAAGCCCACTTTGTATTCTCTGTCAATGTCCTCACCTACATTTCTATTAATGTCTAGAGCTGAAAAAAAATTCAGCATTCTCATCTCTGACAAGGTCTTTTAGCATCACTTACAAGTTGTTCACAAGAATTATGAAGTAGGTCATACTTTGCTTTTACTTTAAAAACAATCATTTAAATAAATTTGTTTACATTGTCACTAGTATCACATTCTATTAATTTTAGTTGACTTAAATTATTTTCATTTTAAAAATAATAGCTTATATTTCAATAATTTGATTCATATAGGTAATGTGTATAAATGCTCTCAATATATTAAGAAATTTAAGTCTAAACTTTTTCTATTATTTTCCATTAACTTGTAATAATTATGAAAGTTATTTATGGGGTAGAATAACATTACAGAATGTAAATGCAGCATGTGCTAATCAGGTCAGAATAATTAATGTGTCTAACTTCTTAACTTCTATGTAGAGAAAATCTGAGCTCTTCTTTTCGGGATATTCACAAAATACCTGGTATTTTAATTTCCAACTGCTGTTCCTTCACTTCCGCTGAGAACTCTAGCACATCTCCTTTCTGCTGCTCTGTCTTGATCTCCCACTTCCACACCTTTCTCCTTTCTGACCTTGGCATGCTTCTAAGCCACTTGTCAGTCCTATTATACACTCTTACCATCAACTTTGTAACCGCCACATTGAAAGCAGAACTGGTGGCATTTGTTTTTCTTAGTCTCACCTATTCGACCGGTGTAATGTCCTCTAGCAGCATCGATTTGCTTCAGTTGACACACATGAGGGAGACTATGTGACATTTGTATTCTTTGTCCACCTTATTATACTGAACATAGCACCCTCCGTGTCCTGTTCTATTTGTTTCATGCTGTAAGATTACATTTCACTGTAGAGCCAGATGATGTATATTTATCTGAGTCGTGTATGTATGTATTTATGTATGTATGTATCATCTATCTATCCATCCACCCATTCAAATATCAATCTATAATGAGGCACACTATGAGTTATGTTTTTAAATTTATACTTCTGTTGATGAGCATCTAATTTGAGACCGTATCTTGCCAATCGTGAATAGTGAAGAGAAGAGCATGGTTGTTTGATCTATACACTGACACTCTGTTTTCAAAGTTCAGAGACTAAGTCTTTACTGAAAAGGTTCACTAAGCTGTCTGAACTTCTCTATACTTTGTGTACTCTTATTCTGATGACCTTAAATACCATCAGGATTGCCTATGAAGCTGTTCTCATTCAGGCTTCTCTTACTGGCTCGGGCTTCTCTTACTGCATGTGAAATCTTCATCATTTTTACTTCCTAGTCACTCTACAAATTCTTCTTGGTGGTCACACTTACTGAAAGGCTTTATCCATGAAACTTCTTCAGTTTGAATAACCCATTTCCTTTTCTAAACACTTAGCAATTGTCTGCATATCCCCACAGACAGAGATGATTACATTTCCAGTCATTCACAGGTAGGAAGAAATCATTGCCCCCTTTCCATTCACCATTCAGTCCAGGAGACGACATTTCCTGACTGGTTGGAGGAGGAAAAAAAAAACCTAATTTCTGGAAATATCACTTTTCCTGAAAGAAATCTCCTTTATTCCTCCCACATAGGTAGGCAATGACAGGAGAAATCAATCACTCCAAGTCCAGCTTCAGATCTACAGATGGCTGCACTAGTTACATAAGCATGTTCGGGGGGGGGGATACTCTTATTTATAGGCATTAGTGACTCAGACAGTGAAAAGAAATCTCTGCCTGTATTTGTGACAGCTAGTGACAGGGGCATCACATAAGTCCACACCTTGAGGCAGCTACACTACTCAAGATTATCCTTTACTGTAACAATTTTTGATTGTTCATGAAACCTCTTGTAGGGACAATGATAACCTCTGTAATCTTCCTCATGAGCCTTGTGAGTTTTATTTAGCCCTCTGTCTCCTCTCATGAAAGAATGTTTATCACCCGGAGAAGGCAGCTGCAGTTCTGGAACCAGATTACAGAATGTGTGCTTTGCTTTGTGGTCTGCTTTAAAATATAATCACCACTCCTTATTGTCTGTATGCATTTCCTTTTCCCTCTTTTTTCAAAAGACGATTTACTGAGTTAATTATAGCATAAGTTTCAAAATGATTTTTTTAATATTTGAGATTTCTATTAATTATTTCAAATAAAATAAAATATTACAAACCATTAAAGCATAAAGAAACTGAAACTTTAGCTGTACTAAAAATTTTAAAAATAAGTAAATAAAACAAATTAAGAAAAATATCACTCACCAAGCACATGTTATTTTTAGAGTTGACAATTTTATATCTTAATTAATCACATTTTCTAAGTGTTAAGGTATATATGTTAAATATTAGATGCACACTTCAATACTCTTGTTAAATACATGGTTTAGTGTTCTGGACATGCATATTTTGGCAATATTACTCTTAAAATATAACTCTTTAGTTCCTGTTTTCTTCCCTAAATTCTTCCTCTCCATCAATCCTCATCCAGAAAGGCAAAGAGGATGGACATCAGAAGAAGCAGAAAACAGGGAACAAGTTAGCCTGCCACAGAGGGCTCTGAAAGGCTCTTCCCTGCAGACTATCAAAACAGATGCTGAGACTTATAGCCAACCTTTGGTTAGAATGCAGGGAATCTTATGAAAGAAGTGGGAAATAGTAAGATCTGGAGAGGACAGAAGCTCTACAAGGAGGGCAACAGAACCAAAAAATCGGAGCACAGGGGTCTGTTCTCAGACTGATACTCCAGCCAAGGACCACTCATGGAGATGGCCTGGAACCCCTGCACAGAGCTCGCCCATGGCAGTTCAGTATCCAAGTGGGTTCCATACTAATGGGAACAGGGACTGCTTCTGGCATGAACTGATTGGCCTGCTCTTTGATCACCTCCCCCTGAGGAGGGCGGGGAGCAGCCTTACCAGGCCACAGAGGAAGACAATGCAGCCACTCCTGATGAGACCTAACAGACTAGGATCAGAAGGAAGGAAAAGAAGACTTCCCCTGCCAGTGGACTTGGGGAGGTTCATGTGTTGAGAAGGAAGAGGAAGGGAGGGATTGGGAAGGGAGGAGGGAGGGAGCTACAGGGGGGATACAAAGTGAATAAAGTGTAATTAATAAAAATAAATAAATAAAAATAAAACTCATGCAAACAAAGTCTATGGCAGCTAAATTTCAACTTTATGCCATTTTAAAATAACTCCCAGGACTCTATCATATTGTGAAAATCATTATGTTGAAAGCAATGTAAATTTAGCAGTTAAGCGAGCGGTTTTTTTTAAAAAAATTCTAATCATCCTTACTACTCAGTAGTTAATTACCCATGCCTTTGTGTGGGAGAAAGAAAAAAAATTACTACAGATTTTGCATATCAAAGTAACAAGCTTTTATAACAGCAAAAGTGTATAATAAGCAATTATACCCATTGATAATTTTGGCAGAAGTCTTCAAAATCAACATGTCTTGAACATATCATTTGAAAGTGTAGTGCTTTTTTGTTCATCTAGTAAAAATTGCATGGTTATTTAAAGTATGAAATTATTGTCTTTAAGTAGGAAATGGCACTTCAATTAAAAACATTACATTTATTTTGACCACTTCTGCAATACATATATGATAGGTATATGCAGTTGTTTCTTCAAAACTGAAATTATACATTACTTATACAACATTATTCACTATATGTTTACTTTATGCCTCCATTCTTCACATCCTTTTCGGTTGATTGTATCACTTTAGATGTTCTGCCTCCTGTCCTACACGGCACTGCTATGTTTATGGCACTGGAGAGAGATTTTCTGCTCTAGCATAATCAATATGAAAAGAAACCTAATGTTTCACAAGTTTGGATGCTGGCCGTTCCAAATCAGTGTTTGTACCTGGCAAGGACTGGATCATTTCATGACTGAAAAGTGGAGATGAAAGACACAAGAGGATTACCCTTCTCTTCCTTGCAAATTTATAGTCCTAGTGACTGTAAGGAACTCTGTTAAGTGTAGTCATCTCTTAGGGCACTGTCTCTTAAAGTTATTACAATTCAAGTCAACTTGAACATGACTGTGATGACAGAGACATTCTGATGATACTACTCTTGTAGGGAGGATTTAACATCATTTAGAGCATCTAACTATGACTCATGGTAGCAGAAATAAATGCAAACTTCCTCAAATTACCATTTACAAGGACCTCAGATGTGTCTTTTTGAAAGTGAAGTAGCTAGTAAAGGTGGGAAAGTACACTGAATAAGCATAAGCTGCATATTGCCAAGAACTTAGGTCAAGCTCTCACACACACTCTCTCTCTTGCTGCAGTTTCCAAGATAAGATCAGAGTAAAAACTACAGGAGTTTATTGTTCTATCCTTTCGCCACAATGAGACATCTCAGTGATCTTGACCATAATCTAATTTAAATCTGTAGATGGCTTTTATTAGGTTGGTAATTTTTACTGTGTTAACCCTATAATCCAGGAGTATGGGAGATCTTTCCATTTTCTAAAATCTTCTTCAGTTTCTTTCTTCAAAGACTTGCAGTTCTTATTATACAGGTCTTTCACTTGCTTGGTTAGAGTTACATCACAATATTTTGTGTTATTTGTAGCTACTGGGAACTGTGTTGTTTCTCTAATTTCTTTCTCAGCTCTTTTGTTGCTTGTATAAAGGGGGTAGGGGTCCTGACATTTTTGAGTTAATTTTGTATATTGACACTTTGTTGAAGGTGTTTTTCAGCAGTGGGAGTTCTCTGGTAGAATATGGAGGTCACTTATGTATACTATCATATCATCTGAGAGTAGCGATATTTTGACTAAAATAGTTCTAAAAATCTCTGTCCAGTGAGTGCTGTGAGCCTATTTGCTTCCACAAGCTTTCACTGTGTGCCCCATGTCTGCAGACTCAGGTCTGTCCTTCTAATCACTATTCTCTGCTTCCACATACTGCTTGTTTTTCTAAGGAATTTACCTCCCTGTATTCCAGCTTAAATGCTATTTCTAGAAACATGGTTAAACAAAATGTCCTTTTTGTATAGTTGAGCATATTATGGATATATACCTAGGAGTATATAAGACCTGATAAGACCTGATAGCTGGGTCTTGAGGAAGCACTATTCCTAATTGTCTGAGAAAGCACCAGATGGATTTCCAAAGTGGTTGAACATGGTTATTTCCCACCAGCAATGGAGGAGGGTTCCCCTTTCTCCACATTCTCTCCAGCATGTCACTTGAGTTTTTTATCTTTATCCATTCTGATCGGTCTTTTTGTTTTGCATCTCCCTGACTGAGGAGACTGAACATTTCTTTAAGTGTTTCTCTGCCATTCGATATTCCTCTATTGAGAATTCTTTGTTTATCTCTGTACCCAATTTTTTAATTGGATTACTTGGTTTTTTGGTGTTTAACTTCTTGAGTTCTTTATATATTCTGGATATTAGCCCTCTGTCAGACATAGGGTTGGTGAAGATTATTTCCCCAGTCTGTAGGCTGTAGTTCTGATGACAGTGTCCTTTGCTCTACAGAAGTTTTCAGTTTCCTGATGTCCTGTTTATTGATTGTTGATCTTAGAGCCTATGCTGTTGGTATTATGTTCAGGAAGTTGTGTCCCATGCCAATGTTTTCCAGGCTCTTTCCCACTTTTTCTTCTAACAGGTTTAGTTTGTCTTGTTTTATGTTGAGGCCATGTTCCTCACAGCTCTATTCATAATAACCAGAATCTGGAAAAAAACTCAATGAAGAATGTCCTTCAGTGGAGAAATTGATAGAGAATTTATGTACACTTACACAGTGGAATACTACTCATCTATTAAAAACAAGGAAATCATGAATTTGCAGGCAAATGGTAGGAAATAGAAAAGATCATCTTTAGTGAGGTATCCCAGAATCAGAAAGATACACATGGTATATTCTCACTCATAAGTGGTTATTAGACTCATAATATAGGATAAACATACTAAAATTTATAGTCCTAAAGAAGCTAAACAACAAGGAAGATCCTTAGGAAGATGCATAATCCTCATTCAGAAGGGCAAAGGCCATAGACAGGAGAAGACAGGGAATAGGACAGGAGTCTACCACAAAGGGCCTCTGAAAGACTCTACAGAATGAGGTATTGAAGCAGAGTCTGAGACTCATAGCCAAACTTTGGGCAGAGGGCATGGAATTTTATGAAAGAAGGGGGAGAGAGAAAGACCTGGAGGGGACAGCTCCAAAAGAAGATCAACAGAACCAAAAAACAGTGGGCTCTGGGGACCCCGCAGAGATTGATACCTCAACCAAGGACCATGCATGGCGAGAACTTAAAACCCTTGCTCAGATGTAGCCCATAGACTCAGTCTCCAAGTGAGTTCCCTAGTAAGGGTAGCAGGGGCTGTCTCTGACATGAACTGAGTGGCAGGCTTTCTGATGATATCTCCCTGGGGGGAGCAGCCTTGACAGGCCACAGAGAAAGACAATGCAGCCATTCCTGATAAGACCTGATATGCTAGGTTCAGAGAGAAGGGGAGGAGGACCTCCCCTAACAGTGAACTGTGGGGGGGTTATGGGAGGGGAAGGAGGGAGAGAAGAGAGGAGGGAGGGGTCCACAGCCTGGATACAGAGTGAATAAATTGTAATAAATAATAAATACAAAAATTATTTCCAAGGGACCACATCCCAAATGTCTCTTTTATCCAGTCTTCAAATTCCATGGGTCCTAATAAGAATGTTAACTAAATATTTGGCATTAAAATAGAAAGGCTAAAAATTTACAATCTCAGTCTTGCTAGACCACAGACAGTCCTGGAGATACCTGATAAGCTAGGGTCAGATGGAAGGGAACGAGGACCTCCCCTAGCAGTGGACTTGGAAAGGGGCAGGGAGGAGATGAGAGAAGGAGGGTGGGATTGGGAGGGAATGAAGGAGGGGCTACAGCTCGGATACAAAGTAAACAACCAGTGATTAATATTAAAAAATAAAAATAAAAGATTTCCATTGGGAAAAAAATCACAATCTCTACAAAATTTTTAACCATGACCGTTTTATTTAATTCCATAACCTCCACAGTTTATAATAAATTTTCTTAAAAGATGGTCAGTAATTTTAGACGTTTTTACAATGTGTTATAAAATGTACTTTGTATAAATATATGAACTCTCACTATTTCTAACATATACATCTTTATTTCATATACAGTGGGATGCTTTGAGAATATTTCAGTAAGAATACATAAAGAAAATTCTAATATTCAGCTGTTTACATCCACATTAGAATTTTGTTTTTAATCTCACGAATAGGGAACATATCCTTCAATCAAATGTTTGCAAGGGTGAAAAGTCATTTTAAAATAAATTTTGTTACTTTTCATAAGGATGAAGAGCAAAGGAAAGAATTATACATTTTTATTGTAAATCACAAGGATAAAGTGAATGCAGAGAATGGCACTGAAGTGTGCCAGGTATGCAGGAAAGATGGTAATATCTACTTTCTGTTTATGGAAGAGATGTGAGCTCTTACTGCAGCCCAAGGGATAGGGATTTTGAATGGATATGTTCTCATCTTAGTATTCGGTGACAAGGAACTGACTAAACTGTACTTTTATTTCATGGTTACTTGTTTGTTCTTCAAACAGAACAGACCTAACCTTTTAGACCCAAAGCTTTGATTTCAAGCCCTAGAAATCCATGCAAGTCTGTAACTGCAATTTGATCATCGACCCTTGCCCTGTCTCTGTCATGAATGCTGTTAGCTGAGTTTCTCCAGCACAGGCTGCTTAGAGACAAATCATAGTGGTGTCAGGATGCATCCACCTGAGCTGCTGAGGTGAATAGATATCATGTTTATCCTGAACAGAAGCCTGGAAGCTGTGGTCTTCGACCTTCAGGGTGACACCTCTTGTCTGATAGTCATTATTATCTACCTCCATCTCACCAGGATGCTTTGGAAGCGTAGTCATTAGGGCACCATAGGTAGAGTAAAAAGATGCCTGTGTGTGAGTGCGTGTGCATGTGTGTGTGTGTGCTGGAGGTGCAGGCTTCTCCTGTCAGAATTGAAAATTGGAGAAGAAGAAATGTTCTGGACGAAAAATATCTCTAAAGTTGCTTGTAATTACCCAAGGCTACATTGCGCTCTCTCTCTCTCTCTCTCTCTCTCTCTCTCTCTCTCTCTCTGTCTCTCTCTTTCTCTCTCTCTCTCTTGTGCTAACCATAACCAGTGCTGCTGATTTCCCTGTGATTCTGAATTTCCTGGAAAACCATTAAATAGCTCCTCTCGAGCAGATAGACATCAGCTTAATGGCATTAGCCCTGAGAGTACTGCATGACATATCTTTCCCCTGAAATTAAAAACAAACAAACAAACAAACAAAAACTGCTTTTAAACAAAGATTAAAATTCAGTTAAATAACACATGTAAGAACACAGAAAAATTCAGCCTGAGGAATGAGCTGGATAGGTATGTCATAGTCACCAATTCAGAGGGAGATGTCAGTGTTGAGTGGATCCTGATATAAGCACATGGAGTTTGTTCTCCTGATTTCTCCATTTATTCTATTTCTCTTCCTCCATCTTTATCATTCCAGCAGTACTCTTGTCTACTCCCTTAATCTCCATCTTCTTTCTTCCTCTCCTTCTTCCTATTTTGCTGCAGTATCTTTTCTTTAATGATCATTGATTGTTGAAAAAAAGTTTGATAATGATTCAAAGTTTCTAATCTTTTCATGTATTTTTTTTTCTAGGAAAAACGTGTAAGTATAAATGATTCTAAGTACACTTTTGTTTATATTTTTATTTGATTCAATATCACATTTCTTAACTTGTTTCTTAGTGGAAGTGTTGTTGCTGCTGTTGTTGTTGTTGTTTACTGGTTCTTTGTGAATTTCATATCATGTATTCCGTCCCTCTCATCTCCCCATCCTCTCATATACACCCTCCACCCTTACAATCTCCCACCCAACAGATAATCGAAAATTTCACTGTGGAAGCTGTAGTGTGTCACAGTGGGTCCCACAGAATACCCTATCTTCTATACTTTGCTTGCAAATGATCATTGCAATGAGTCATTGGTCTGGTATGAGGCCACTGGCTTCTGCTGTTGTACCAATACAGGAACCTCACCTGAATTCCTTTTGGATACCCTGTTGTTGCCCGGTGTTTTGGAGATCCTATCGTTTTATATTTGTAGGACTGGCCTCTTCATACGTTCCAGCAGTTTGTTGCTGGGGTAGATGTTGGGGGTGGGCCATTCAAAGCCACTGATTTGGACCTAAGAGCTTTCTTGAGCTGGTCAGTACACTGGCTCTCCAGCTCTTGTGTCCTCTAGGCTGGCTCGTCAGCAGGCAGGGCCAGCTTTACCCTGCTGCCTATGTGAGGTGCAGGGCCAGCTCTCAACTGTTGTGGCTGGTGAGGAACATGGCCAGTTCTCTCACTTTCATGACCCAGGGGCCAGCTCTCCTGCCTGCCATAAATGGCCCGGGACAAGGAAGGGGAGGAGGGTGTCTGATCCACACCACTACCCAGCAGACAAGAGGCAGGGGCTGACTTTTACATACTAATTTTCTTGGCGCCAACTCATCAGCAACACTCACACCCAAGATTATGCTACCCAGGTGAGGTGCAAGGCCTGCTCTCTGGAATGCTGAAGCAGATGAATGGCAGGAACCGCTTTCCTGCCTGCTGTAGGTCACAAAGCGTAAGAGGGGGCAATTTCTCCCTCACCCATGTCACAACACAGCGCAGTTTTCCTCTGCTCATGCCCTCAGGGCTGGTTCTTTTGTGCCCAGCACAAGGCTCAGGTCTACTGTACCTGAGGTGCAGAGCTAGATCTCACTCGCGAAGGCCAGGGGCAGCTCTCCTGCTCTCAGCACCACAGGACCAAGCCTCCCACCTGCTGCATGTGGTGAGGCGTGAAGTCGAAGGAAGTTATCTCCCCCTTGTCCACGCCCCACCGCACGGTGGGGTCTGCTCTCCCACATTCCTATCCTCAGGGCCAGCCACTGCAACTCTGCACACTGCAATGTGTTGGGCGGGGTAAATCTCCAAGTACTTCAGATGGCTAGAGGTAGGCTCAGATCTCCTGCTCTCATGCCCGAAGGGCCAGCTCTTCCGTGATACGGATACAGACATGGCCCTAGGAGGCAGCACAGGCCAAGACCCCACATGGTCCCGGTTGGCGTGACAGGATACACACATCAGGCTGTCCTCACTACTTTGAATCTCCAGTTCTGCCCCTCTTCAAGGTGTCCACATCTTTCTGTTTCTCTTCCCTTTCTCCACCACTTGCTTGCTCCTGTTAGTGGTACCCAGGATCTCTGACTTTCTGGGGTCACCTCAGGAAGTGGCATCAGGAGTGCCATGCCCCACTGGTGCATTATGGTACCAAGCAGGAGTCATCTCAGAAATGATCTGCCCCCAAGCCCCATGCCTGTGTGGGGAAGACTGGTGGTCACCTCAGGCTAGCTCCCTATCCAGGCCCCATTGTGCTGGTCAGGTGGTTACCTTGGGATCTGTCCTCACTCAGGACCCCTGAGTAGCTTTTTGAGAGGGTTGCCTTCTTGGCCTCACTCCTGCCAGGGTTCCATGGCTCATAATGGGGGTTCTTCTATTTTCGGGCTTGCTTCCCATCCTGGGAGCCTGTCCAGGCTGGCACATGACAGACTGGTGGTTGTCTCAGGCTAGTTCCCTGTCCAGGCCCCCTGATGTCAGACAGCTCATAGTCCATTCATGCTCACTTTTTTTTCAGCAAGTGTTAGGCTACTAATCATTCAGATATTCATTGATCAGAAAATAAGTAAACACACAGAAGGCATGCAAATAGAGCTTCACTCTTCTTACCTGTGTATAAGTTATAATCTCTTGAGGATACATGAGTTTATATAATCTGTATTTCAGGTTAGTTCACGCATATTTTGACAATGAGAGAATTGCACTATTTAACACTGAAAGTGACCAATGGAAATAATGGTTTACATTTTAAGACACATTTCCTATTATATAAACGCATAATTAAAATAGTGAAGAATTCACCAAAAGGGAGAGCGAGAGAGCCAGTGAGCTAGAGAGATAGGCAGTGAAAAAGAGAGAAGAAACACTCATACCCTCGATTCCTGATAAACCTGACATTTAACATTGCTGTAATTTCTGTGTATTCAATTCCCTTCCTTTAGCTTAAGGATTTTGCCCTTTTTAATGAAGCAGTATGTTCATGTTAGAAAACAACTTGTTATCCACCCGTTTCTCTGTGTGTTCAATAAGGTTATTACATACCTATTTCATCAAATGAACAAACTTTAGGATCTACTTTTGTATTGTTCCTGCCACTCACCTCTCATTTATATCATTTACATGAACATTTTACATTTCAAAGTACTGAATATTTTGGTCTGTTGGCATTCAAGAATCTTAAGTAATGTGTAAAAATTAAATGTCCATTTATATTCAGTAATACCTTTTTAAATTATTCACTGCTTTCATAGTGAAGCTGACAAGTACTGCCATAGCAACTGAAGTTCTTTTTGGATTAAAGACAAATGTTTGTGACTTCAAATAAAATGATTTGAGGTTCATGGTTTGTCTCTGTGATTAAATGTAAGTGAGTATGGG
>REGO01000533.1:1032413-1059125 GCA_010120015.1 Rhombomys opimus
TTTATAGCACTTTTAGTCATGACTTCATTTTTATACACACCTGAAAAATTTTTCACTCCCTATAAATCTGTTGAGGAGAATCTAAGCTAGCTCCATTTCTTTTTTAAATTTTATTAATTTACTTATACATTTTAAAATCTCAATAGAAGCCCTCTCCCTCCCCTTCTGATCCTTCGCTCTACCTCCCTCTCCCACTCCTCAGGAAAGTGGAGTTCCCCACATACAAACCTACCCATCCTAGCACATCACTTTGCCTCAGGACTGAGCACATCCTCTTCCACAGTGGCCTGGCAAGGCAGCCCCATCAGAGGGAAGTGATTAAAAAGCATGCAACAGAGTTCTTTTCAGAGACAGCCCTAGCTCCCCTTACTTGGGAAACCACATGAAGACCAAGATACCCATGGGGTAAATTTGTGTATAGGGCCTAGGTCCAGTCCATGAATGATCCTTGGTTGCTTCTTCAGTCTCCACAAGGCCCCCTGGCCCAGGTTAATTGGCTCTGTTGGTCTTCTTGTAGAGCTCCTGTATCCTCCAGGTCCTTCTATCCCACTCTTTCACAAGGCTCTCTAAGTTCTACACAGTTTGTGGCTCTGAGTCTCAGCATCTGTTTCAATGTATGCATGTAGGCAAATGTTATTGTGTACTATGTGAAGATTCAAATGCTGGTTTCTGTGCCACCGTATAGTTGTAATCCTTGTTCTGAGAATATCCTGTCTCAATGTGTAAACACTGCTTCCTAATTATCCCCTGATATGCCAATGAAGTAGCTTACAACCAGTCACTTAGCAGGGGAGAGAATAGGGCCTGACTTTTTAAAAACCGGGGGAGATGGAGATAGAGATTTAGCCTTACCAAATGTCCAGGAGATATCCAGAGAGAACAGCCGAACAGAGGAAGATATAAGTGAAATTATCTTGGAGATCTTGGAAAAGAAGAAGTCAGACTTGTTTAGAGAGTTAAGAATAAAATAATATTGATCAGTTGTTTTGCCATAAAGCTTATTAAACAAATATAATATTGAAGTCATATTTGGGTGCTATCTGGGTTAATAGAGCAACACACACATGCACACGCACATTTTTAAAACTACCATTAACACATGCATATCAGAACTTCTTCATCTTCTGAGCCAGACCATGATAATCCACATTTTTTCTGCCTTCTGCTTTCTTAAATATCCAGTAGAACAGTAAATTAAGTTGGGCTTAATTTACAGCAGTTGAAAGATTTTCAATCTAAAGTTTCAAACTCTTCCCCATTCCTTCTGCAAACTAGTTCTAAGGGCTTTATAAGGACATTGTTGTGGTTATCAAGGCTTTAGCCTTACTTCTTTTACTGCTTGCAAGAGAAAGATGTTTGGCCTCATTGCATCTCTACTCAGGAAGCAATGAGTGAACAGGAAGTAGAGCTAGGCTATGAAGACGCAGAGCACACCCCAATATCTCAGAATATCTGCCCTATTACTGAGTCTTCAAATTTCTAAAACTCAGTTCTCAGCCATCTGTCAAATGCCTTTTGGAAAATGTATTTACTTTTAAAGTTTTATTTTTACTTTAATAAACAATTATAAATATTCATATGTTTAGTGTTTGAAAAGTTATCAGAAAAGTAGCTGAGAAAAGGGTCCACTCTGTTTTTATTTTTGTCCAAACACTTCAAGAGAGCTTTCAACATAACTGTGAAATCACCTATGTCTTGTTCATCACCAAACATAATAAAATTTTGCCTTCAGTTATGTCATTTCCTGTTCTGAGCTACAACACTCTTAGACATCAATTTATGAAACAGAGAACTACATATATGAATTAAATGAGAGCTCACTATTAAAATATCTTGCATTTTAAAATTAAATTGAAGTCATGTGCCGCATTATACTATAATGAAATGTTAAGTATTTCATTTCTGCAGCCAACTCTTACACACTAATGCACTTAATTGGGGCCAATTACTGAGAATACAAGAAACAGATTTCCTAGTGTTTTCAGAATGGCAATTTGATTCTAAGTCAAAAATTGTTTTATAATTGGTACATTGTCAATACTAATTTAATAGAGATGAGTCATAATTTACTTTATAATAGTCCTTATAAAGATGTTCATAACTTCTGACTGTTCTATCTTTATTCTATTTTTGTTAATTGCTATTCATTTGGGGGGATTTTTGTGTGTACATGTACACATTTTTTTCCTTAATTATCATTAATAGTGGAGAAACTCAGACATCTACTTAAAAGACAACTTTACCAACATATGTTATTTACTGTCTACTATCTTTTTCTCACATTTAAGCAATTAAGTTTTGTTCAGTTTCAGAGAATGGGCCACAAATCTCTTTCTGAGGTAACACCTGAAGAACACCAGGTAAGACAAATAAAATGAGATAAATATAGGTAGTTCTTAAAGGAAACTAAAACACATACAGTGAGCGTTCATGCACGCGTGTGTGTGTGTGTGTGTGTGTGTGTGTGTGTGTGTGTGAAGAAGGCTAAGGAATACATTTCTTAGAGTTTTACTAGGTTTTCTTTTTCCTTTTATGTTTAGAGTAGAATGGCAACAACTAAGTTCATTACACAATCTTTCAGATACAGATAAATACGTACATACAGATAAATATGTACATATATACATATTCATGTATACAAATGAACTATGCACAGTAAATGTTTCAGTTTCGTGTTTGGACTTACAGTGGGTAAACTTGCTAGAACTAATTAGTTCCTATTTGTTTTTCACACTTTAAAAATATCAATGTTTCACCTTAAATGTAGACTGCTGTAAAATAAATGGAAATCTAGATTTGGGCACTTGGAAAACAGCTCAGGGAGCAAAGCATCTAGTATGTAATCATAAGGATCTGAGTTCAGATTCATGGCATATATGTATAAGTAACTCAAGATGAGGCGGAGACAGACAGGTCTCTACAACTTGCTGGCTGACTGGTGTACTCAAAAGGGAGAGCTTCCAGTTCCGTGACTAACACCTTCACAGCACACATAGGTATATATGACTTAGAACTATTCAGGGATCCTTCGAGGAACAGAACTTATAGAATGAATTTATATACAAAGGTGACTTATTAGAGCAGTTTACAAGCTGTAGTCCAGCTATCCTAACAGTGGCTGCCTACCAAAAGGAGAACCAAGAATCCAATAGCATTTAGTCCACAAGACTGTACATCTCACCTGGTCTTCTGTAAGTATAATTCCAAATAAGTAGGCTATAATGCCAGTGAAGGCAAAACCGTTAGTGTTAATATTCAAGTGAATGTAGGAATCAAATGAAAGTAAAAAAAAAAAAGAGTTTGAATTATGCATCCATAGAGTTAATCAGAAAAAATTTATTTGGTTACAAAGCATGACCAATATTCTAAATAGTATATATAACTTAGTGTTTTTAATTTAATTTTTAGTAGAAAATGATCTGAAATCTTTAGATGCTTCTTAGGGAGGAGCAGCTGTTGTTATAAGAGGAGAATAAGCCACGTTCTGTAATTATTGTTGACAATATTCCTCTTTTGTTCTACAGATTTTCATCCATTAAAACTCAGGATTACTCAGTACTAATTCAGTAACACAGATATTCTCAAGCATGTGATTACAAAAGAGAAGCTAGCTAGTGCAGAGCATGTTGAAAAAATACTTAGTAAAAATGTGCACTGATATTTGTGATTTCCTTCTCTCTGGCCCTCTATCTCAGTACATATATGATCATAAAACTAGTCATAAAATGATAATTAAAAAATAATACACACAGCAAAGGTGATAGCATTCAAAACACAATGTCCTCTTCATGTGTTGTCATCTGCCATTCTGTCTATGCTGCACCTGATCATAGGGACCAATGTGAGGACTGCACGTGAGAGCGTCATGTATCCAATGTAAAATACTACAAAACAAAGAATCATTTCTTTGATATACTTGTTATAGGAACTGAAGTTTAATGGGACTACTGCTTTGACAGTGTATCATGTCTGTATTCATACTAAATGACATAACAGTTGAATCTGCCGTCACAGATTTCCACATGCTTTGCTTCATGTACATTGCAAGACCTGTTTCTACTTTTCACTCAAGACAGAGTTGTTTAGAATTATGAATTAATGGGAAAGTGTTAGTGGTTATATATCACCTGAGCTGCAGGTGACATATAAAACCACTGAGTTCTCATAGGCAGTGTACCAATAAGGCTTGTTTTCCTTCACGCTTCCTACCTCTCAGTTTCCATTTTGATTAGGACATGCCTGCGGCAGGTAAGAGAGCAGGTCAAGTCACAGAAACAGCAGAGGCAGCCTGAAAACCTCTGAAGTGTCTTCTGTGATCCTGTTTTTCCTGTGGAAGTGCTTCTCACAGGCTTTATCACCATTACCTCCTGTTTTCCTTCATTCTTTGATTGATTTTGGAAAATGAGAAATAACTCCAATATTTAAAATGATTTTCTGTGTATCGGCTAAACTAATTAATTTTTTCTCCATCTACATCAATGTTCTGGTCTCAGTAAATTATGAGCAATATACAGAGATAGGTAAGACATCATGAGTTATGTTTATTTCAGGAGCACGGAGCGTGTTCAAGCAACTTCAAGGGGAATGAATTATTACAGGAACTCAATTTTGCCTATCCTCTTGGGAGGGCTGAGGAAGCTGTAATTGCAGTTATGAGAGGACTCTGCTTTCTTTCTTTTTTTTGGGGGGGGGGGGACTCTGCTTTCTTAGGAAAGCTAGAAGTGCACACATGACTGGCCATGACCAGCTAACTTGGAGACAAAGGTATGGTCCTCAAGAAAGGCAGAAGGTATAGCAAATGCTCATTTACACTGATCATTCCTGTTAATATAATCAAGCTATCACAGGTGTACATAAGATAATTAGTTTCAGAAGCAGTATCTCTGTGTTTTTATTATCATCATAAGGGATGTGAACAAATTTTCTATTAAAACTTATTTGTATCTCAAAATATCTGCAACTTGGCAACATTTTGAACATTGTTGCTACAAGATATGTAACTTACAAGTGAATATATATCATGTGTGTCTTTCTTCTTCTGGGTTACCTCACTTAAGTTAATCTTTTCTAGTTCCCACCATTTGCCAAAAAATTTAATGATTTCCTCATTTTTAATAGCTGCATAGTATTCCATTGTGTAAATGTACCACAGTGTCTGTATCCATTCTTCTACTGAGGGATATCTAGGCTGTTTCCAGATTCTGGCTGTTACAAATAGAGCTGCTCCAAACAAGGTTGAGCAAATGTCCTTGTGTCAGGAGCTGAGCAGTTGATCTGGCAGCTGCTTTGATATTTAAATCTCAGCAGAAAGACTGCTTTTACCAGGTCTTCACTGAAGCCAGGGAAGAATTTGCAAGTCCCTCTCCTTTTGTTTGTGACAGCAGGTGGGATAGCTTGTGAAGATCACACCTCTTACTTCACCTCCTTGTAAATTTAACCCATTGTTTTGAGCTGTTTTTACTCTGGCTTTAAAGCTCTCTGCAATAAAGTCAGGCTGTTGCTGGCTGGTCTAGTCCGGGGCCTCTGGGAAAAGTCCCATGTGTGTTGTGTGTTAGTTTATTAATTTTAATCCTCACTCCCAACTCAAGAACCATTCGACTCGGCTGGCGGGCTCTGGCATCCTTGTTGTATGGTTGAGCACCTTTCAGATATATTCCCAGGAGTGGTATAGCTGGATCCTGAGATAGCACTATTCCTAGTTTTCTGAGAAAGCACCAGACTAATTTCCAAAGTGGTGTACAAGTTTACATTCTCACCAGGAAAAGGAGGAGGTTTACCCTTTCTCTACAACCTCTCCAGCATGGTTTGTCCCTTGGGTTTTTTATCTTGGCCATTATGATGGATGTAACATGGAATCTCAGGGTCATTTTGAGTTGCATTAGTTTGGATGACTAAGAACTGTGGGCATTTCTTAAGTGTTTCTCTGCCATTCGATATTCTTCTGTCGAGAATTCTCTGTTTAACTCTGTTCCCCATTTTTTAACTGGACTACTTGGTTTATTGGTGTTTAACTTCTTGAGTTCTGTATATATTCTGAATATTAGCTCACTCTGAGATGCAGGGTTGGTGAAGATCACTTCTAAGTGGATGTTAGCCATATAATACAGGATAAACATACTAAAATCTATAGTCCTAAAGAAGCTAAACAACAAGAATGACCCTGGGAAAGATGGTTAGTCTTCATTCCAAAGGCAAACAGGATAGACATCTGAAGCAGGAGAAGACAGGACAGAAGCCTCCCACAGTGGGCCTCTTGAAAGACTCTACCCAGCTGGGTATCACAGCAGGTGCTGAGACCTATCACCAAATGTTGGGCAGAGTGCAGGGAACCTTATGGAAGAAGAGGGAGATAGAATGACATGGAGGGAACAGAAACTCCACAAGGAGACTAACACAGCCAAAAACTGTGGACCCTGAGGGTGCCTGCAGACACTGATACTCCAACCAAGGACCATGCATGAAGAGGACTTATACCCCTTGCTGAGATGTAGCCAATGGGCAGCTCAGTCTCCATGGGGGTACCCTACTAAAGGGAGCAGAGGAAGTCTCTGGTATGAACAAGGTTGCCAGTTTTTTATCACCTCCCCCTGGCAGGGTGTCCTTATTGGGATACAGAGAAAGGGGATCCAGACAGTCCTGATGAGACCTGATAGGCTAGGATCAGATAGTATGGGAAGAAGACCTCCCCTATCAGTGGATTAGGGGAGGTGCATAAGAGGGAAAAAGAAGGGATGATGGAACAGAGAGGAGTGTGGGAGGGGCTACAGCTGGGACACAAAGTGAATAAATTGCAGTAATAATAATAGATATAACTTCATTAAAAGAGCAAACATTACAAAGACTACATCAGTTTGTCTATGTTGCCATGTCATTTATTAGATTATTATTCCAAACATAATCTAATTAAATTTAAAGGAAACAACTAATATTTTCCCTAATGCCTGTCATCAGCAACTCATGACTCACTGCTACAACTGCATTTGCACCTGCCTCATAGGAGGTCTTTCTATATTCTGCAGGATAAAAATTTAAAAAGGCGTGTATGACAGTGTGAGTTGCTATGCTTTCAAGCTGGGTAACTTGTGATCAAGAGCTATTTACTGTGGTTGGAAAAAAAAAAAACTATTCAAATTCTATTTTTGCCATTGTGTTCCAGAGCTTTTGTTTCTGTTGTTGTTGATTTTATTGGTTTGGTGTTTTTCTCAGTATTTAGTCAACAAAATTCTTTTTTTATTATTAAAACATTGTATCTATGACATTTTCTCAGTAAGGAAGACTCAAACACTTTTAAATTCCATTGCTGTGAAAGTTAATGCTAAATTGAAAAGTCTTGGGTCAGAACCACTTCTAAGAGGAGACCAGACAGCAACTATAATGGAGGCTATAAAAATGCATATGAAGCCAAGTAATTCACAAGTGATTAATGATGACAATGATATAGATAAACACACAACTGGCTCTAGAAAATACAACAAGGAGTAATTAGACTAAACAGAGTTATAAACAATGAGCATGTTAAAAAGATAGCAAAAATAACAGATTTTAATATTATGCTTGTACCCCTGAAAGCATAAATTTTTTTCATAAATGGAAGAACTAAGTTGATTTAAGTACTTTTGAAGCAGAAAACTCATTTAGCTATTTTACGAGATAAAGACTCTCATTGTAAATCATTCCTACATTTGTATGAGGGCAAAATAAATTGCCTTGATAAAATCAAACTGATTTAAGGTACACTTCTTTAATAGCACTGGATGAATTTTAAGTGTCCCATATCTTGGATCAAGGATAAAGCAAATTTCTTGTTCACACAGAAGCAGATATGCCGACACTATAAGTTCATAGCCTCACAAACCTTAACCTCATAATTTACCCTTAAAGATAAATTCACAGCTAGTTTCCCAATTTTCTTTTGCTTCTCATGGAGTAAAAAATTGCATCAAAGTTTTAGTTCTTCACTGTAGTAAATATTCCTCATAGTAACCTCAGAAACAATAATGCTCAGTGAAACTGAGCAATGGTCAAATATCAGTTGAACATTTATATACGTATATAATACATGATAGATAGATATAAACATAGATGATTAAACAGCTTCTAAATATTTTCCATTAGATAAAACAAAAAAAAAATTGCAGTTCCTAAATTAAGCACCAAATCTCTCTGTAGCCTCAGTACTTTTGTAAGACTGGGAGTGAAAGTGATTTTTATAGGCTTAAACACCTGTCTGGGACTGGGGAAGAAGCCTTCAGCAGAACCTTCTGAATTTAGTATCTTTCATGACTATACAATGAGTACCATGTACTCAACTCTGCCAAGTTCTGACACCAACTCAGTTTGGATCCTAGAACCCTGGAATCAAGGTTTCAGCAGGTTCTATGTGCAGACCCTGGGAAAACACTTCCTGGGTAGTTTCTTTTTCAATACAGATTCCCTTCTATCAAAGGCATTAAGTTTTCCTCGTCTAGAGGCTTGACGGGTGGCTCTCTCTTTCTTGATATTATCCTTGTGCCCAAGTCCAAAGCAGTTTTGTTATTCTTCACAAAACACATTCTTGTTTTTTAATGTATTTTATCTTTTTTTTCCTCACTTGTCCTTTTCAACTACAGAACGAGGTAAATATTGTGAACAAAAACTATGTCAAAGCTTGAATATCTTACTCCCTTGACATTTCTTCTACCAAACACACAAGTAGAATGCTTTGAATTTCAGACTTAACCAAGAACATCGGTAGAATGCAGCTACTTTATTTGCCAGAGTATTACCATTCAGCCTATAATTCATTCCTGGATAAAGTCCTTGTTACCCTTTTAAACATCATAACCTAAGCAGCCTTCTACATTTCACTCAGCCTTCTGGTTTTCTAAACTCCCTCCATAATGGCTCACGAAACAATGAAACTAGAGTTTCTGTCACTTCAACATCACCCTCCAAACCTCTTTCAAAGGCCCAAGAGACATAGGTTCAGGTGTATCAAAAATAGCCCTGCTAGGCCACAGAGGAGGACAGTGCAGCCAGTCCTGATGAGACCTGATAAACTAGGGTCAGATGGAAGGTGAGGTGGACCTCCCGTATTAGTAGACTTCGAGGGGGCAGGGAGGAGATGAGGGAGGAAGGGTGAGATTGGGAGGAAATGAAGGAGGGGGTCTACAGCTGGGATACAAAGTAAATAACCTGTAATTAATATAAAAAATTAAAATTATAAAATTATAAAACAAAACAAAACACATCCCCACCTCTCAGTGCTAATTTTCTCTTACCTTCTTACAGGTATGACAAATGATGAACAAGTATTAGGGGTTGCAGTTCAGGGAGATGCAATCATGACAGCAAAATCATGGCAGCAGGGACAGGAGGCTCGCTGGTCACCTAATATCTTCAGTTGGGATGCAGAATGTGAACAGGAATTCAGGTCACACTATGAAATATCAAAGTTTGCCCCCAATGACTCACTTCCTCCAGGAAATTTCTACTTTCCAAAAGTTCCAGAACTTTCCAAAGAAGTGACACTAGAGACAAGTTGTCAAACATAGGAGTTGAGGTGGGGGGGCATTTCTCAGGAAACCACAACATAGATTATCTTGGGTTGGACCTGGACTGTTATGTTAGATTTGTAGCCACCTCCCAGTACTGCCCTGCTCTAAGTAAGACCATGAGGTACATTTGTACTTATTTATGTTTTCTTATTGTCTGAGGATCAATTCCAGGGCCTCAGATTTTCTAGATATCACTTTACCAGAGATATCTCCTAGGCCAAAGCTAAGTCGCATTTTTAAAACACAACTATTTAAAAAAAAATTCCTTTGTGAAATAAACGTTATAGCAAAAACTTCAATTCTTTTTATTATGCACTGCTGCTACATAAAGAAAATTAGTTAATAAAAGTGTTTGTTTAAAAAAATAAAAAAAATTAATTTCATGATTTAAATTTTAGGAACAAAATATATCCTATAGTCAAAATTATTTCTTTTTAGTGTAACATTAATAAAAATGATCATCAGACTGCACACTTATGTTTTGTGTAACTATTGTTTGAAAAAATCTGTTAATTTAAAAAAATGAACACATCTGTGAAGCACTGAAAAGAAATACTAAATGCATGCTCTGAAGCTGAGCTCTCTTCACCAGGGATACATTGCATCCCACTTCTCCTATATTTGGATGGATGCAACTCTTCATATACACCCAGTAGGGAAATAAAAGCTCTCTGCTTCTACACAATGAGGTAATATACAGCATAAATAGTTCATGTAATTTCTGGTTGTGCATCATCGACCCAATAACAATCCATATAACATATGAAAATGTGATATCACTGTTTTTAGAAATAAATGTTTATGGAGAGGTGATTATTTTCTCCTTTCATGGATTGTATGGGGCTTTAATGCCTTCATATCTCAAATTTGATTATTTTAATATTCAGCAATAACACCCTACATTGATTTCTGCTTACACAAATTTTCTCTTTGAATATCTTTTATTCCTCTTGCCTATTCCAGGTCTTTCTTTCATTGCTGCATATTTTAATATTTTATTCTATTCTTATTTGGAAATGTTACATCATTGTAAGACTTTTTATTTTTTACACTAATTTTCTAACATTAGGACATATACTGCTACATTGCAATCAGACGTATGTTGAGATTTCTGTTTTATAGTAGCGCATATAGTTTCTAAAAAGTATCTTATAAAAATGAAATACTCTATTTCCTTCAGTGAAGACTCTACATCCACTTTTTGTTATCCTTTCTGTGTGACACAATCCGAAACTCAACACCACTCATTTCCTTTTCCATACATGGCTTTGATGTATGGGAAGGCCTAACAGTTTACACTATTTTGCATCACTCACACTCGCATTTGAAAGGGAATTTTCTAAATACCACCTGAGTCTTTTGCAGCTTCAGACAGTTGCAATGTTTTTTTTCTCTGAAATTCTTGAATAATTGTGTTTCTCCTAAGGATAAGATATAATCTTATATTCTTTGCTTTCTAACTTTTTATTAACTAGTATTGTATCCATATATACAGTTTTGTATTATCATTCATTACAAATTTATTTGAAAATTCACTTTTCCTAAAATGTCCTCATTCCCATATCCTTAAATAAGACTAATTAATTTTCACATGATTTCCTTTGAGAGAATAAACAGGAGGGGAATGGTTGTGTATATTATTTAATATTTTCAGTTCACTGAGGACTCAGGAAAAGATTAAGAAATGAACAGTTGATTTTTTTCATGGAGATACCTATATTTCATTTGTTTTCTAAACGGAAATGGATGTTAACGCACTGAGGTACTAACTTGTTGGGAAAAGACATTTTCTATCAACACCTTTCCTATGCAGTAGTATGCAGACTGACCTTTTCTGGGGAGGACAGAGTGCAGAGTGCTTCCCTCCACGGACAGCTGATTGTGAAAACACAGTCTTGCAGAGTATTCAGTATGCAGATGTACCATTCACAAACACCACATACATACAAGCAACGATATAATCCCATTAACTAGTTACAATGTGAATATCAAACTATGATTGCTAGTGTCTTGTTCACAGTGTCTTCTTTGTATTTAACTTTATTTCTCTTCTATAAATAAACACTGATCTGATATTTAGCGATAACTAACAATTAGAAATAGTAAATTGTGAGAAAGGAAAGAATGTCTCCAGGTAATTGCTTTTGATATTAGTTAAATATCAAAATTAATTTAAACAATTATTTTATGCAATACTAACTTGAAAATTAGGAAAGTTACCATTCAAATTTACAACAGTGTATTTACACTGGAAATTTGGATGACAATATATATTGATTGCTATGAACATAAACACACATACAATGTGAGTGCTAATGGATATTTTAGTTATCATGATTGGGATAATAATCCATAAAGCATTTAAAAAACAGGGGTATACAATATACATATTATATTAGCAATGTGAAGCAGTATTACAAATATAATACATTATGTATATTTGTATTCATATTTACAAACATACACTAACACAGACATGCATACACACACACACACACACATATATATACATATATATATATATATATCACTTATTCTTCAGAAAACAGAGTAAAATAACAGGGGAATACTTTCAGAGTGACTAAGCTCAGAGATGCAAGGCAAACTAAATTTCCAAGGTATATTCTCAATGTTCCTTGAAGAAATATTTCACACTTACTGACTGCATCTTAGGAACTAAGTGTACCACAAGGGCCAAGCATAATATTGTTCAGTTTTTACAGGGCTCATTTTCTTCACTGGAAGTATTATTTCTGTCTTTAGTTATGATTTCCTCTGTGTGATGTATTAACATCTGCTGATTCATCAAATCAAATATAATAAACAATTAGATAATATTCATTTTCTGTGTCATAGGCATTAGTTGCTCTAATCATAGGTATGATATGTTTTCACTTCATGAGTGTGCCTTTATTATGTCTCTTGGTAACTAAATATGTGTAGGAAAACAGTGCAGAAATAGTGGTTTTTATAAACATGGACGTAAACCCAGAAATAGCTGCAACCAGGACTTTGGAAATATCATTAGAAAGGCTGTAAACTCAGTGGCTCTCATTCACAATCCTAAGATGAAAGAAATAATTGACAATTTATGTCAAGGACACAGATTTCTCCCTTGAAGGAACTGACCTCTTTATGTGGCCACTTCTCATCAGGAGGCCGCCATTCTGGTGCACAGGACAGATACAGTAAAGGAATAAATGCTCCCTTGGTGGAATGAAAGAAGTATTGTATTTCTTCATTACTAGACCAAAGCAAACCAGACAAAGTCAGTGAGAGGGTGAAATTGATCCCAGATCGCGCTTCCCCTGTAGAATTAGGGGTTGAGTAATTCTGTCTTATTTTCCCACTATCACTGAAATCACTCTAGTTTAGCTTTCCAATTATGTTTCTGCCTTAGGGTGCTTTTGCCTTGAACAGGATAGGCCTTCTAGATACATCTGGAGAAAATATTCTCCATTGAAAACAGCTGTTACAGCTTTGATAAAATCTAGAATTCCATTGACATGTGGGTGAGGTCTTTACGTAAAGAGACATAGGGTAGACAATTTTACTTTGTTTTAATAATGACTGGTGTTAATCAGAAAACACTAGCAGATTTGCTCTGATATATTTAAATACACAAGTACACTAATTGAAATGTATGGATGACATTCTCATTCAAACAGTTAATAAAGGCTGTGTGGGAGACCTTATGTTCCATAGTAGAGGGAAACTGAGTTTTGGCAGGAGCACAGCACAGACCCTACAACATTTGAATGCTGTTTTAGCAACATTATGGTATCATTACAGGTAACAACTCTCCCAAGACTTAGGGAGTGTCACTGGAAGCTTATGACATGCTGCAACACTGAGAAAGAGATGCAGAGAAGGAAGAAAAACAACAGGAGATAGATGAGGTTTGACATACCTCTGATTTATAGGCATACCTATCCGTCCTTCCTGTTCCCTATTTTACTATATTCATTTGGCAGAAAAGTAGTAGATTTTCCCCTAGGACCATGACCTATCTATGTTAGTTTCATTGTGAACTGCCTATACATATTTATATGCTGTACTTTATACTTGTTTGCTCTCTCACTTCCTTCCCTGACTTCTCTCACTCGGTGATTTTTTTAATATATAATATTTTTTACTTTTTATTAATTACAGTTTATTCACTTTGCATCCCCCCTGTATCTACCTCCCTTCTTCCCTCCCAATCCCACCTTCCCTCCCCCTTCTCCACCCATGCCCCACCCCCAGTCCACTGATAAGGAAGGCCTTCCTTCCCTTCCTTCTGATCCTAGTCTATCAGGTCTGATCAGGCCTAGCTGCATTGTCTTCCTCTGTGGCCTGAAAAGGCTGCTCCCACCTTAGGGGGAGGTGATCAAAGAGCAGGCCAATCAGTTCATGTCAGAGACAGTCCCTGTTCCCATTAATATGGAATCCTTTTAGACACTGAACTGCCATGGGCTACATTTGTGACATCGATATTTTTTTTTAATTTTAATTAATTACACTTTATTCGCTTTGTATCTCCCCATAAACCTCTCCCTCCTCCCCTCCCTGATCTGATCAGGAGTGGCTGCATTTTCTTCTTCTGTGGCCTGGTAAGGCCACCCCCATCAGGGTGAGGTGATTAAAGAGCAGGCCAATCAGCTCATGTCAGAGGCAGTCCCTGATACTTTTTAAAGAGAGCTTTGTAAGCAGTAATAATGGAGTTCTTGCAAATAGTTGCCCAAAATAGGAAGAACTGTGTCACTCTTTATTAGATACCTTCTCCAATTACATACAACTATATTGGATATCTTACATATTCTTAGGCATTTAAAACTGGTTTCTAGGAAGAATTTGGAAAAGTGTAGAATACTGACCTAGAAAGGTCTGCAAATTATGGAAGCACTGATTTATAGGCCATTCATATGGGTGCCATGAAAGCCCAGCTCACAAAGTTTCACAGAGGAACAGGGGCTGTATCAGAGCAGGATGGGGTGATTTATGTGATAATTTGTACATTAATCTAGCTTCATTCTGTCAGGAACCTGAGCATCTGAGTAAAATTGAATTTAAAGATAATGGATCAATTTGCTTGACGGAGGACCTCAAGACAGGAGAGTATCCAGCCTGGTGCTGAGAAAGCAACTGTGATTGTCACAAATATCAGAGCCAGTAAAGAGAAAATTTCATACTATACTACGATAATAAGAAAAGTGTCCTGAGGGCAAAACTTCATACCAAAGCAGGCAAACAGAAAATGCTTTCGTATCCTAGGATACAAGTCAGCTTGCACTATATCCATGCCCTTCTCCAAACATAATTCACCTGAGACTTGTCTGCAAAATTGCAGACAAAACCCACCTCAAACAAAGCTGGTAGCAAGAAAAAGACACCCATCAGAATCTAGCTGAGTGCACGTCCTTCTCTGAATAATGGACTGGGTTTCTATACTCTAGTGACCAACAACATGTACTAGTTAAACTCAAACACAATCCCAATATATCCAGGCACAGGAAAGAACAACAGGTAAAAACTTGAATGATCATTGATGCATGTAGATTAGGTAAAAACTGTATCTTAAAGTGCACTGTATCGTCACCCTCCTGATGTTGGTACTGGGAAATGAACTCTGGTCCTCTGAGAGAGCAGCAAGTGCTCTTAATCTCTGAGCCATCTCTCTAGCCCCATTCTTTAAGGTTTTAATTATGAATGAAACCTTACCATGTCTTTTGTATGAGTCATATATACAGACATTGGTTTTTAAAGAGAAAAATAAAAAAAATGTGGACTATTCAAAAAACAAGTGCACTATGGGAGCATTTCCAACCTAACCATGCTAAGCCTAAGTATAACTGGACATGTATATGGTTAAAGTTAGATGCGTTATGGAAAGAGACATGAACAGAATCCAAAGAGTTATGTAATTCATACCCATTAGTCAAAACACAAAACCATGTGACCAGTGTTGCTAGCAATGAAACTCCTCTCCCTCTTGAACCATATAAGAGGAACTCCAACCACCTGGGTCATTGAATACCCTCATTCACGTAGCCCACTATCAGTTTTGACAGGGTATTTTTTTATATTTGTACTATGGCTTGACTTGAGTAAGGTTTCCTTGCTACTTTAACAGATTTCTTTGAGCCTATACTTTCGTTTGAATAAGAAGACACCTGAGAGTAGACCACAGGTACTTGTGACAATTTTTTTTGGAGGCTCCATATTATAAGGATTTAAATTCACTTGAAGGAGGAAAGTTTAAATTACAGGTTCCCCAGTTTTTCCTAAGCAACTACAAAGGAAAATATTTATACAAAATGGGATGCAGCTACTTTCCAAGAGAGATAGGCTCCATCCTGAGCTAGCAACAAATCATGTTGTTGCTGTATGTAATGCTGGTTTTGAAGAAAAGGAGGATATAAGATTGGGACAGTCATGGAGAGAAGCTTAGAGAGGCAAAGCGAGGCAGGGCCGGAATCCTGTATATTGAAGCTTCTAATTTCATTTCTGCAGGAATAGAAAAAAAATCTGCAATTTTTTCCTTAAGTTTAAAGAAATATCATATCAAAACTGTGAAAAAGGTGATTCAAGTGCTGATATAGACTGTCATTTTATCAATATTAAAATAAAGACCCTTTTGCTTCTTATCTCAGGCATCTCACCAGCTACAAAGATAAGGTTCTGAAAGTGATACATGGAACACTTTTTGTCAATGTAGAGACTGACGCCTACAAGTTGTGTTGTGACTCCCACACAAATCCAAGGAATACACACAAGCCCAACCAGACTACTGAATATTATAAGTGTAACATAAAAATGTTAAGCTTTTCACTTCCTATCCTGAGCATTAATTTCAGAGGAAAAAAAGCACCCTTACCAGGCAACAGAGGAAAGCAATGCAGCCAACACTGATGAGACCTGACAAGCTAGGGTCAGAGGAAAGGGGAGGAGGACCTCGCCTATCAGTGGACTTGGGAAGGGGCATGGGTGGAGATGAGAGAAGGAGGGTGGAATTGGAAGGGGATGAGGGAAGCGGCTACAGTGGTGATGCATAGTGAATAAACTGTAATTTATAAAAATATAAATAAATTTTAAAAAGTAAAAAAAAAAATCACACATACACAAATTCATTAGAGCAGGGTCCTTCCAACACTAAACCTATTAGAATTTGATTTTAGTCAAAATATCCAATTAATTTATACTGTTAGGTACTGATTACAAATTCCTGCTTTAGATAATAGATGAAAGACAGAGGGATGTATGTATGTATGTATGGATGTATGCATGGATAATAGAAGAATATAGGATGGATAGATAGATTTGATAGATAGATAGGCAGATATAGATAAGTAAATATATAGACAGGTGATAGATGATAGATAGATAAATGATATAGTATAGATAGGTAGGTAGATATCTAGACAGTTGATAGATAATAGATCTAGATCGATGTCAATAGACAGATACATAGTTGGATTATATGACATACTTGTAACAGTATGTGTCTTCAGTTATATGAAAATATGTTAAAATATATCATGCAAATTTACATGTTGAGGTTTTGTTCCCCCTTTTCCCATGTGATTGTTTTTGACTATAGCAGGATAATACATTACAGAGTCCCCTTCATGAGATCTGCTGTTTTTCTCTCACTAAAGTAGATGTCCCAAGACAAAAATAAATTAAAAAAAATAATTAAATCTTCATCTTCAGGAAGTAGTATCTTAACATAAGAAAATTAATCAGGTCCAATTGTCACAAGTGCCACTTAAACTTTATTCTGTAAAATTCAGGGTAATTTGATACCTCCTATTTTATAGGAATGTCTACTCTTGGTTCTGGCCATATTCCTAATCCACAGCTTCATGCTCAGGCCTGCAGTTACTACTATGTGATATTTCTTTTCAGGGCCACAACAACCTTTATTTTTCCTATAAGGACAACTAAAGCAACTAATTTTTCATTATGTTCTTTTTTTTTCCAGAGAGAAAGTATATTAAAATACAAATTTGAATGACTTCTTGAAAAATACAGATTTTACTTTTTATCCTTGCATGCTTGAAAAATACTTTTACACATTTTTTTTTCAGATTATGGTTTTCTTGTATTTGGAGGTTTTTGTTTTTGTTTTTGTTTTTCAACTTCCAGGAAAAAAAAATTACGCCAAGTATTTAAATGGCTATAATTACATAGGTAACACTGTGATCTTTCCAAACAGTAGTCATCCTGTTAGATTACATAGCAAGAATCTGTAGAAATTACCCCTCTGATTATGTTATGTATTAAACAGTTTCAGTGACTTTTGTTCCCCAGCAGTCACTAATAATCTTAATCCATTGTGCTTTATAGATTAAAATTTCAACTCTATTATGTCCCAAATTTTTATATGTTATATTTTCTTTTCTTTCATGAAGTAATGAATGGAGATGTACTTGAGTTGGTGGTTGGCCTAGGGATCCAAAGCATGTCCACCTCTTGTGTGATATTAAATGCTTTATATTTTTCATATAATACATATTTATTACTTATATTTTTCATATAATACATAGTTATTTATATTTTCTCATATAATACATATCATGATCATGTTTTCCTTCTCTAACTCTATTTATCTAGCTTTGTTTTTCTCTCTCTTTTTTCTCTCTCAGGCAAAACCACAAAGCAGAAATTGAAACAAGGAAAACGCAAGTAAGACAAAAAATGTCCAAACAAACAATATAAAAAGAGTCACCAATTTTGTTTACACCTAAATATGTATATATGTGTGCATATATAAATGTATATTATATATCCATATATGTACATATATATGTGTCTATGTGTACTCCATAAGATAAAGACACACACACATATATATCATGGGAATCATATATGAGTTCATTATGCATTATCTAGATATATCTCCCCATGAGGTCTGCTCTGGACTGTGGTTGATATTCCAGTTTAGAAAACTGATTTTCTTTTCTTTGGTGGGTATCAACTGCAAATTGCTTCCTGTTAAAAGTGAGACCCTGTGTCCATTTTTCACTCTTAGTACTGGGACTCCATATGTCTTGAATTTTTGCAGATCTTCTGTATTTTGTCACATTCTCTATGAGCTTCTGTGTGTACTAGTCCTACTGTGTCTGGAATACATTGTTTCTTTGGAGTCAGTCATCACATCTGGTTCTTACAATTTTTCTGACTCTTCTTGTGCATAGATCCCTGATTCTTGAAAAGAAATGCTTAATGAAAGATTTCATTTAAGACTCAATGCTCTAAAATCTCATATTCCCTGTACTTTGTCTAGTAGTGTTTCTTTGTGTTAATTCTCATTTACTGCAATATGAAACTTGTTTGATGATGGCTGAGCGATGCACTGAACTATGGGAACAGCAGTATGCCAGTAGGAATAATTTTATTGCTACGTATGTTGCTTTAGCAGAATAGTAGTACAAGGTTTACCCCTATTTACGTGACATATCTAGTCTCAGATTCTTGGCTATTTTAGCATTGCCAGGTGTTATTTCCATCTCATCGAGTTGGCATTAAACCCTCCAAAATAAAGTAATTGTTTATTTTCATATCCTATGTGCCACTATTGTGTCAATGTACTTCACAGTCATTGCTTTTATAGGCTGCCAGTTGTGTATCTGGGTGAGATGGACAATTATCATTCTCCTCTGGTAGCCTGCAGAACTCGATGCAGGATCATAAACAGTAGTCAGTGCACTTCCTTTTTGTGAAGAAAAGAACTAATCATATGGTCTCAACCCAATTTGCAGAGATCTTGAGAAACACAAATGACTGGGGATTATTCTGTGAGAAAACTATAGGGGTCTAGATGCTTAATTTAATGAGACAGCAAGGTTTTCACAAAGATTTTTCATATAGATGCGAGCTACACAGAGCTCTGATTAAAAGATAAGAGATTAAAATAAGTTAGATTGCTTACAAAATTGTTACAAAAATTTAATTCAGAATGAATTGTGTATCTACTGTAAGAATTAAAAGGGAAATGTTATAAAACATGCTAAAGACATGGCCTCCCCACCCCCCAAGGGAGGAGCAGTCCTGTTAGGCCACAGAGGAGGGCTTTGCAGCCAGTCCTGAAGATACCTGATAAAACAGGATCAGATGAATGGGGAGGAGGTCCTCCCCTATCAGTGGACTTGGAAAGGGGCACGGTGGAGATAAGGGAGGGAGGGAGGGACTGGGTGGGAATGAGGGATCGGGACATGGCTGGGATACAGTTAATAAAATGTAACTGATAAGGAAAAAATAAAATTAAAAAAAAATCAAATAAATAAATAAATAAATAAATATAAACTAATAATTTATCAATACAAATGCTAAATATATACTTTAAAACCATAGGGTAACTATTTGAAATTCATTCAGTACCTAAAAAAAGAAAATATTCTGTGAATATGAGGATAGCACTTTCACCTCGTTATATCTGACTATCTAGGGTATAGAGAATTGACTGTGGCTGATCATAAAAACAAGTTATGGATGTCACAAAGTTAGTTCCTATATGTTTGGGTAAATAATGAAATTTAAGGAAGCTAATCAAGACAGAGGGCCCTGGTAAGAAGCCCCATCCTCATTCAGAAAGGCAAACGAGATGGACACCAGAAGAGGGAGAAAACAGGGAACAGGACAGGAGCCTGACACAGAGGGCCTCTGAAAGACTCTACCCAGCAGGGTATCAAAACAGATGCTGAGATTCATAGCCAAACTTCTACAGAGTGCAGGGAAACTTATGAAAGAAGGGGGAGAGAGAAAGACCTTGAGGGAAAAGGAGCTCCACAAGTATAACAACAGAACCAAAAAATCTGGGCACAGGGGGTCTTTCTGAGACTGATACGCTAACCAAGGACCATGCATGGAGATAACTTAGAAACCCTGCACAGAAGTAGCCCATGGCAGCGTAGTGTCCAAGAGGATTCTCCAATAATAGGAACAGAGACTGTCTCTGAAATGAATTCATGGGCTGGCTCTTTGATCACCTCCCCCTGAGGGGGGAGCAGCCTTACCAGTCCACAGAGGAAGACAAAGAAGCCAGTCATGATGAGACCTGATTAACTATGGTCAGATGGAAGGTGAGGAGGACCTCCCCTATCATTGGACTGGGGGAGGGGAAAGGAGAAGAAGAAGGAGGAAGGGTTGGATTGGGAGAGGATAGGGTTACAGCTGAGATAAAAAGTGAATAAACTGTAATTAATAAAAAGAAAAAATAAATATATACATTAAACTCAAAAAATTGTTCATTAAGTTTTACTAAAGAAGCAAATTAATTAACTGGTAGGACAGAAATTTAGCTATTCTCTGTTTTCAGTCTATGATGTCTGTAAAAGTTGAAGTAATTGACAAGTAACAATATGCATTTTTAGTAAAGCTGTTTTATAAGAAAAACTCTAAATGTAGATGGCTCTATAATAATTAAGTGAATCAAGAAATTATTGTGTTACAAAGCTAAATATGCTTATAGGTAGTAATTATTCTAATTTTAAAAAAATGTATCATTACTATGCATACTGTAGTTGAGATGATGTTTCTTTAAAATTTATGTTTATGTCATATTTCTGCTCAAGCCTGTATTAATTTTTTTGTTTCAGAATGTGACACAAGAATTAAAACATAAGGTATTATTAAATGTTCTTCCTATTATGAGTAAATATTATATCAACTATATCATGAAATTAAAAATAACTTAAGGTGATAAGCAGGTACCAGTTTCAGAATAATATTTTTTTTCCTTTCTTTGATGGAGAAGTTAATACAAAATATGGGAAAGAGGACAAAATACATTATTGATGTAATTAGTAATTAATTAATAATTATTGTATATGGGACTAGCTTTTTGACCATTTCTTAAAAAGACAAAGGGAAGATTGTTCTCAATTGTACAATCATTCTGTATTGAAATAAATAGAAGGCAACTTATTTAACTTGAAGGAAACAAGCTTCTTCCCACAGCAGTTTTGAGACAGGAAATGTGATCCTTGCACAAAACACAGCATTTCTTATTCTAAGTACAGTCCTGTCCTCGGTGAGAGGTAGAACAATGGTCAAGCTAAGTTTTGAATTTGAAGTTCATATCTTCTAAAATGGCAAGAACACTCCTAACACCTCAGAAATTTATTAATACTTCAGGGTGCCATTTTAGGAATTCTTTATTTAGGTAGCAACAGTATGATCATACAGTTTTGTTTTGTCCCCACATAAGTATATTTATATGAAGGCTACTCAATTTGTAGGATAACAAGGAAAGCAATGGAGAGATATTCTGACCTGTCTCAGCTGTGGTCTGTTCTTCTCTGGGAACTAATAATTTACTCACCACCTAAACAAAAGGACAGGTAGATGGATGAATTTTTTTTTTGCAAGGTAATATAAGATAATTAAAAGTGGTAACTGCAGCCCATTACATCTGGAAGTCGTTGCCTTTTGTAAACACTTGTGTGCCTTGGTGGCCATTCCCTTTCAATTTAGTCTAATGTCATAAAGGAACAAAAACATCAATTATAAATCTAACAGAGAATTTGTGTTCTGTGGGACTAAGCTAAATAAATTTGCATTCTAAGCCTTCCTGTAACTAGTTTAATGTCCAGTCTCTCTCTGAGGAAAACATTTTCTAGATTAATATGTTTTCAAAAACAAAATCCAGGATTCTTGCTTCTTACAAATTCCTGTAGAAAAGTATACATAGTAATTTTACACATCATTTTAATCAATGATAAACTATGGTAACTCTATAAAATAAAGAGAAAAGTAAAAGGTAATGGTATTGCATTGAAGGACTATCTGGGTAAAAATGCATGATTGGTTAGGGTAATGGAACCAAACAAAATCAAATATTTGTGAAAAACTGATATGAAACCAATTACTCCATAAGCTAAATTTAAAAATTAAATAAGTATAACAAAGTAAACAGCAGATGATGGTTATATTACTTAGTATTTTTTTATAAAAGGAATTCATAGATATTTTACATCCAAACTTTTCATCTAATCATATTTTAATCTAATTTTATATTTTATAAAATTATATTGTATAATTTCTCCTTTCAGAAATAATAAAATATGAAAATGATAAAAATGAAGAGAAAGCTGACCCTGATAAGATTTTCACAGTTAAATTAGAAAATTAGACTTATAAATTAGTACATATGTATTTGCCTAGACCAAAATTTATGATAAGAGTAGTATTTGTTTTACAAATATGAAATAAACCTGAGGTGAAAATTAGCAAAAATAAAACTCATATCAGACTATCCTACTGGTTTAGTTTGTTGTTTATTTCTCTAAAATACTACATAAAGAATTAAAATGTATTCTAAGCCCCCAATAGAAGCTGAGTATAATCTAAATATTTCATATTCTTTTCTAATTTCTAGTTACTATTCATATTTTGAATTTTTGTTCTATGTTTACATGCACACCAAATTTACATATACGTTACTATATAAGCTAAGAATTAAGAAAACTAAATATATACATATCCATGGTTCTAAAATGCAAAGTAAGTAAAGGCAAGAACACAGAGGTGAATATAAATACTCATATGTATACATCAATTCATTTAGCTTGATTTCTAATCATGGAGCTGCATGTATTCATGTATATACGCACATATGTCTCTCTACCTTGTTGTGGATGTGAACATGTTTTTGTTTTTATCCCAGGTGTAGGATATGGGACTGATACAGATTGTCCACAGCAGAAAATTATCTGCCTCCTGGGGGCTCTTTGCCAGCTGCAGATAGTTTAATGCTGAGGACTCTGGAGAGGGAATAAATCCCAGAGCCCAGAGAGTGTTGAGGGGCCTCCAAGAAAGAAGGCTGATTCCCCCTCCTCCCTGTTGATCTTGATTGCTGTTGATACAGATGGATGACAAAAAGTTGGAGGTATCCTGAAACAAAGTTTGGACTTGCCCCAAGGAACATGGGGAATCTAACCAGCAGCAAGTAGCAAAATAGAACTCCACCCCGTCTCCTATCTAACCTTTCTCTTCTATCTGGTATTGGAGTGTTGGAAGGAGTTGGGGTGGAGAAGGGAAGACGACACATAAGAAACCAAATAAAATAGTTTTAAAAGGGGAGAAAGAAGTGACACCCAGACATTGAGGTAGAATAATGGCTAATGCTGTAGAGGAGACAGCAGGGTATGAAGAAATGAATATACTATTTCACGATATGAGCAGAATGTTTATTGTGACTGCTGCTGTTGGTTTCTCTCACGCTTTATTCTTGAGAGGGAATGCTCTGGTTTTGCTTCGTTATCTTCCTGTATTCTGCTTCAGAAAAGGTTGGAAAAATTGTTGGATAACAGGAAAAGTTGCAAGTAAATATGGAGGGATATGGGAAACAAACAAACAAAATGGATTAAATCAGAAAATCAGAAATGTCACTCAATTCTCTTGCTTTTGGAAAGATTGCAGAGCTTGCTGTGCAATTAGAGAGTTTGCAGGTAGAGGTGGGAGCACTTGTGAAGTGAATATTGCTGCTGCGAAAAGGAGACAAAAAGGATTTAAACCTGGTAACTGAGAGCCCAAGTTTCCCAAAATTGCTGCCCTGCTCTGCCCTGCCATGCTAGTGCTCAGAGCACTCTCAGCACCAAGTTCCCACAGGCTCTGCGCAGCTTGCTAAGCTTGCTGGATTGCTGGCTTCCTGGCCTTCTGGTTTGTTGGTTACCTAGAATCTGGATCCTGACACTGACATTGGTATTGTCCCCAAGAGTAAGATGATCAGTCCTCACTCAGAAAGGCAAAAGGGATGGACCTAGGAAGAGGGAGAAAACAGGAAACAGGACAGGAGCCTACCACAGAGGGCCTCTGAAAGACTATAACCAATAGGGTATAAAAGCAGATGTTGAGACTCATAGCCAAACTTTTGGCAGAGTGAAGGGAATCTTATGAAAGAAGGGGGAGATAGAAAGTCCTGGGGGGACAGGAGCTCCACAAGGAGAGCAATAGAAGCAAGAAATCTGGACCCAGGGGTCTTTTCTGAAACTGATACTCCAAACAACGACCATGCATGGGGATAACCTAGAACGCCTGCACAGATGTAGCCCAGGTAGCTTAGTCTCCACGTGGGTTCCCTAGTAAGGGGAACAGGGACTGTCTCTAACATGAACTCAGTGGCTGGCTCTTTGATCATCTCCCCCTAATGGGGAAAGCAGCCTTACTAGGCTACAGAGTACAATGCAGCCAGTTCTCATGAAATTTGATAGGCTAGGATCAGATGGAGGGGGAGGACTTGGAGAGGGGTACTGGAAGAGATGAGGGAGGGAGGTTGGAATTGGAATGGAATGAGGGAGGGGGCTACAGCTGAGATACAATGTGAATAAACTAATTAATATAAAATAATAAAAGTTAAAACTAAAAAGAAAAAAAAATAATTCTAAGACCCTACCCAACAGGAAGTAGTAAAGAGAGCTATGTCTCTTTTCCCTTCCACCTTTCTTTTTCCCCTACCTGTGATTGGGGGTGTTGGAAGGGAGTTATATGTTTTAAAGAACCTGAAAATAAAGTAGTATTTGAAAAACTATTGCTATTGCTTACAGTACCTATCTGTAACAATACAATTAATTAAATGAATAAAAACAATGTGTTACCTTTTCTAATATAACATCAGTGAATATTTGATCCATGTTTGGTAGTATATGACAGTAACTCCAAGTATTTAGAAAGGTAAATCTTGAGGATCACCAACTAGAAGCCTGACTAAGCTTTAGGTAGGTTCAATCTGAGAAACTGAGTTAGATTTTGTTTGGAGTGTAGGACCAGTACTAGAATTCCATGTAGATGGCAGCATATCTTTCCATATATGCACAGGTGGAAACAAAACATTATGGAATCATTTTGAGTATAGGTGGAGACAGGTATTGGAGTGGTATATATGATTATATTTTACTGTATACATGTAGGACATTTCCAAGAATAAATGAAAAGTTAAAGATAACAAAATAAGAACACATAAAAGTCTTTTATCTAGAAGATAAAAGAATACATACAAAAATAAAGTACCTTTTACAAAATCTATTTTCCTAGCTTTTTCAACCTTCAGAAACATTATGGTTTCCTTATTTTTTCCATTATAATTATAAAGCAAGAAGACTGTAGGAATAGTCCAGAACACAGCCGTAATTGGTATTAAAAATACATGTGTGGGGCAGCATCACTTTCACTTGTGATATTTATGTATCAATTGGTAAGTGTTCTAGATATTACTCTAGAAATACATTAATTTTTTATAAATCTTGAACATTTTAAGCTTTGTTCAGTCCTGTATATCTTCCATTTTTAATTCCTAACTATTTATCATTCCTGTTTTATTCATCTCAATATCTCCTGTTTTAGACATTGGTGCTTATATTATTTCTCCTTAACAATAAATAACAAATCTGTCCGATAATTTTAGATGACAATCAACATATTGATGTTATATCTATTCTGATTTAATGCCGTATGATCCTACAAGAGCCCCATTTGAATTATAGATGAAGTTTCAACTTCCATTAAATCTGCTTTCTAATCGTCACAAATTCTACCTTTTATATGAGAGCATCAAAAACACCTAAATAAAATAAGAAAGAACTATTTGTGGCGAAGCCAAGCCATTACTCATCAGAGTTACGGGAAGGGGGAAGAGTTTTTTTTTTCTCTCTCTCTCTCTTTCTTTGATTGAATATATTGCCTTTTTTAGCAATGATTAATTCAATATTTTGGTTTATTTTTTTTTACCGGAATGTTAATGTCAGTAAAAATTTTAGTTATCATAAATCCTAGAGCTTTTACTCTTGTTAAAATAGATAAAATAAAAATATAAGATTATAAATAAGTAAACTATTGCGTAATACACCTAGACTCCTTCTTCCTACACACTGGCCTGCAGTATGTTGTGGAATTTTATTTTGTTATTGAATTCTATACCTTAGAATACAAGGGTAATACCAGAAAACACTTAATCTGTGCTAGTTAAATATTAAATATTAAGTTTACTATCTTCATTTTGTAGTGCAATATGAAGACCTGTGAGCATGAAAAAATCCTTTGGAAATGTAAAGCTAAGTAATCTGAGCTCAGAGATTCCTGCAGAGACTGATGCACCAACCAAGGACCATGAATGGAGAGGAACTAGACCCCCTGCTCACATGTAGCCAATGAACTCAGGCTACTCTATGTGAGTTCCTGAGAAAGGGGAGCAGGGGCT